>CAOLHI010001851.1:0-322550 GCA_948474755.1 Ctenosaura bakeri | reverse complement strand
TTTCTTAATGGTGAAAAATCTGTCTTCTCTTTGATTGTGAATTTATTCTTCGTACATTCCATGAAATTATCTTCATATTTACTATTCTTCTTTACTTCCCTTTTTTCTTTTTCTCTTCTGGTTCTACCAATTCCACCTCTTCTTCAGACATTGGTCTAGTTTCATCTGCCACTGTCACTCCCATCTGTGTTAAATCCCCTGTTTTTTTCTGATTTCTTGTCTTCAGTCGGGAAATGGCTAGCATATATATATATATATATATATATAAAAAAAAGGAAAGCCCTTCTGGTATCTCCCATCTATATCTATTTTCTTTTATTGGAGAATTTTTACCAAAAATGCATACTCTCTTCTGCTTCTCATCACACGAGGCAGTACATCTTTTGAAACTTTTGATTTCATTCTCATCCACTATTAATTTTTCGTATAATTTTGTTCAATAATTAAATCCCTGGTAAAATAAACCACAGTACTCGAGGCAGATCCCTCCGCTTTGCCATTACCAATTCAATTCTGAAAACCTTGTCTATTTCATGTTCAAATCTCACTCTTCTTTGGCCTATATATGGTGCCAAAATATCTGTTACTCTTTGGTGTAGGTTTTCCTCTTTTTGTTCAGGGAGACTCCTTAACTTCAAACATCTGCTTTGTTGGTGAATTTCCAATCTCATTATAGTTTCTTTGTCTCTTTGCTGCTCTTTCTTCATCTGCTCCACTTGGTCCTCCAATTTTTGGCTTTCTTCCCGAATATCTTCCACCTTTTGATCTATTGTTAATAAGTCTGCAGTTAATTTCTGCAAGCTCTGATTCAGATTTTCTACTTCTTTTTTCACATCTTGTTTTATTTCTGTTCTCGTTGTTCTTATCTCTGTCCTCATTGCTTTTAGTTCTTCCATCATACCAGTTCTCATTTTTTTGGAATTCTTCTAATAGTGTATTTACCTCCATTGTTTTAGAGCTGATTGATTCTCTTCTTTCCAAAACTTGTGGTTGAATTTGTGTCTGTGTTGTCTTCTTTTGACCTATAGCTATATCTTGGCTCACTACTTTCTTTTGAGCTATAATCCCCAAGGCTAAAAAATCAAATCTTTAAATCAATCTAATATTCTATTGACTTATTCTTTAAAATATACTGATTATTATGCTAATTATTATAGTTTTTTATACAACAGTGATTGCTATATTTTGAAAAGATTTATATCTATTATATGAATCAAATTTCTATCAGATTTCTATCATTCCCATTTGGTTTATCATCCATCCAAAAAAATAATAGAGAGCATAAAAAGAGGTTATTTCATTAACAATTAAAAATTATTGGTAACAATTTATGTCAATTTATATTCTATCAGTTTATATTCGCTATAATCAAATGTTATTCTATTTTCAAGCTATATTCAGTCTCAGTCTTCAGTCTCAAATCACCTTACATCAAAGTCAGTTTCTTCCCTTTTGATGTCTTCACCTCTCTTCCTGAGGCTAACCCATATACAAAAGTCAAAGGCTAATCATCCAAATAATCAATCCATCAGTATTCTGAAATTATAATGTCAAACAGTTAATTTGTCCTTTTTATATAGTTTTTCTAATTCCATTCAAAATTCATTTAAAGAAAATAGGAGGGGAAAAAGCTCAGTCATTTATAATCCACAGTTTAAACTCACAGTATACAATTCATAAACTTCTCTCTTCACCTCTCTTGATGAGGCTAATCCACAATCCAATCCAATCCACAACAGTTCCATAAAAGATTTGAAAAAGAAGTATAAATAATAAAAAAAATCACTCCACAGACATCATTCTTATTAAACCAAAGCAAGGGAAGAGTCCCTGTCCTCTCCAAATAGACACCGCCGTCGCCATGTTTCCCTCCCCTTGTAGTCCTTAACTCTCTTTCTTTTCAACTCCTCCCGCTTCCCCCTTCCACTATCGTGAAAAATATGAAAATGAGCACTCTTAAATCAAAGTTCAATAAAAATTCAGTAAAAGCACATTTCATCCATATATACAGTTCCTCACCAAATTTTTGGTAAGCACTTAGAAAGGAATGCTGTGATCACTAAAAGTCAACATGAGTTTCTCAAAAACAAGTCATGTGAGACAAATGTTAGCTTGGTAGATGAAGGGAATGCTGTGGATGAAGCATATCTTGGGTTCAGTAAGGCCTTAAAATGATTCTCCATAATATTCTTGCAAGCAAGATAGAAAAACATGGGCTAGACAATGCTACTGTTAGGTGGGCTTGTAATTGGTTGACCAGCTGAACCCAAAGTGCTCACCAATGACTCCTCTTGATTCTGGAGGGAAGCAACTAGTGGGTTGCCACAGCATTCTGCCCTGGGCCCAGTGCTATTCAACATTCTTATCAATGAGTTGGATGATGGAATAGAGGGCAAACTTATCAAGTTTGCAGATAACATCAAATTAGGAGGAGTATCTAATACCCCAGAGGACAAGATCAGAATTCAAAATGACCTTAACTGATTTGAGAACTGGGCCAAAGCTAACAAAATGAATTTTAACAGAGAGATTTGTAAGCTATCATGCTTAGGCAGAAACAATGAAATGCACAGATATAGGAGAGGTGACAGATGCTTGACAACAGTACAGGTGAAAATGTTATAGGAGTCTTACTGGATCGCACACTGAATATGAGTCAACAGTGTGGTACAGCAGCTAAAAAAGGCAGTGGTATTCTAGACTGCATCAATAGGAGTATAGTGTCTAGATTGAGGAAAGTAATAATACAGTCTGTTCTGCTTTGGTTAGACCTTACCTGGAATACTGTATTCAGTTCTGGGCACTACCATTTCAAGGAGGATATTGACAAACTGGAACATGTCCAGAAGACGGCAACCAAAATGGTAAAAGGCCTTGAAACCATGCCCTATGAGGAGTGACTTAGGGAGCTGGGTATGTTTAGCCTGGAAAGGAGAAGGTTAAAAGGTGTCATGATAGCCATGTTTCAATATTTGAAGGGATGTCATATAGAAGATGGAGTAAATTTGCTTTCTGCTGCTCCAAAGACTAGGGGCCTTTCCACATTACACTGTTATAGTGCTATTATTCCACTTTCAACATCCTATGGAATCCTGGTGTTTGCAGTTGAGGGAGGGCCCTTTATAATTCTCAGCCAGAGAGCTCTTTGGCCTCAGGAAACTACAAACCCCAGAATTCCACAGGATGTTGACTGTAGAATAATAGTGCTATAACAATGTAGTGCGGAAAGGTCCTAGGACACAGAGCAATGGATTCAAACTACAGGAAAAGAGATTAGGAAAAACTTCCTGATGGTAAGAGCTGTTTGACAGTGGAGCACACTGCCTCGGAGTGTTGTGGAGTCTCTTTCTTAGGAGGTTTTTAAACAGATAGCCATGTGTTGTGAGTGCTTTGATTGTATATTCCTGCAGGACAGGGGCTTGAGCTAGATGGTCCTTGTGGTCTCTTCCAACTCTATGGTTCTAAGATTCTAACACGGTGAGCTGACTTTTTGCCACTGACTCTTTCTTCCGAAACTTCTTCCTCTGTTCTTCCTACTTCTGAGGCCTTTAGCTGCTCGACATGATGTGTTACTAGGGAACCGGATAGCTGGAAGCCCACTGCAGGTGTCTCTGCAGCTGGAGGGACTGGAGCAGCTGTGGTGATTACTAGCATCCTCCCTGAGATTGCCTGAGGAACTCACTGCTCTGATCCTGCAAGGGGATCTGTCAGCTTTGCACTGAATAGAGACAAGTCTGAGTTTTCAAATTTTTTTTTTTTTGGTAGTCTCAAGTGGAGAAGCCAATTGTAGTGCTCTCTTTTTCGGTTTCAAAAGCTTGCACAAAGATACCTGAGCCTTTTTCATTGGCCCAATAAATTACTACAATATTGACTTTATGTAGTCCCTCTTGTTTTTAAACCATGACACAATTAGAGATTAATACTAAAGTAGACTCAGTGGCAAATTTTTCAGGTGTTCCATGTCCAGACTGATATAAGCAACTGTTGATTGGCTCCTGTCTTGTCCTGTTTTCTTTTTTGGCAACATTCTGGATAGTAATGCAGAATGCAACTATAGTCACAATGCTAAAAACTTAGCCCTCGAATGTTTATGTCTCTTGGTTCAAATGACATAAGACTCTGGCCCTTTTCTCACGGGGTAATTAAATCTTCCCAGGTCGACCTCGATCGGATGCCATTTTCACCTTAGAGAGCACCTGATCGCATTAAATTTTTTGGATTCTCACCCCAATCCGCGTGGGGGAACCACCATTCAGCATTTCCGTGCACCTTTTAAAAACCAGAAGAAATGTGGTTTTTTCCTCCAATCCGCGCTCGTCGTTTCGTGAAAAAGCGACGGTGCGTCCTGATTCGTGCGGGCGATCAAGAGAGGGAGGGATCAAGGCATGGCCAGCAGAAGCCACAAGACCGCCCCCAATACGAACGGCTGAAAGGACCGTCATTAGCGGGGCTAGCACCCCAGCAATGATAGTCAGTAGCTCGTTCTCCATACACAAAACAGCAGAAAGCAAGCTGAAAGAAAGAGGGGGAAACTGTTTCCACGGTGGTTCAAAAGAAAGGCGCGGGACAGGGTGAGGGGGCAGAGGATGTGAGGGGGCGTGCGTGCATACTGACGTCAGTGATGACGCTCAGGATGTTTCTTTTAAAAATAGGGCACAGCCAATCAAATGCTAGGCAGGGCGGGGAAAGGACACCTTTGGGAGTGGCCATGGTAATATTGTGTGAATGCGTTGATGCTGCCTAAGCCTCTTCCCTATGGAGCCGTGAGAACGCTACTAAAAGTTCAGTCTTGTTAGTGGGGATTAAGGAAAACCCCGCCTGGATCGTGGCGGCACGATTTCTGCACCCCGTGAGAAAAGGGCATCTATGTAGACCAGTCTCCTTTTTTCCTTAATGTGCCAGGGACTGGTACCATTGGCTACAATTGTTTGTTTCCTTCCTATAAACTTGCTAAGGACTGTCAGCCAATGGCTTATTGGACCATGCACCATTACTTTGAGTGGCATTGGCACAAACTACTGTTCAAGAAGCTGTCCCTCTCTGACAGCAAATTTACAGTTTACAGAAGCAGAGTCCACACATACCACTGGGAACAGGACAAGTAATGTAAAATGGCAGGAAAACTTTGAGCCAAGCTGCTCAGTTTTTAAAATTTAAAATAACTCTTCTACATAAGAACAAATGCTGTTTCTCTTCTCCCTTAGCTATATGCAAAATACATACCAGGAAGTCATAAGAAAGCAAAGATGACCCAACTGAATACATGCATCAGAAGCTGTTCTTTTCCACTTCCTTTTTCAAATTTTTTAAACTCAGTTTTACGTGAGTTCCATACTACCTGGCCTTCCATCACTTCAAAGTCATAGAAAGTAGACAGTTGTGTGTGGATTGTTGTTGTTGTTGTTGTTGTATGCCTTAAAGTCATTTCCAACTTACAGAGATCCTAAGGTGACCCTATCACAGGGTTTTCTGGGGCTGAGAGTGTGTGATGTCCCAAGGTAACCCAGTAGGTTTGCATGGCCAAGTGGGGAATTGAACCTTGGTCTCCAGGGTCACAGTCCAAAGGTCAATTCACTAAATCACTCCCGGTCTCTTTGTGTGGATAGTGAGAGTGCTGTTATATAATTTAGTCACTTTATTTTATTTTGAATAGATTTTCATGTTGCTAGATTATGATGTTCTTGGCTAGCTTCCTGACCACTGTATCCTCTAAACCTTTCACGACACATGGTTTATCAATGTGTAATAGCAGATTCATATAACTGTGAAATTTCCCCCCCAGCAGGTGACATAGTTATGTAAATCAACATGCAATTTGTTTATGGTACATCAGCAAATACTTCAATTGAAAGGCCAAAATTCTGATATTACAAAAATAGTGTTTTAGGTAACCTGGTGTCTTTTAACGCCCTGGGAGATACACTTTCTGCTGAGATGACACACATTTCTCTAGTACTTGTAATAAATTAAGTAAAGAGTTGTTCTGTTCCTTAAAGGAGAAGTATTGACCTGCAGTTAAGAAACGGAGAAGTCACTGAAGCCTTAATAGAAAGAAGGAAACAAAATATCAGACATGAAGCACTCTGAAAAGCAGCACCGTATCTGTGTTCTAAGCATGAGAACCATTAGATGTAAAATAATCCAAAGAGGAAAGGAAAGACATCATGGTAGTGGTCTGTTTCCAGATGACATTAGCCAACATATTCTTCCTCAAGCTGGGGATCATCTAGAATGGCTTTTAGAATGGGATGTGGTGGGAGTTAGCAGCTGCAGTTATTGGTTCCCACCTCCCGATATTTGTAGAATGTTCTTCCTGTCCTGGAATTTTTCTTGCAAATTTTTAGTATTAGCAACAGCTCTTTAAACTGCAGGGTGTGATTTTATTCTGTTCCAGGAGCTTCTAATATTGCCCAGAGTAAATGCCATATATTTATATCCATTATCTCAGTTTCTCCTGCTTTACATTTGCGCAGTCCCATTGATTACTTTTGGAATGAGGGTGTAACATTTGCCATGAAGGTTTTATGCAGATCCTAATTCTATCATTATATTTCTGGTTACCAGATTCACAGTTTCTGTCTTTTTTCCCTTTCCTTCAGAGCTATAGTGCTAAAGTGCTGTAGGACTTTATTATTATAACTGTAACAATTTTGCTTCAAATTAAGTGTGCAAGGCAAGGAATTTAAATACTAGTGGAGGAACATGTTGGGTTCATCTATTAGTCAAACACCCTCTTTCCCCCTAAAACTGGGACTCAAGAAGTTCATGGAGGAGATGGTAAAAATGAAAGGAAACCATATCCGCACCGCAGTTTAACACCATAAATGCCACTGAGATTTTTGCTGACATTAGTTCCCTTACTACACTTCCAACTGAATGCTTTATTCTCACCTTTTTTTTTTTTACAGCTGTAGTGCTAAAGTAGTATAGCACTTTGGTACTATGAATATAGCATAAATTAAAAAAAGTTAAATGTATGAGACATAGATACTGGGAGAGAACCAGGGGATGTGGGTGTTGAGTTTATGGAGGTGATGGTTGGGGGATGAAAGGAAACCACATCCCTCCCATAGCTTAACCACAGCTCAAGTGGGAGAAAAGAGTGGTTGAAAAGAAATGTACACACTGGGGCAACATTAAACTCTGGTACAAGTGGCACAAACCCAGCATATCTAGGACAAGAGCTGATGCTGAAATACACACAGCCATTACTAGCCGAGAAATCCTGGAACAGAACACCCAAGCAATTACCAGAACTCTTGGTCAGCTTGGAAGAGCACCAAGTGCTATAGAACTAGCCAAGCTGGAAGGTATTTTTTCTTCCTGAAACAAAAAGCAACAAAATACCCCAATCCCTTTTAACTGACTTGCAAATTGTCTGAAAGGAAAACATTTCAAGACTGTAATAAAAGTTTTATTACAGTTTGATAAACTTTAATAAATCCCAACCCCTTGTAAGAAAATAGCAGCCGACATAAGAATCTCAGCATTCATCTGAAACAAAGCACAAGGCCACACACTGATCAGAATACACCTTCCTAGCTATGTTTCACACTACAACTGAAAGCGGATTTTATTTTGCTCCAAAAATCTTCTGTGCTGGGTTGAGAAAAAATTGAGGATTATGAGCAGGCCTTCTGGGTACACATGCACATATGTTAATAATTCTAGAATCTTGGTTAGATAGATAATTGTTCTATTGCAGTAAGGCCGATATTGATATTTGTTATAACAGGAAAAAAAAAAACCATACATAGGTATAAAGGAACTGGAAGCTAAGGCATAATATAGAAAAGTTATCCCCATAATGCTGTTTACTTATTTTAAGTTTTGTGGAAGTAACAGCCTAAGCAGTTCTTCTAAATAGGAGAACATGACTGAGAAGAGAGAGAGAGAAAGAAAGAAAAACACATTATATGTCCTAAAGTTTCTGAACCAAAAGCAGAGGCTCTTAGATATTGCATATGAAAGGCAGTGGGATGTACTAGTACTTTGTTGTTGTTACTGTTAATATTGTCATTCTGTACACATAGGACAGCACTTAATGTACCACTAAAAAGGAGGGCAAACAAATTATCTGAAAATGGACAACAAGAGAACATATATTTCCATAACTCCTTCTTTTGAGAATTGATAACGATAGGTCCAAAGTTCAAAATAATTGACATAATTTAAATCAGAGGTGGGAAAAGTGTGGCTTATGGGCTTTATGTGGCCCTTGAGGTCATTTTAAGGCCCCAAGAACCCTCTTTTTCCCATTTTTAATTTTTTATTAATGTTTTCCATATTTATAAAGATGAAAAAAAGACTTCCTGCACAACCCTACATATACAGAAAAAAATTAGCTAAAGTAGCACAATGTTACTCCTCTTACCTTAATCACTCTTCTCAGATTTTCTTTCTCATGTAGTTATATCCTATTATCTTTACATTAAATACTGGATCAGAATTCTATACTTTAATTAAAAGCAATAATCACAGTTTCTCCTCTTTCTTTTTTTACATATTCTATGAAAGTTCGCCATGTAACGAAGTATGAGTCTAAACTTTTACCATTTAACAAGAATGTTAAGATAATTCCATTAGTTTTTCCATCCATTCATCTATCGTAGGGCTTTTTAAAAAACTTTTCCACTTTTTGCATAAATCAGTCTTGCTGCTGCTGTCGTATATATCAATACGTCATTATTTTTTTCTACAGAATCCTCATAGTCCAACATATTTAATAAGAATAATTCCAGTCTGTGCCTTAATTTGTTTTTCAAAGTTCTTTTAATAACAATATTAATTTCATCCAGAATTTCCTTGTTTTAGTACATGTCTACCACATGTGGTAGAAAGAACCCACACATCTCTCACATTTCCAACATGCACTTTTAACATATTTATACATTTCAGATAATTTAATTTTTAATCAAATATCCCCTCATATTCTGTAGGTGACCATGGAAGCTAATTTCGCCTCTTCCTGACTGTTTTAGACTGAGAAGATGTCTTAAAAAAACAAGAAAAGAAAGGAACCAGAAGTCAACAAAAAGGTCTCTTCTGGGCTTACAGTCAGAGTGTGTGTGTGTGTGTGGTAATTGCACCTTAGAGAGGATTTTGTGGCTCAAATGTTTTTTTAATGAAAAATCGGGGGAGAGGTAGTGTGGCCCTCCAGGATCCTAGAGAAGGCCAATGTGGCTCCTCAAATCCTGGAAGCTGCCTGTGCCCAATGATAATAATGTTTATTTATAATGCCCTTTTTACCAATGATGGAACATCAACATACACAATCAGGGACAAAGACAATAAAACATAACACCACAACAATACATGGAATGAAATCCCCAGCTCCCCACCAGTCACTACCTATCTCAGCACCTTAAACACAATTGAAGATGGTGAATCAAAGAGGAAGGTCTTCAACTGTTTATGAAAATGGGTGAGATCCTCCTCTAGCCAGAGGTCCAGAGGAAGACTGTTCCCCAAGTGCAGAGTGAGATCATGAAAGGCTCACAGCCTTGACAGAGCTGTGTGCGTTGGTGGAACAGACAATAATTTGCCTGTTGACCTTAAATTCGTGGGTGGAACATACCATATAAGCCAAGCTGTGAGGTACTGAGAGAGGTTAGAATGCAAGGCCTTAAATACCAAGACCAAAACTTTGAAACAGGCCCTGGCCCAAACTTGTAGCCAGTGAAGGGATTTACAGGGAGAAGAAACAGGTGAATATTTCAGCAGATTTAAAACAACCCAGACAGCATTGTTCTGAATTAAAACCAGAGGTTGAAGGGAACAGGAAGGCAAACCTGCCAGTAAACTGTTACAATAATCCAGGCGTGAGATAACCAAGCCCTGGACAAGCAGATGGGCAGTCTAAAACATAAATAAAAATACATCATATAGTGGTCACATCTAGTCTGCTTCCTAATCTGTTGTCCAGATATTGCTGATTTCCCTTTCTAATAATTCTGCATCTTTAAGCTGGACTTGGCTTGGACAGCCCTTCAAACAGAGGAGTCTTCCAATAGAGGACTGTCTGTGGCCAGCCTTCAGAGAGAGGACTGCTCACTGTATGGGAAAGTGTGTTACCGCCCTGTGTACATGCCTTATACTGTCACCAGCTGAAGCAGAAGCATCCTGTGGAGAGCTCATCCTTTTGAAGATGTACAGCTGGCTGTGTCTGTATCAGAGCAGCAGTAGGGCTCTCAGCAGGTTTCTCCATCTACAACTACTTATCTGGTCTTTGTTTTTGAAGTTTTCCAAGCATCTTACACAACTCTGACTTGTGAGTGTGAAGACACAGTGCAGTTCTAAAGACAGCAAGCAAGCTGCCTTCTTCCCTTACCTGTCAGCTACAGGAGATATTCCAGCAAGTTCGCTCAATAATTTCCACACAGATGAACTTAAGAAATGAATTTTATAAACACTATAAAAATGTGTTGACGTTCAAAATGTTCTAAGCACTTAATTTCCCCTCACTTCCCTCTTCTTTCATGTTGTGTCTTAAGTTTTAGATCATAAGTCTGAAGTGAGGGTCTGTCACAGAACCTTTCTTTGCTAAAGAGTGGAGTATACATGCTTTAAACAAATAAAGTTCGAATGTAAACAATTTTCTCATCACAAAAAATGTCCCTTCCACAGGTTGGTGGAAGCTAAGGCAGAGAAAAAACAAATGGCTCATTGTTGTGGAGGCAGGGGAAGTTAGAATGGGGCAGGAGACAGATGGTCTCCCCTGCAGTTCTCCAAGGGGTAGATGGCATCAAGGGGCACAGCCTTCATCCTCTCAATTACTTCTGCAGAGAAGGAGGAAAAAGAACAAAGACTTTTTAATAGGAGAGGAGCCTCGGAAGCACCAGCTGGGAGGTAGATGGTTTTGCTCGTCTGACCTCTACCTATCCGCCACACACAGTGACTGAGGGCAGGAAACAGAACCCATGTTTTCCACAATCTCTGCTTGAACAAGATTCCTTTTCTTTTTTACCATTAGACAGGAGGGTTTTGGGCAGGGGGCATGGAAACTCCAGTGCAATGATTTTGAGCTTTCCATAGGTAGGATTAGACACACAGGTAGAGCAGGGCCAGGACCAGAGACTGGCAAGGTAGAGCATTTGAGTGCCCATTGCCCTGATGGTTAATGGCAGACTGAAGCAGGGGTGGAGATGGTGATATGCCCGGGCAGCAGGGTTTTGGGGGTGGCACTGGTCCACACACACACACACACTCCCCCCCCCGCATGTCCTTGCTCTCTCTCTTGCTCTCTCTCTGGATGACTCTGAAGCTTCTCACTATGTCTAGTCTTCTCTCTCTCTCCCTCTCCCTCACACACATACACACCCTCTCTCCCTCATGGCGCAGCTGAGGTGGGGAATGGGGAGAAGTGAGGTGAGGTGAGGGGAAGAGGAGCCAGTTTAAGAAAGAGCAGACAGGGAGGCTTTCCTTGTTGCTGCCCCGTTGGAACATTTGGTGTGGTGTGGGTATGGCAGTTTTCCCCTGCCTTCAGGAGAAGGAAGTTGAAAGCTAAACAAGTCTTCTTTTTTTTCCAGGTGGAAGGGGGATTGTTTTTTAAACCAGGAGTAGGAAATTAAGATTAATGTAGAAAGGAGGGGGCAAGTGTTGAACTCCCCACTCCTGGTTGTGTTGGAGCTTTTTGTCTGCCCCCTCCCCTCCGCCATGCCTTTGGGCTCTGAAATCTGCCTCTGCTGACTTCAAGAAGAGGGGTGGACAGAGCAGTGGAGTGAAGGTGCCAGGTCTGAACGGAGTGGGAGGTCACGGAAGTGGTTTTAACAGTGTGCCTGTTTTTTAAGGGTGAAAACTGGGCTGGGGAGTGCTATGTCACGCTGGTAAAGAAAGCAATCCATTCCTATTCTCCAATACCCCTGATTCTATCAGCTTTCTTTCTCTTTCTCACTCTTTTCCTCTGCCCCAGAAAAATTCCCAATGATGTAAGAGTGCCTGTCGGGAGGGCCCACAGGCTCCTTGAGCTGAGCCAGAGGCACAATCAACACAGGCACAAATAGTTTGCCAATGTGGTTGGCTCTGTCAGCAAAGTCCCTAATTAGGTCTAGGCTTTGATTTCCCCAGTCAACTGCTTTTTTCTGGCTTGGTGTTATTTTGTTGCCCCATTCCATCAGGAAGTTTCTAAATTTCCTGGAGATTTGGTGGAAGGAGGAAGCAGCTGCTCCTGTTGCACTACATGAGGCATCAGTGCATAATTTCTGTTGCCAGATAATGTTGCAAGCTTTGTTTCATGTGAAGGATATTCAACTGCTTATAGGCTCAGAAGCAAAAGGAAAGTCAGAAGCTCCACAAACACAGGTTATAGGAACATGGCACATAAAAAGCATGAATCATGAAAAGCTGTACATTATGAAACAAGAAACTGAACACATGAACACTGTAATACTTGGGATAGGTGTTACCCCAAAACATAGGTGCCACAAGGGCCACCGTGCAATGCTAAATACATCCTTGAAAAAGTGGGGAATTGAAGAATTATCTGTTTTAGACGTATGGAGAACTATTTATCCAAATACCAAAGATTTTACTTTTTTCTCTGAAGTTCATCAATCTTGGTCCCGAATAGATATTATCTTGATTTCTAAACATTTGTTATCAGAGATAAAGAAAACAGAAATACTGCCTAAGGTCATATCCGATCATCATCTGGTAATGTTGCAAACTTAAGAGACGACTAAACAATTTCAATGGCGATTGAATGATAATTTATTGAATGATAAAGAGATAGTAAAACAAGTGAAAGAAGTGCTAAAATTTTTTTAAAAAATATAAAAGAAGACATGAAAATGAGAATGATTTCGGATGCATCAAAGGCAGTAATGAGAGGTTTTTTTATACAGCAATGACAAATCCAGAATAAAAAAAGGAGGGAGAAATATCAAGTGTTATTGACCAAACTCCAAGAGAAGGAAAAATAACTTAAGAAAAATCTATTGCAACAATCACTACAGCAGAAGATTAAGAAAATACAGGAGATGGCGATGATAACAACTGAAGACATAGAGAAAAAGATGAAACAGATGAAATTAGCTCAATTTGAACATGCTAATAAAATAGGGAAATGGTTAGCATACAAACTTAAGAAGAAGAAAGAGAGGAATATAATTTTTGAGTTGAAATGTGGAAAGAAGTTGATTACTCAACAAGAAAAAATAAAACAGAAATTTGAAGAATATTTTGGGAAACTATTTTATGAAATAAAATCCCCTCATCAATATGAGAAAAATCTGTCTAATTTTTTTCAAAAAGTAAAGATCCCGAAAATATCACTGGAAGCACAAAAACAGTTGAATAAATCAATAACAATTACTGAAATTGAAGAGGCTATAAAGTATTTGAAAGTGAACAAGGCACCAGGACCGGATGGGTTCACCGCACTATATTATAAGAGATTTATAAAAGAATTAACACAACCAATTCAAGCAACTTTGAAGGAAATAGAAAAACATAGTAAACTGAAATCCTGGGGAGAATCTAACATTATATTGATATCTAAAGAGGGTAAAGATAAAAAAGAAGTTAAGAATTACAGACCAATCTCCTTGCTGAATGTAGATTATAAAATTTTTGCGGCAGTGTTGGCAAAATGGTTGAGACAGTATTACAGGATAAAATTCAAGCAGGTCAAACAGGTTTTCTCCCAGGTAGATATATGAGAAGTAATATAAGGACAATCCTAGATGTAATTGAATATTATGATAAAAACCCAGGGAAGAAAGCAGCACTCTTGGATGCAGAAAAGCATTCGACAATGTTTCCTGAGCCTTTATACATTGGATATTGAGGGAATATGACATGGGAGAAGATTTTTGTAAATGGACTGAGATAACTTATCAAGAACAATCTGCGAGATTAATAATTAATGGGGATATTTCGACAAGCCTCAAAATTAATAAAGGGGTACAGCAAGGGTGCTCATTATCGCTATTATTATTTATAGCTGTTTTGGAAGTATCGCTAAATATAATAAATGAGGATTCACAGATAAGAGGCTTGAAAATGAAGAAAAAGGAATTGAAATTAAAAGTTTTCACAGATGACATAATTATATTTTTGGAGGATCCACAAGAATCAATTCAGGCGTTGATGGAACCTTTGCAAAGATATGGTCAAGTGGCAGCATATAAGATAAATAAGAAAAAGACAATGATGGATGACATTGAATATGACTAAAAAAGAGCAAGCTGATTTGGAGAGATCTGGATGTCAATGAACTAAGAAAACAAGATACTTAGGAATTATGTTAACGAAGAGGAACCAAGAATTATTCGACAATAACTATTTGAAGATATGGAAAGAGATTAAAAATGATATGGAAAAATGGAAAAATCTAAATCTATCTCTCCTGGGAAGAATAAATGCTTTCAAAATGTCCTTATTACCAAAACTTACATTCCTTTTTCAGAATTTACCAATAATAGGAAGAGAGAAAATATTTAAAGAATGGGAAAAGGATCTTCAAAAGTTTGTTTGGCAAGGGAAAAAGCCAAGGATAAGATTTAAAATGCTTCAGGATGCAAAAGAAAGAGGAGGATCTTCCATCACTGAAAATTTATTATTATGCATGCTGTCTAGATTGGATTAAAGACTGGATTCAATTAGAGGGAACAGCCATGAAAGATTTGGAAGAAATAAATAACAGATTTGGATGGCATGGATACTTATGTTACGATAGATTAGCAGTGAATAAAGAGTTTAACAATCATTGCATCCGGAAGACGCTGTTAAAGGTTTGGCTACAAATAAAGCAGAAATATTATACAAAACTTCCAACATGGACTTCACCACAAGAAGCATATAAAATTGCTCCAACAAAACAAGGAAATTTATTAACATATCAAGACATATTGAAATGGGAAGGGGATAAACCAAGAATGTGTGCACTGGAAGAATTAAAGGCTGATGGGCATGAGTAAATTGGTTCCCATGGCGACAACTAAAAGAAAGGTTTAAAATGGATCAAAAACTGTATGGATTTGAGAGAAAAGAGAATGAATTGGACTTATTGATGAAGGGAAATTAAAAGAGAAGAATTTTGAAATTCTATAAATTATTGTTGAAAAGAGAAATGGAATCAGAAATAGTTAAAGATACAATGGTTAAATGGGCTCAGAATGTGGGACACCCGAACGAATTAGAAGTTTACGAGAAAGTATGGAAAACTGATATAAAATTTACCCCAAACTTAAATTTAAGAGAAAACCTTTACAAAATGTTACATAGATGGTATATGACCCCAGAAAATTGCATAAAATAACTAAAAATGGGAATGTGAAATGTTGGAAGTGTGACGAAAAGACTGGGTCCTTTTTTCATATGTGGTAGACTTGTGGAAGGGCAAGAAAGTTCTGGAAAGGGATACATGATGAAATTCAAAGAATCTGTAAAATGAACTTTGAAATGATTACCGGAATTTTATTTGTTAAATATGTTGGGACAACAAAGGGAGATAAGAAGCCATCAGAAGATATTGTTATATTTGATAACAGCTGCAAGGTTGACATATGTGCAACATTGGAAAGAAAATAAAGATATTGATTTAGGAGAATGAAAATTAAAAGTTCTGGATATGGTAGAGACAGAAAAGTTAGCATTTTCATTGAAAAATAAACCTATCCAGAACTTTGAAAGGGAATGGAAAAGAGTTTTGGAAGGGATAAAAATGTAAAAGTATATGAAAGTAAAGAAAGAGATAATGTAATTGTTTTCTCTTCTATAAAATGTAACTGTTTTTCTTTTTCTTTTGGTAAATGGAAACAAAGAAGACTCAACTGGAGTAAAATAATATGGAAGCGGGGGGGGGGGTGTGATATATCTGATAATGGTGTATATCCACTCTGTTTTTTATGCAATGAAACTTAATAAAAATATTTTTTTAAAAAAGAAAGAAAAAGTGGGGAATTAATTAGCTTAAAATCAGGAGGCTGCAAGAGGGGGGCAACTTAGCGAGACCTTTCCTACCAGTGTTTATGGGCACACTCAGGAAAAGAACCAGGCAAAGATTCAAAAGTAAGCTAAAAATGTGTTTTATTAAGGAGAATTCACTCACGCATGCATACAAAATACAAACAGTCAAACATTCACACAAGAGCTAACTGAAGGAGAAAGGTAGAAAAAATTATAGAGAGGCTTAGGGGTTGGGGGGGATTTATAATTACCAGTCCAGAAGAGTAGCAAAGAGCAGAAATGTATTTTGGCTTAGGTAGGACCTAAGGACAGTTCTCATTCAGGAGCCAGATGGACAGAGTGACGGGTACAGGGCATCCTGAAATCAGGGGTATTTTTACCTTGAATAATAGCCTGTGGCAGTGAAGGTTCCAGATGCAAGACAAAAGGAATCTATTGTGGACAATGCATCTTTTGCCTGTTGATGGGCTTAGTGCTTCATTGAATCACCCTGTGACGCTACTTACTGGACTTCTTGGCTCCCTGGTCTGGTCCACGCCGCTCCAGAGCAGTGCATGTTCGTCAATACGCACTGCTCCGGCATCCCAAATAGTGGCTTCCGGTTGACCGCTGAAGCTTGCCAGCCTAAAGCCCACCCCCGGAAGATCACAGGCTCACATTGGGGCAAGCCTGCAAATCTGCATAAGGGAGCAGGCTCACAGTGGCATGCTCCATGCTTTTGAAAGACCTGTTTTTAGCGATCTTTCAAAAGCACGCTGGACGACCACTTGGGGTCGTTCCAGAGTGGGCTGAGGTGTGGATCTACTTAAAGTAGGTCTGACCCAGTCCGCTTCCAGGTGCAGATGTCCTCCCTGGAGGATGCTCTGCCCCGTTTTAAAACCTCTGTGTGGAAATGGCCAAAGACATGATGGATGTTGTAATAGCTGTCTATTGTGGGTGCTGTGAGGAAAGAGGAAGGAATCCAAGTGTACAAGGGATGGATATCAGTCAATCAGTGTCCTGGTGGGCTTCTCACAGTTGGGTTCTCTGGAAAATTCCAGCTTCTATTTAAGCCTATTATTCACAGGAATGGTGTGTATTTGCCTGACAAATGACTCAGTCTTACCTGGAGGAAGTTTCGAGTTGGCCAGTCCTACTCACATTTACAGTCAAATTCCTTCCCTTGCTCGGTTTTACACCTCCATCACCTCTCAGGCTTGAATTTGATATTAGTGCCAATTAAAGTGTGTTGCCAACTAGGTATGGTGCCCATCCAAACCATAATGATATTGGGGACCCCCAAAGTGGGGCCTTACAGATCCCCCTCAAAAAAAGGAACCTTTGCGGAGCTCACAAGGTTTCAATTTTCTAGATGGGACCCACTTTACATAATTTGAAACTTGGGCGAATTATGAAACAGGGAGCAGGAAAGTTGGAGTAGGAGAAGTGGGTTTGGAGTGTGTTATTTAACCTCCATCACGCTTGTCAGCCAAACACTTGGTTGGGTGGACAATTTAGTAAAAATGTTGCCAATTAAGTTTACAAAAACATGGGAAAGAGAGAAAACAAAGAAAAGAACATCTAATAACACACATATCATGATGAAAATACAATATACAAAACTCATTAGTAATTAGAACCGCAAATTCAAATGCAGTACAGACACATCAATATACAAATAACTCAGAGAAGTAGCAATGACCAGATGGAAATGCTTCATCCATAAGGCACAGGAAAAAAATGTTCAATTTAGCAAAGTCTGTTGGTTCTGAGTTCAAATCTAACTTATCTCCAAAAAACCTGTAAAGTAGGTCCCTAAAGTAAAAGTTGAGCATAATTAGAAAGGAAGAAGAGAGAGAGAGAAAGAGAGAAAGAAAAGGGCATCTTCTAAATACATTCATACATTACGCACACATAGAGGGGTTCCACTCCAGCAATTGAAGCAGAAATTACTAAAATTACATATGACATACCTATAGAAACAATTAAAGGCAAATACACCCACAATTAAAGGTAGTGATCTGGCTAACAAGGTTTCAATGAGTTCAAAAGTCCATTTGGCAAGTTGCTAAAGATTGAATGGCAGCAGTTGCAAAATCAGAGTCCAGAACATCAGGTAGAGAAAGGAACTTCATTTCTAGAGTCCAAAACAGTTCACAGGCCTTGAGTATATTTGGAGTTGGAGGATATGCTTAGGTTTCATGAAAAGCAGTCTTTTGTATATTTGGAGAGGTGAAGTGAGGATTCCACACATACCCCTTGTATCTGAAGAAACTGGGGTACAGTAGGAGTGAGCAGCATTCTTTGGCTTTCAAGGCCTTCCTGGATCAGTGGTTGCCTTGCATGTTTAATCAGCCTCTGCTTGCAGCTGGTTATCTCAGCATGGTTGGTAGACTGGACCAACATCTTTTCAGTGGATCAGGGCCCGAGATGGAGTCAAGAGGTTTCCTGTATTTTCAGGGAGGAAGCTGAGAGAGAGGTTAGTAGTAGGGCTCCTCCAGCCTAAGACTGAGGGCCATTGTGTGCAGCTGTGCTGAAGTTTTAAGGAGATTGGTGTTGCCTTGCCTTATGGGTATGCAACACTGACAGAGAGGAAAACCAGTTTTTCAAACTAAAGAAAAGATTGAGCCTTGGCTGCATTGGCCAATTCACCAAGAGCTCTCAGTGTTGGGGGCTGACAGCTCATCCAATATGCTAAGCCAGCAAAAACAGAAGACTAACAAAATTTGAAATGCCAGAACGACACTCTGTTGTTCAAGTTTGGAGCTATGTTGCCTTTGTTACAAAAGGGGAAGAAGTTTAAAATCTACAACTATAACTAATCACTACCACAAACTATATACACCAAAAAGGGGAAAACTTTGTTGGAGTGTGTGTCTTCAAGGTGGCTGCCAGTCCATGAGGGAGCTGGAGCAGTTGCTTCACTCCTCTGCTGCTCTGCAAAAGAGGAGGTTACCCAGTCCGGGGGCTTGCCCTTCCATTCCTTTGAATGTGCTTGTCTATGGATCTCTGAAATCGTTTGTAAGAGTGGCGGTGCCCATTCATGGCTTGAGATCCTTTCGGCCAAATCAAAGAGGAGGTTGGCATCTGGCTCAAATGCCTCTTGAAGTAATGTCTTTCCTGGCAGGAGGGTGACTGAGAAAGAGCTGTGGACTGTCTTGGCCCCTTTCAAGATCACCAGTGTAAAAATGTATTGATGGCCATTGAATGTGAATGTAAGCTGGCACCAGTATAGCTCTGTGGAAGGGGAGACAGTAGCCACATCCACCTCTGTGTGGTATTTGGGGCTCGCAGTTGTGGTGGTTGAAATCTCCCCTGATGGAATGCAATCAAGGGGAATGTGTAGTGTCAAGTTAGAGTGTGCCAGGGTGAGTGCCTTTACTAACCTGTGCTCTGGTTGTGCCGGAGCATTTTGTTGCTTGGACCCCAGTCCCACAGGAAATTCCCTTGAAAGAGGCCATGGAGAGAGCAGACTCTCTCTGCCAAGGACTCAAGGAAGTCCTGGGAGAAGCTGTGGGTGTCTAACAGGGGTCTCAGAGAGGAAACCATGGCAAGTTCTGGAAGCTTGGGGTTAGCTTCCACTTGCTGCATGTTCTCCTTTTCCTGGCTCTCACACATGCTGGCAATGTTCTGTGCCTTGTCTGATTCTATGGGGGTTTCTTCCTGAACCTTAGCCTTGCACAAGCCTTCTCTGTGCTCTGAAAGCACCATAGTCTCAGGAGTGATTGGCTTCACACTCATGGCTAGGTCAGGGTGAGGAACAATTTGCTTTGCTCCAGTGTCCACTGGGAGCTTAGTGGGAGGTTCTGCCTATGAGGCCTGGATGCCCGCTCTAAACATCTGCCTTCCCCAGCTATTTGGTTTCATGTGACCCACAACTCTTTGGGGAAGTACTTTGGACCTCGGGTGTTCCTAACATGTCATGTCCATGTTCTGTGTATAGCTTAGTAGGACTTCATCCAACAGCTGTGTGCTTCCAACAGAACCTCCCTGCAGCTTCAGGAGTCCATCTATCAACTCAGTGGTTGGCCTCATGTGGAACTGGGACATGTCAGCTCCTGCTGTCTTTAGCAGCTCCCATACATGTCTTTGTTTCTTACTATAAACCAACTGCTGAGGATCATAACCTCAAACCTGCCAAGGGTTTGAGGTCTGGCTCAGGTTTCTCAGTCCTTGCCATTGCATAGGGGCAGAAGAAGCATTGCTTCAGCCACGGCTGTTCCCAGAAATAGAGTTACCATGCTGGTCTCTCCAGTTCTGACTACTGGCACCACCACCATAGCATTTGTCCTCCCCTCCCCCCAGCTACTGCAAGGAGCTGGGTTTCCTTGACTGCCCACTCTGTTGTACTGTGTGTGTGGGTCATGATTGCTGTATGTTACTGACTGAACAGGATTCCAAGACCCAGTTTCCATGTTCATGTGGGGGACCTTGGGATTCCTAATGTTGCCTGATTCTCTGAGGAGATCTGACACCCTACGTATTTGCTCTGCCAATGATGCCCATGTGAACTCATCAGCATGGATGGGACCTAAGGCCATCTTGGTTTGGGAGTCAAAGCCTCCATAAAGGAGTTTTAAACTCCTCAGTGTCAAAATCGAATGTGCCTAGCCTAGGAGAGGGAACAACCTTGCCAGCTAGGATAGCTAAGAGCTTCTTCCTAGCAACATAGGCCTCTGGGTTTTCTCCTGAGGCCTGTCTCTCAACAACAAAGAGTGCATTTGCAGTCTGCCCCGGCCACAAAATCTGGATGATCTCTTTCATCCAGTCACGGTTGTCCAAAACAACCACTTCACATGCTGCCACTGTGGACTCTAAGGTGGGCAGGTCTGCAGGGGACATACAAAGTTTGGCTAACTGAGTCAAGTCCTGACCATTAGCTGTGGGGTAGCAATGGGCAATGGCATTCAGTCACATGATACCTGTGCCCTTGTTGAGGGGACCTAACTGAGAGGGGCATCTGGTAAAGTGGAAGGCAGTAGGAAAAGAGGAAGGCAGTAGGAAAAGAGGCCTCTGGGGCACCCCTTTATTAACAGTTCTCCTCTGGTCTTGCAGTCTCAGGACTGTAGCTTCTACAGTTATGTCAATCCATCACTAATGTGGCCTTCCTCTTTTCCATATGTCCAAGCTGACTTGATGGTAATTAAAACAAGTCTGCCCTCCTAGATGTTCTTGCTCAGGAATAACCCACTGGATTTCAATAGTAAACTGCATTGGACTGTATGTCATAGAATCATAGAGCTGGAAGAGACCACAGCCTCTGTTTTAAAACCTCCGAAGGATACTCCACCACACTCCCACACAGAATATTCCACTGTTGAATTGCTCCTACCATCAGTAAATTCTTCCTAATATTTATGCAGAAGCTCATTTCCTGTAACTTGAAGCCATTGCTCTATGTCCTAGTCTCTGGAGCAGCAGAAAACAGGCTTGCTCCCTCCTCCATATGACATCTGTTCCAATATTTAAACATTGCTACCATGTCACCTCTTAGACTTAACCAAGGACAGGTTTTCAAGACTGAGCAGGAATTCCAGCTGTGGTCTCCAGGGCCGTAGTCCAATGCTCAAACCCTTACACCATGGTGGCTCTCGGACTTCCTTTAGTCAGGATTTAATATACAGTCAGCGCTCCACATTTGCAGCTTTGATTTTCACGGATTTGATTATTTGTGAGTTTCTTCAACTCCTGCCTCCCTCATTTCAGATGCTTCTTTTCTAGGGGAATCTTACTTCTCGGTGGCTCTGATCAGACCATGCAACCTTTTAAAAGTCTGCCTCTGGTTCTCCGTAAACCCTCTTCCAATGCACCATAAACCCTCTCCCAATGCCGTGCCACACCCAAGGACCCACCGACTTTCCTGGACCTGTTTTGTTCCTGGGTGCCCACTCTCTCTACTGTGCCTCAGCCCCCTTACCACAGACACATGCATACATTTTGATATTTGTGATTTTTCCACTTTTGCGAGGGTCCTGTTCCCCTACCCCTAGAGAATGTGGAGGGCCAGCTGTATGTATAAGGCTTGTGTTCAATGACATGGGTTCAGCTCTGCTAAGAAACCAACAGAATAATTTAGGGTAGTCACTGTCTCTCAGCCTGATCAACCTCATAAACCGGCAGACCTTCGGGTTGGGCAGAGAAGGAGGGAGGGAGAAAGGGAGTAGAGGGGAGGAGAAGAGGAGCCCTGAGGAGGTGGGGAAAGGCACTCACCTTCCCCTGCCCTGACTTTCAGGCCGGGGATGAGCCCAGCCCAGCCAAGCCTCTGAGGAGGGAGGGAGGGCCTTCGCCACCGCAATGCCAGCATGCCTCTGAGCGCTTGCAGAGCGCCTCGTCTCAGATGTGTGCCCAGAGCCCAATTACCCAATGCCAATTGAGTGGTTTTTATTTGGTATTTTCGATAGCTCCTCCATCCCAAGAAGGGCGGCAAATTCAGGGATGCCCCCGGGCAGCAGAAGCTCTAATGGTGCTTCCAGTCCTACTTTTTCACAGAATAGAAAAATAAACAAACAAACAAGGAAGATCAGAGAGAGCCTGAGAGAATGGCTGGTCTGGCTTTTGTAGCCAGGGGTTAGAAACTGGGAATATTGTGTCCAAGACTGTGTAGTCCTGTCTTGTCATGAACCGCTTGTCGATTCAGATCATGTAGTTTGCCAAACTCTACATTTCCAATACAATTCTATGCTTTATTTAGTAAGGTCACTTGAGTTCAATGAGACTCACTCCTCATTAAATGGATACAGTATTACTACTAGCCTGAGAACAACTAGGGTTCAAGGCAGCTTTAAATAACATCCTTCACTCTGCAAGCCTCAGGAGGAAGATATGGTGGTGGAGAGATAATGGTCTTTGCAGAGCTGCTTCATCCCATATTACAAGTTCACATATTTTAAGCTTCACCTTCAGCTTGGAAAACAAATTCTTCTTTTGCAAGGGTGCCAATGACAGAACCCTTCATCTGTGAATGATAGAAACCTTCACTAGCACAGCCAATGGTGAGGAATGCTGGAACTTGTTTTCCAACAGCATCTAGAGGCCAGTGTTAACCTAGTGTTAACTGGTTTTCAAAATCACAATAAGAGACAGTCAAAATTCATGACATGCAGGATTTACAATCAAGGAGTGGATATTAACAATTTGGATTCTTCCAAAATACCAAATTAAGTATTGAGTTCAGTTAATTTAGGGCTGTATTTCTCTCTAAAAATTAGCATACAGTACTGTCCTCATCCATAAACTGAATGATACACACAGTTCTGTCTCTATAAAGAACACACATCTCCAGATCTGGAATTTTTTAATGTCTTGTTCAGTCTACATAAAAGGTAACACTTCCTAATTCTCAGATAGGAGACAGCCCTTATAAGAGACACCTGCCAGTCCTATAAGGGACAAGCTTTCCAGCCCCTTAAGTATGGGACATTCCTTAGAATTAGGTACACCTGGCAATCTTATTTCTAGCCTTGATGTAATGCACTGTTCTAGGTAGAGGAGCTTTTCCTAGTCACTTGCTTTTAAGCATCACTGAGTTTGGAGTAGTTTTGGAAAATAATTCTTACTTAGAAGCATGGCAAAAATATGCTGAGCTAATAATTCCAATCAGGATAATGTTTTGTAACACTGAGCTAAATTATTCTAAAACAGACTTTTTTTGGGGGGGGGGAAGAGGAGGAAAACATGAATCTTTGGATCTTCATTTTAAAAACACATGTTAGCTGCCATCTTTTCAAAATACACTAGTGGGGCTTCTCATCTATATGAAGACAATTTCTGTTGTGCATGAATTGAAATCAGGCCTTGTCAGGATAAGGAAGCTTTTTCCCCCTCCAAAATAGCAGTGTGTGGGTGTGTAGCACATTTAATGCCCAGTGCTATAAACTGCTCAGGCAGATTAAGCCCTCCCACTCATTGGCCAGAAAATAATCAGATATCTAGAGTTGTTCTTCCTGGCAGAAACATGCTGTTGGCATTCAAAAAGATGAGCGATATGAGAACATAGGGCAGAGATTTTACACTGAGATGATGGGGAAATAATGGACCAAAGCACACTTATCATCTCCAGACCTAAAAATAGGATCCATGCAGAAGAAACCAAATTAAGCACTTTAAAATGAAAACAGCATGGGAAGGCGGGAACCTATGGGTTCTATGTACCGTATATTTTAATTTCATATTTCAGCTCTGAGGGTTGATTCCTTTTCTGTTTCATGCAGAAAAAGATAATGCACATGTAAACAAGCTCATTCTTTCTACTGGGGGACTGCCTGGTTGTACTCTGTGAACTGGATCCAGAGTACCACTTAACAGAGTTATGCCTCACAATGGAAGAAGGTGGTAGAGAACAGAAATGGAAAAAAAAAATTAAAATATTCAAAAATGTATTTCCCAAGTGTCAGGAAACCCTGATGAGGGGATTCATGGACCAATGAAAATCTTTACAGTTCAAGACTTACTCTGTGCAACATATGAACATTCTGGGGTGTGTATGCAGGAAAAAGCATTTTCTGCATAAAAAGTCATAGTTCTCAGCAGTGGGGCTCAAGCCCACTTTTGCCTTTGCCTTGAAATGTAGCTCAGGAGGTCTGGGGGGCCTCTGGATTAGCAACAATGGCAGGTACTCCTGCATGCTTTTCTTCCATCAGAAAGCCACCAATGAATCCTAGTGCCTTTCATTCATAGCAAGCACTCATCTATTTATGGAAAAGCTAAAGGAGTTCAATCCAGCGAAAGATCATAATTTTCCATACCACCTTGTATATACATGACTTCCTTCCTTCCTTCCTTCCTTCCTTCCTTCCTTCCTTCCTTCCTTCCTTCCTTCCTTCCTTCCTTCCTTCCTCTGAAAGATAGCCATTCTGTAATGCATGAAGGGGTCCAGTGAGTCATGTAAGCAGATACTAGAAAGGAAGTAAAGAACAACCACCAAGCATTGCAAGCATTACATTCTTATGCCCCTTCTGCTCAGGATATTTAGGATCCCGTGACCTCAAAAATATATTCTGTTCACCTTAAGACACAAACTTTTCTAAGCTCTCTCAACTAATCATAATTAATTTCTATGAACCAAGTTTCAAACATCAGTTATGGTTGTGCCTTTGGAATGTGTTCCCCAAAGAGGCTGCCTGGCAGCCACACTGGTGTCTTTGAGATGATAGGCAAACACAGCTTGTTTTCCAAAGCTTTTATTTTAATTGTTAAGTTCTGAACTTGTAAGAAGCTCTCTGGTTTTTCCTAGGTCTCTTTACCTGCAATCTTGCATTTTTATTATATGTGTATGGTGTATAATATGTCCCTCCCTCTGCATCTGTTAGTGATTCTGGAAACACAATGTGGTGGCTACAACAAGATCAAAACTATGCAATAAATGATGTGAAAAATATTCTTTTTCTTTTTTTAAGGCCTTTAAAAGGTCCTGGTCCATCATCTCAAGAGGTTGCTAGCTATTCAGAGTCCCAAATCTCAGCTCTTTCAACCCATCTGATTCAATACTTTTGCTGGAGAGAGGTGTACGAAGATGACTCTTCATATCACCTCTGACTCCTCAGCCATATAATATCCTGCAAGACCCAAAGACGCTTTAAAGGATGAGTCAGTTGGGAAGAAAGGTTATAAAGGTTATAAAATTCTGCTATAGAGGTCTAAAATGAGGTAGTATGAAAGCTTGTATGTGCGTATATTTATATATTATACTTTTCTCCTAAGTTTGTTTTCTGTTAAAGTTTGGTGAGGCAGAAATCAACAGAGTGGCTTAGTAAGGCAAAGACCTGTATAGAATTTTTTTTTTTTTTTTTAAAAACCCAATAAGTATATAAGTAACTTAAGTGTGCTGTGCATTCCACTGTTGCTTTGGTTTGTCTGTTGGTTTGTTCCAGTTTTCCCAGACTGTATTTTCAAATTAGTCATTTAATGTTCAGTTTTGAAGTGCAGTTGTTTATCATGATGCAATCATTAGTGCCACTAGTAACATCACCATGAGAGAGATGGAGAGACAGACAGACATCTGTATATCACAAAGACCCTGCTTTTAAAGATAACACTTATTGAAATCTACTATATAAAAGCCAAAGCTTGTCTGTTTGTGAGTTTGTCTGTCTGTTTGTTTGTGTCAGGCAGGTGAAGACCTCATATGATTGGCTGCCTGTGAAGATTCTATGGAATCCTGGGGCTGGCAGTTCAGGGAAGGGCCTTTAGAATTCTCAGCCAGAGAGCTCAGTCTGGTTGCTATAGAGACAAGGCCTACCAGCAAGAAGGAAGGCAATGCATTCCTTCAAGAACCCAAACTCTGTACGTTATTAACTCTGAATACAGATTAGATTGGGGAATATGGAGAAAAGTTACAGGTACAGGACAAGGCAGTTTGGGGAATTAGAGACACAGGATATCAAATCTGTGTATTTCAACCGCATCTAATTCCTAAGGTATTTCTAACAAGTGTTACCTATGAGAAAATAAAAGCCCAGGTGACATTATTATGCTAGTTCCATAGTAAAAGAAAGATGTTCCAAACAAAACAACCAGGTACATATAAAATTCACAACTATTTTTAATCAAGCATGACTTAAATTAAGCTCAGTTGAATTTAGTACTTACTTCTGACTATATAGCTTAAAAAAAAAATCTTCAGTCAGCTGAAATACAATTCTTAGGTTTCAATTAAAATTGGACATAACCTTGTAAAGAAGCTTTGCTATTTTTGCTGGTAGTGTGATTTCTTCTACAAAGCTAATCTGGCACAAATAATAATCAAACGTGGAAGTCTTGTTATCTCCTCATTCACTTGCAGAACTCAATTATTTTGAAATTTCAGCAGATAGTATCATGACTCCTCCACCGAAAATAAAGTTCCAGAACTGCAGTCTGATTCACTGCCTTTCTACCACACAACTGATTTCTTTGATTTAATTGAAGCCATTTAATGTAATGCTAGCCATATTTGGTCCTTTTTTTTTTTTTAATGGTAGATTATTAACTAATTAACTAACTCACTTACTCACTCACTCTCTGGGATCACTCAAAATGGAAGGTCATCCCTCTAAATATTGAAGATGTGTGACTTTCTAAAGAGAGTTATGGATGTTTCACATTTCTTTGGCTATCACCCCCTTAACACAGGTAATCCCTGACAGAGAAACTTGATTCATACCTCTTAGAACTGTTTCTGGTTTTGTGAAATTTCACAGGGAAATTGATGGGATGTTAAAAACAAAAATGTGTCCAGACATCTTTCTTGACTGCTTTGATAGCCTGATTTTTTTCTCTCTTTCGTACTTAAGGAAAGGTTCTATAGAATCTTTAAATCATTAAATGTGGAACAAGACAGCGGCTTCAAACACATCACTATATACTTCCCTCTCATCATCTCATCAAAGGCTTTTCATTTTCTTCTCTGGAAGACATCAGCAGATTTTGGATTTGACGGGCTTGCTCAAAAAATACACCCGAAACACACCAATGTCCCTGTTGGACTTACTGCTTTACTTAACCAAAGAGTTTTTTTCGCTTCCCCCAGGTACTCTGCAACTTCCATTTCCTGGACCAGCCTCCTCAATTGGAAAGCAAAAACCTGAGGTTGAACGTCATCTGTCTGCCAAATCTCCTGAGCCAGATTCATGATGAAAAGGAAGTAAAAAAAAAGTTATTTCAAATTATTCTTTTAATCTTATGCTCCCATACAGCTATCTCCCTATCCAATTACTTGTCTTACAAGTGACATCCTGATATTAAATTTCTGAGAGCTGAAGCACTTTGGAAAAAAAATTATAACCTACTTCCAAGCAGTCATGATTTAGATAAGGTGTTATTTACTCTCTCTAGTCTCTGGCAGTATCAAAGTCAATGATGTGATATTAGTGACTTCATGCTCAAATGAAGGCTCTTCAAATATGCACACAGCTTAGCTCTTTCAAAGTATCATTGTAAAACAAAAAAGGAAAGTTAAACTTGTATGTGTTGAAGTTGAAAGGCTGAAGCACATGAGAGGTGTTTGTTATAAACAAAAAGAGACTGCTAGAGAAATGTTTGTATGCATGAATTTTAGTTAGAGCTTTGGAAATTCATACCTTCCTTTACAAACTACACCATCCAGGATGCCTCAGTACAACCATGGAAGGATCCTGGGAGTTGTAGTCCAAAAGGCACCTTATCAGGCTCTGCTATTACTGTACCTTACCCCCCTCCTCATTTTCTGGATAGCAAAACTGGCAAGAAATATAATTTTTCCTGCAAAACTGGACACTTATGACTGGGAAACATGCAGCAGAAGGACACTGGCTACAAGTGTATGCTAGATCAAGATGATCTCTGCATGGCCTGGTCATAAGTTCAAGAAGATTAGATGGAAACCCCTGATGTTAATGGGTTTGAGATAATCCTCTCAATGACCTGATCTCCAAATACAACATAAGATGAAACTGACCAGGTAGGCACACACCCCTGCTGTGCACATATCCTACAGAGATCTTCCCTATTCACTTCACCTGACCAAGACATTAAGAGGCTCCCATCAATATTTTGATGTTAAGACAGTCAGCCTGTTCCAGACTCCTTTGTTTGTTCTGTAAGAAAGCAATTAACACACACCTCTTCAGTGTAGGAAATAGTGTGTAAAAACCCCAGTTCCAGCCCTGGTAATCTGTAACACGCTAGCACATTGGGTGTCACACTGCACCCCAGACTCCCACTCCTACTTGTTGCCCTCAAACTCCTGTCTGACCACTCTACTTTGATCTTCTGCTTCAAGACTGGCAAATATCACCCATTCCACCCAAAATCTCTCTCTATCCAACCTTTCTCACCTTTTCCTTCATGGTTTGTGAGACTGTTTGATTTCTTGTGTGTTTCTATTTATTGCCAATAAAATACTCCTTTAACTCTCTACAGTTAGTACTGGTATATATAGGTGAAAAGATCCTGCCATTACCCTACAGTCACAGGTCTCCAAAAATATGCTGGCACTGCTGGAGGACCTCAAGGTCTCCCACTTTTTAGAGTAACATTGCATAGCAGTGTTCACACACTTGTAACAGCCACAGTACAGTTTGCTGTGAGTATGATGCTCATTTGCCAGAGTGGGAAACAAATGCAACTTAAAAACTGATTAAATGATTGTAAAAAAAAATAGTTTGATAAGGTCCCCAAACCAGGTCCTTGTATCTGCAATTAAAAGGCCTTCTCACTACTTGCCACCCAAGTAACTTCAGATGTGTAACTGTAATGCTGGAGATTCCAGTAGCTATAGTAGGGGCAAAAAGAACTTTCATAAGTTCTGAATTTTACACTGAAGTGAAATGTAACATTATATCGTAAAGCCCAGGAGAGTTCAGTTGCCTCTTCAGGTCTAATATACTGGTGGCGCAGTGGTTAAATGCCAGTACTGCAAGCCACAAGGTTGTGAGTTCGATCCTGCTGGGCTCCAAGGTTGACTCAGCCTTCCATCCTTCCGCAGGTCGGTAAAATGAGTACCCAGCTTGTTGGGGGCATGTATAGAAAATGTATCGAAATACATGCTGTTTGTAAGTTGTTCGCCGCCTCGATCCATATGGAGAGGCGGGATATAAATAAATAAATAAATAAAATCACTATCACATTATTCCATCATAAAACAAAGCTGACCAACATAAAATAGCCAAGTACGTGTAAAATTTCACAATTAATTTTATAGAGCATCACTGCAATCTTGTGCATAGTTATCTTAAAATAACATTGCTTAGACTGATTGCCGCTTGCTATTTTGCAGTGACTCAGCTTTTCAACTGATGTGGTACAAGTACCAAGTACTGCAGCTACCTGCAACTAATTGTTTTTTGGGGTAACAATGGTGCAAAAAAGCAACATCTCAAAAATGTTGTAACAAGTAAAAGCAAAATCACTTTACTGATGTATAGAATAATGGGCCCCAGTTGCTTTCTTAAGTTACTTTTCAAGGGCAATTTAGAGACATTTTGACTGGAATTTTCAAGTTTTATGCCATTTTCTCACCAAGCATAACAGTTTTCCTCTTCAAAAATGTAATGGAACGTAATAAAAAAGCAAAGTGGAGAATAACAAACAATGTAATTGAGTTACTTTTTCAACACTGTGATGCATAACAAGAGCAAATTGCTTTTAAACATTTAATTTTACAAGATCAAATCTTGCAATAGATCACACCTATCTTAGCCTCTCCAGGACTGATGCTATTGACTCTTTGTCTTCGAAGCCTGTCTACATCATACCCTTAGTTCAAAGATTTTCTTGGTATGTTTGGAGTATATTCTAGGGCTGGAGATACAATCTCTCATTCTTAATTCCACAGGTTTGAAGAACTGGTACTTGGGAGACAGCAGAAATTTTGTGCCAGTATCCTAGGCCTATCTATAAAATTTCGGCAGGTAGAGGTGAAGAGGGCCACCTTTCAGCATCTGACATCACCTGGTGAATTATACCAGAAATCTCAAGGGCTGAGATCCTATATCAGCATGGTGGAGCTTAAATCTCCACTAAGTGCACCTCTGCTTCCATTCCCCTCTGTACAAGCAACCAGCTCCAGTTTATTTTCACATGGCCATTTAGTGATCAATGGCAAGGTGTGTGGAGGGTGGTAGCCAGGCAGAAGGCAGCTTTGTACTAGATGTCATCCCAAAACAAACACACACACACAAACAAACCAACCCACAGTCAGATGCTGGCTGTTGCACTACTTTCCCATGGCCACTCAATGACTGTTGCAGAGGGGTACTGTCAACTTCCAAGTAGGTTCCTATGTGGGAGTTTATTGGTGGGGGAGGTACCAAACCTCTCCTATAACAACCACCATAAAGTGATATAACCAGCTGTAATATCTGCTTATGTCACCAACAGGATTCCAGTTCCTGTTTTCTAGCATTTTCTGCTTCAAAGAACTAGACTGTCAAGGCCAGTTGATTCTAGTGTTGTGGTACTGCATCCATTTAAAGAGAGAAATTTCTTGGGGGTAAACTGCTGACCTTTTAATATTAAAGTGGTCCTTCTGGGTTTTTATGTTAAGAGGGATAGGCCAGGGAGCCTCCGTGGGAGGAAATAAACAGCTGCTGATTTCTGCAGCTGCTTTAGGTCTAACTGAGGCCTTTGGTGTGAGCTTTGCCTGGGGAAGTACAACTTGATATTTAGCAAAGAATTTCCAACATGGAATATTAATATTGGTTTAGACTGGAATGAAATGGATTGGATTTGATGAGTAAAGAGCAAATGGTGACAGCTGCAATAATTTCTTTGGAATCTAGACTCCCATCTGGAAGGATTAAGACCAGGCATAATAATGGACATTTACAAGCCCTAAGAAGGACAGGAATTAACTGTGCATCATCTTCGCAGGGCCTAGAAATGTTTAAATTGCTTCAATACTATTTTGGTTTCTCAGTCATTCAATCTCATTTTTATATAACAAAGCATTTCTATTATGATTTTTCTTTTTGCCTTGCTTTTGTATGCACCGCACTGTTCAGATTCATTTTTCATGCCACACAGCTTTGTGTACTTCTGCATTATCAACAATAGTTTAATCTGTTTCAGTTTAAATCTGGGCTCCTTGCCATTGGTTTTGATTTTACCACCTTACCAACCCAGTAAGTTAGAGATGTGTAAATTGCAAATTCAGATTTAAGCAAATTTTATGGGGCATATTTTTCCTGGCATTTTTAAGAGGGTGATATGAAGATAAATTAGTTGAATTCACTTGAGTTCACAGTGGGTTAAACCAGGGGTGTGAAATATGTGGCCCTTCAGATGCTGTTGCACTGGAACTCCTAGAGTAGCTGGTGGAATGGCATAATTATTGGGTGCCTGGGGTGAAAAGACGTACCACCTCTCTACTGGAATGAGGGGCTTCACCTTTTCCTTGAAGGATGTGATCCCTACACTTCTAAAACCACCAGCGCCTTTTAAGGTTATTACAATTTTGCTTTGAAGCTGTTTGTAGAAGGAAGGCTGTCAAATTAAGCTGGCCTCTTCCCCTGAGAGGATGGGCAGTGTCGAGGAGCATCTCTTTAGTTGGGGAGGTGGGGAAAAGTCATTGAGAGTCCACTGAAAGGAAAGAATTGCAGAATTTCTACAAATTGCAGTGATCTCTTAATAGGCATGGTAGAGTTGGCTTCCTTACTCCTAAGCAGGCAGTTTGTTATCAGTTGTTCAAGCCTCAAGCTTCCACATTTCTTGCCTCTAGCATATTGATCCTAAGCTGTTTAAACCAATTTTAATTGCATGCTGCCCTGAGCTCCTTTTATATAGGGTGGGATCTAAACATTTTAATGAAATAAATGGCTATCATCTGATCCTAGGGGAACCATTGCTTGAAAATTTATCCAATTATAGAATGTGGGTTTGCTGGAAGAATGCAATCTAGGAAAGAAAAGGGAAAAAGAAAAAAAGAAAGGAAATGGACAAGGGTTTATATATATTAGAGAAGCAGGGAGGGGCGCTGATGGTTCTCTCAGGCCCATCTGCAGCACTAAAACATGATTCCCTATCACACCAATATTGCTGCATTGTGAAGTGTGTCCTCTCTTATAAAGGGATAGTTGACCACCTTAATTCCAAGCAGTCATGAGCCTTGGCTCCTTTTATTTTAGTAATTAAGCTTTGCCTTTATGAAACTGGGAAAAATGGAGATGAAAGCAAGTCTGGTAGAGTTTGTAAGGATGAAGGCTGCTTTCTTAGTGCCCTGCAATGTCAAGAAATTGCCTTCCCTGGAGCTGTTGAAGTCAGAATGCTGCATTACATTATGACTTTTCAGTAAGGGAGTAGCTGCTGGCAACTAACCCCCGACAAATGCCTCGCCCTGTCAGTTCCTTGGAGTCAGAAGCCATTCTCTGCTGTTGCCATTCACGCTGAACCTTTAAAGGTCATCCTTCCATGGGGGATGCTGGCTGGTTTCTTCCTCATTCAAAAAGCTGCTCTGGCTTGTCATGTGGTTACTTTGAAGGGTTGCAAGGCTCTTGTTATTCTTGCTCACAGTTGCCGGAGAAAAGCAGCATCTTATTACACATCGGCCTTGTGCATTTCACACCACAGCAGCTCCCTACCAAGGCTGCCTAATATTTTAATTCCCAATAGCTAGCAAGACAGTGTTGTAACCAGTGGTACTTTTTTGTTTGTTTGCTCAGCATTTGAAGTGCCTTCTCTAACTCTGTGACCTGGTAGAAGAGGTTGTTCAGTATGCTGACTAGTAGATATTTATAGGAGTAAAAAATAATGTGGAGAGCCAGTGTGGCATAGTGGTTTGAGCACTGGACTATGACTCTGAAGACCAGGATTCGAATCCCTGCTTGGCCATGGAAAGACACTGGGTGACCTTGGACAAGTCAGCCTCAGAGGAAGGCAAAAGGCAACCCCCCTCTGATCAAATCTTGCCAAGAAAATTCTGTGATAGGTTTGTCTTAGGGTTGCCATAGGTCAGAAATGACTTGAAGGCACATAACAACAACAAAATAGTAATGATCAAATAATAAAACATATGAAGGTCCACAAACTGAGATTTAGTGCCTCTGAGAAAAGAAAATAATGTTGGTTCCAGTGATGACAGATGCTCTGGGAGCAATTCCAAACAGACTGACAAAACATCTAAACAGAGTTGCCATATGTTGGATCACAATAGTATAATTATTAAAAAAAATGACAGAACATGCCACATTATTCAATGCAACCTCACTGATTCCTAGATTTCTTGGATAGAACGTGAAGCGCTGATGGTCCAAACTCCAGTCAGTAACATCTGGTAGATTATGAAACTGAGTTCATATTATCAAGTCCAGGGATCTGCTAGTGACCCAGCATGCATGGAATTCAAATTTCTTATTTACCAGAGACAGATGTATTTCAACAAAACTAAATCTGTGTTTTACTGTAGCAGCAATATGGCTAACTCTATCTCTCCAACAGTTGGTCATAAAAACAGGCCCTAAATGACAATATGGGACCAAAGCACTTACTGCTATAGGGACTGATTTCAGATAAGCATGAGTAGATATGAGAAAATATGGAAAAAAATTGGGACCTTCCCTTGCAAAAAAGCAAAATATATGGTGCAGGATAAAAGTTCAGCACACAAAATAGTATGTCATGGTCTTGGAATATTGGGTATAATAATTTAAGTTGTCTTCCCAGACTAGGAAGGAGGGCTGCACCTCCCCCAAATAATCTGGGATACTTGGACCACCAAGGTTTCTATGTAGTACAGCCTCCTCAGAAATTGTCAATCAGAAATGTACTAAACGATTCAGCACTAAGGAACTTATCACACGAGGCAGGTAAATGGCAGAATAATAACATCTTTGATTGGAACTTATCACATGATGATCCTCTTCTGTTGTTCTCCTGGTAAGAGGCCATTTGGAAGGTGTTGTTTTTACAAACTCAGAACATTCTTTGTAAAAGAAATGTTTTTCTAACCTGCTCCCACTGGGAGAACAACAAAAGAAGAATGATGCCATGTGGTAAGTCCCAGCCAGGGACACTATTATCCTGCTGTAACTGTGATTTACCTGCCTTGGGAGATAAGCTCCAAGGCTCACACTGAACATAATGCCTGTTGGGCAATAACTACTTTATTAACAATATGAGACATATGCCACTACGTACACGTGTAAAGCAACTCTTTGTCTACAACACAGTACTACTCAAATTTCCACCAGTGGTAGTGATTTGCACCATCTTTGAACCCACTCCTCAAATCAACTTCAGAAAAACTTTTTTCAGGAGCTCCCTGGTCCAGTGTCTGACAGCATCTTCCATTTTGCCTACATCATCAAAATGCCATTCCCAAAGGCTTTTCTTCATTCAACCAAACAGTTGAAAGTCTGAAGGCATTAGATTGGGCCTGCAAGGTAGAAGTGGCATTACTGACTATCACATTTGAGCAAAGAACCTGTTATGTTTCCAAAGTAGTATGGTGTCATGTATTATCATGGTATAATTGGATCACATCCAGCTGTTTTTGTGACCTTTTCTTATGGATGGCTTCTTGAAGTTTTTGGAGTGATGCAGTAAATGGTCACTATTCATTAATGTGCCATGCTTAAGGAAATCAAGCAAAATCACCCCTTTGTCATTGCAAAAGATATTCACCATAATCTTCTGTGCTGAGCACTGGCTCTTGAATTTTTTGGTGTAGGGGAGGTGGAGTGCTGCCACTTCGTGTACTGATTCTTGGTCTGTAGGTCATCCAAGCACTTCTGGGTCATACAGGTCTCACCAGCACTGCAAACATTCCTGAAAAAGATGTGCTTGTGGGCTTCAGATGCTGCTAACAGTTCCAAACACACATGTAGTATCTCTTTTTTTTCAAATCAGCTGTTAATTGATAAGGAACTCACACAGTCCTGTATCCAAGTTTGTGGATAATCTGCTTGACAGCACTATGACCACCATTAAGTTCCTCAACAATCTCTCAGACAGTCATACACTGGTCTGCCTGACTCATTCTGTTTTGGCTTTCATCAGTGACTGCTGTTGATGGCCAGCCCCTATATGGTTTGTCTTCAACACTAGTTTTGCCTTCTTTAAACTTTTCAACCCATCTTTGCACATTGATCTCATTTATTGTTGCCCTACCATACACATTTCTGAGCCTTCTGTGGATGTTGGCAGCAGTATATCCTTCTTTGGTCAAGAACCTGATGATTGCTGTTTGTTTCTGCTTCATATCACGGTTATGCAACACATAGAAATACAGAAATTATGTCAGTCATGCAGTAAGAACTACTCCGTCTGGTTGTGTAATAACATCACATTTGATTAACAGTTTCAAAGAAAATGGCATACAGGCATTACTTTCAGTAAGATCCTATATTAGAACAGTTGATCCCTCCTAGAAATAATAAAGGCTGCCTGCTGTCTACCCTATGCACACTTAGTTGCTATCCTATGCAGAGTGAGCACAGGGAGTACACTTTTAATTTCATATTGTTCTTATAAGAATTTTCCTGTTTAAGGATACTTCAATGATAATGCATGGGGAAAATAATTTGCCCTCCTACTGCAAGTATGTAGGCAAAATTAATAACAATCTATCTGCCAATGTTGAGCTCCTTCCAATCTTAAAAACTGTTCTGGGGTCCTTGATCATGCTGTGGTGAGCTGACGCTCCTTTGTAGCAGCTGTAGCTTATAAAACAGTTCTCAGAGTGGAGTTAAAGTAAGAAGAGAGCAGAAGTACCCATCTCTTTTGAAAGTCCAATTCTATGCACCAGTGGTCTTGGATAGTTTATTAGGGCAACTTTTAAAGGAGAGCATTCTCAGGGTGCTTCTGTCTACTATATCATGAACAAAAGGAAACAACATTCAGGTACAGTTGATAAAGTAGATACATGGATTAAAGGCAGCACAGATGGAACATATTTTCAAGATTGCAAGTTATATAACCTTATGCTAGCTAGCATGTTCTGCTGCCATGGTCAATTATGCCATCATCCTCATCTTAATTCAGATCCAGGAGGCTCGAGGCATAAATAAGTTGGCAAACAAAAACTACTTTACAATACTTGGAATAACATTTGTATTCAAATACAGAGACTCTCATTTTGTGAACATTTATGTTTGCGTTTAATTTTGCTATCACAATCCATTTAGTTAACTCAGCTGGAGTATGTGCAACACTAAATACAGTGACATTTGGTTTTTACTAATAGCTTCCTTCATTAGAAGAACATTAACACAAAAAAGGCATCCTAACCATACTCAGCATCAATTAAGAATCTAAATTAATATTTGCTCTTCTATAAAGCCAGACAACCATTACACCAAACAAAGAGATACTTCCATTGTATTACAAAAGGTCGTTTCCATTTTGGTTCAGTTCTCTAGTTCTTCACTCCTACCCTCTTCAACAGTTCACGCAACACTCTTTTTCTTCACTCCACTAGGTTTGCTTTGAAAAAGCAGAGTGTCATGCACATTATTTAATTTGCCTCTCTCTGCTAATGAAAAAGGAGTTAATATGCAGCTTCATAAAACAGAATGAATCAAACAAAGAAATGTTGACACATTACTTAGAAGTAATAGGACATAATTACAGCTAGTTGCATGCCATTCTGAGGGGAACAATTCATTTCTGACTTAATAAAACAAGAAGTCAAAGATTTATATGTCATACGTTTGTTTATTTATTTATATATTCACAATCAGGCTACATTATGGTCCATGCTTAATCAGCTGTAATAACCTAAGGGATCCTATGCTGGCAAAACAGCCCCAATACAATAAATTGCATCTTATAATATGCCATTCAGAAAAAGCATTGAGCAAGAACAGGATTTGCATCGGAAGCTGTGTACAGCTTGATGAAGGGTGGGGAGAAAGTGATAAGCAGGGCAACATCTTAAAGAGCTGATAACTATCCAACATATTTTTTTCCAAACTCCTGATTTCAGCCAAGAAAAGGATATCTGAGACTCTAAACAGAATGAGGTGGATTGACCAATGAATGGGTTGCTATTGGCCAGCAGACAGACAGGTTGCCAAATGCCTAGATCCAGACCAAGCCTATTCAGCTGTCACCAATAAAGTTGTCGCCTTTTCCATTCTAATGAAATGTGGCCTGTCCTCACTCTTGCTAAATGCAAAGCTCTACACATGGTGCTAGATCTTCAAATGTAAGGAAAATTGTCCAGATGGTCATAGACTTGGCTTTTCCAAATCACAGAAAGCAATTATTTTTTGTAAGCAAAGGCTAGAGGAGAAGGATGCTTCTGAAGAGAAAGATGCTTTCTTGGGGGTGGAAGTCCCATGGGCCTAGGATATCAAACGCAATCAAGACAGAACTGATTTGCTCACAACTAAAGTGTAGTTTCTCTACAACTGAGTTACCTCTCTATTGTCTCCTGTATCTCAGGCATTTGGGGTAGGAGGAGACATTGCATGATAATGGCCATTTCCGCACGGGGTATTTGAAACGGTGCAGTCCGTCCTCCAGGGAGGACGTCTGCACTTGGGAGCGGACTGGGTCTGGATTACTTAGTGTAGTTCTGCACCTCAGCCCGTGCCGGAATGACCCCAAGTTGTTGTCCAGCGTGCTTTTGAAAGACCAGGAAAATCAGGTCTTTCAAAAGCACGGAGCGCATCACTGCGAGCCTGCTCCCTTGTGTAGAATCGCATGCTCACACCAATGTGAGCCTGCAATCTGCCTGGGATAGGCTTTAGGCTGGCGAGCTTCAGCAGTTGGTCGAGACCCTTGACCAACCAGAAGCCCCCATTTTCGTCCCCAGAGCAGTGCAGAGCGATGAGCACGCACTGCCCTGGAGCAGCCTAGACCGGACTGGGGAGCCAAAAGACCCGGTAAGTAGCGTCACGGGGTGATTCCCTTGCCCCGTGCGGAAATGGCCAATAAATGGACTTTGAAGAACCATTTTAAATGCTGCAGAGCAACAAGCCTAAGGGCCTTTCTTCGCTACACTGTTATAGTGCTATTATTCCACTTTCAACATCCTGTGGAATTCTGGGGTTTGCAGTTTATTGAGGCCAAAGAGCTCTCTGGCTGTGAATTTTAAATGGCCCTCCCTGAACTTCAAACCCCAGGATTCCATAGGATGCTGAAAGTGGAATAATAGCACTATAACAATGTCGTGCAGAAAGACCCTGAGTTTTCATTGACAAGGAGTCACAAGCAATCTGTCAAGTATACTTGTTTGTATAATACAGGAATTTGCAAATACAACCAAACTAGATGTCAGGTGGTAACCATGTCTGATGCTGTTTAAGTACCTCTCTCATTCATATATAAATGGAATAGAACCATTTTTTTAAACATCAAAAGTGGTACATGAATGGGGAGGAAAGCAAATTGCCCCCTCTCCATCTCACCTGCATGCATGTGCTCATGGCTTCCCCTGCCGAACTCCAAAACAAAATTAACTGGGGTAAGGGGAGGATGAGGGTGGAATCTCAGAGAAGAAAGACAGAAGACACTACAACTCTCTCACCTACAATTCATTGTTGATATTAATATTTAACTGTGAAGAGGCATCACTATTAAGTGATTAGTGGAAGAACAGACTATGAGGAACAAGGCAGTCCCTGCATTCGTCCCCCTCTTAATCTTTTCTTGCATCTATGTATATAGGCTTTTTGCTTCCCTCTTACCTGCTGAAGTTACAACTGCCCTTTTCAAGAAATTAATTAGACTTTTTGTTCATATGGTCTGGGAAGGAAGCAGCCATGAAGCTCCATCCCCAAGAACTGTTGTTATGTTCACATATGACAGCAAGTATCTAGAGGCTCTTGTAGCCAGATATAAGCAACTTCTTTTGTCTGTCTTCTTTCCTATCCGAAGCTGGATTTCATGAGACAATAAAGTTTTTCCTTTTACCTTACAACAGCAACTTGAATAACTACTCCTGTTGCACTCTGCATAATACAACTGTTATGCATTTCCTCCGAGAACAAAATATCCTTACAGCAGAAAGGTCAACAGATAACAGCAGCAGGTGCTCCTGCTCTCGCTAGTTTTGCTCATATGTGTTGCCTTTACTGTTCCTCATTTATATTTTTATATGAAATGGAATGGTATTGGGGAGCAGCATGTGTTCTAACAAGCAAATACAGGGAGAACATGAAAAGATGTTGAGAAATCCATTTATTGAAACATGCCAAAAATGTTTGCTAAGCCTGCCATTATGCACATTATTCACATTTGATATAAATTTATCAGAGGCAACTGATAATGTAAAAAGAATATAATAAGAATCCTGCTGGATCAAAGGCCTATCTTAATCCAACAACTTCAGTCTCATAGTCTCTAAGTAGATGCTCACAGGAAGCCCCCAAACAAGATATGAAGTCAACAGCCTTCTCTCATTATTGTTGCCCACTGACTGTGTTAACAGGCATATTGCCATTGACACAGAATATAAAGTAACCTTCTTTATAGCCACCCCAAGGGCAATGCTATCGAGGGACAGCCAAGTCATTTTGGTATTGCGGCCAGAAATCCAATAAGCACCTTCTTTCCAACTCTGTCGTGGTTAATAAGTTTGTTTTGTGCTTTCAAGCCATTTCCAACTTTTGGAGAACCTAAGCTGAACCTATCATGGGATTTTCTTGGCAAGATTTGGTCAGAGGGGTTTACCATTGCCTTCCTCTGAGCCTGAGTGTGACATGCCCAAGTTGGTTTTCATTGACCTACCAGGGATTTGAACTCTGGTCTCAGAGCTGAAGTTCAATGCTCAAATCACTATACCGTTCTCCATGGCAAATATATTATAATAATAAATTAATAACTAAACATTTTGCTCCCCCAGATCTATGACTTCCATACTCTCCAGCTGTCCAAATTTGGCAAGGGCAGTCCTCTGTCATATTACTTTTTCAGCTGCTTTGAATATGCCCATTTTTCTGCTTTCCCCCTTTGTCCTCAGCTTACTTCAGTTGCTGCAAACTGAGTTCAGAATCCAAAAAGAGTTAGAACTCAGTTAACTCGGTAGTGGGGAGATGAGGGATCTGAATCTTTTCTTTCCCAGTAGACTCAAGCAAAAGCAAACTGCTGCAGCCTCTCCTACCTAGTCTGTTCTTCCTCATTAATAACTTTTGCCATCTTCTCCACATACTGATGTGGCTGGGCTGCACATATCCCATGTTTTATCTGTGAAATGTTGGGCAGTAAGTACCTGAGGGAAGTGCCTTGCTCTTCCTAATGATAGGGCCCACCCTGATACTGAGTGTTTTCGGCATCTTTCTCATTGATTCTGAACACTGAATCTGCCCTTTCCACACTGCTTTGTTGTTTTCACTTCATCATAGTCCCAAAATCCTTTTCCTGATCAGTCATCACCTACTCGGATCTCATTAGTTTATATATGAAAAGGTTCTGCTACAATACACGTCACTTTACTTTTATGTACATTGAATCATCTTTGCTAGTTTTACATGCAATAATGCCAAATCACCTAGTCTAGGGACAGAAAACTGATTGTTTTTGTTTGTTTTTGTGTTTTTTGAGTGAGTTCCTAACAGGAAGCAGTTTTGGGAACACCAACAGGGAATCTAAACGAAGAGCAGAGGTCATTTTGAACTCAATGATATCTCGTAGTAAAAGCTGCACAGTGTTAAGTAAGCTTTGTTAGTTCCACGCTTCAGTTTCGTATGACTTTATAAAGCTTTCAGCAGCAAACATTACATGGTGTCAAAAGAGAAACAGAAATTTAAAAAGTATAGCAAAAACATACTTTTTATAGGTTTCCAGAAAAGCTGGTATTTCAAGGAAACCAAAATAGAGATAGTAGAAAGACGGATTTGATTTTCGGAATAGCGAAATGAAAAAAAAATATGAAGGAATTAAGTTCAGTTTTGTATGTGGCAAATAAGAAAGTGCATGGGAGGTATGTAATATTTCTCATTTTAATCACATTACAAAGAAGACCCAGAGGTTTGAGTTTTTACTTCTGTTGACTACAGTTCCCCAAATTACTGAGACAAACAGTCATGTTTCCAAGCTCTGGAAAGATCTGAAACAAGAACAGCTACATAACCATACCTTCCAACATTTCACAGATGAAAATTGAAGCATGTGTGGCCATGCATCATCAGAATGTAGTCAAGAAATCAAAGTGTATGGAGGACTGATGTGGTAGAAAAGTCTGCAGCAGTTTGCTTTTGCCTGAACTAACTGGACAGGGCAAGCCATCATGACTCCTCTCCTGTTTGCTCTGCTGTAGCTGAGTGCAAACTATTTTTGCACTTTGAACTTAGTTTGCAGGTGCGCCTAAGGGTTGCTGTAAGTCAGAAATGACTTGAAAGCATGCAAGAAGCGGTCTGATCTTGTTGGTCATTTTATGTCTTCCACGTGGAAAGAGCACTGTCTCATGCAGGAGACATTAATCATTTGCCTTTGATTAATAATAATAATAATAAAATTTATTTATATCCCACCTCTCCCAATGGATCGAGGCGGCATTACAACAGTATATAAACATTAAGAGTTATATTCTTTCCCAAGTTATATCAGCCATAAACTTTTCTGGAGTTCCCACATAAACTGATTTAAGTACTTCACTTCATCTACGTAAATATACTTTGAATAATTAGGAACCATGGGCATTCAACATATTTCATGTTAGTTACCTTATAATCCTTACAACAACCCTTTAAGGTAGATAAATTTGATTATTCCCACATTGTAGTTAAGGTATGAGGCTGAAAAAAACTGGCTTGGCTAATAAATTCAGAATAGAGGTGAAATTAGAAACTGGGTTTTTCCAAATCCTAGCACACTATCTTAAATAACTACATTCCCTGATCTAATTGGCTTTTAATTTTAAAATTAAAATTAATTAATTTTTAAAATGCAATATATATATATATATCATTTGACATGGTCTTAACTAATGAATTGGACAAGCTGAATCATAACAATTTGTCTTAACACAAAGTTGAGTTTGCAAGCCCTTACTCCTCCCAGATTGTTGTGATATGATATGCTATGGTGCCCTGTTTCTTCCGCATAGCTCTGCCTCTCCCCTTATAACACCACCTTTGTGCAAAAGGGCAAGGGTTTGCAGTGTTTATTTAGAACCACTTAATTATTTTATAGTAGTATGTTATAGTAGAACGTTTTCTGTGTTACTTATCACTGTAGACAACTCAAGCCGAGTTAGCATTTACAGAGATAAAACTGTAATATTTATTAAGATAGAAAGAATAAAGTTATGTGTTAGGGTTCATAGGCAGTTCAGTTTTGATATATTTCTTCAGTCAATACTGTTAACTCCCTGCCCAGAAACAGTTCAATTATGTCTTTAGGCTTTTGCAAAACACACAATTATCATATACCAGCACTTTGGCTAGACTCCCACCAAAGGCTTAACCCCCAATCTAGGACATATTCTCGGACCAAATCCTACCAGGGCTCAATTACTCTTCTGTCCTTTACTAGGCTTCCAATGAGAACTAAACCAACCAAAACAGCCTCACTCTCTGGCTGACTAAAGGAACCTACTCCCTAACTCTTGACTAAACTGTCATTGAAGGAATCAAAATACCCACAGGTACTTGGCTTTATATAACTTTTTTGCTCTGCCATAAACCCCTTCCACACACTACTGAACTAGGTTTCTCTCCTGAGCTGCTATTCTGGTTGGCTAGCAACCTGCTTTTAAGCTTCACTGGCTGTCCAAATAGCCACACCCCCAGAACTTCATCACACATTCCTTTACCCATTTGCTCAAATAGAAACACTTCTGGAGTTTCTCAGATTATACTTCCTTTTATCTCTGTACTACAAGTCAATGATACCCCCTTAAAACTATAGATCAGGATATCAAACAAGGATTAGATCCACAGATTTTTAGACTGAAGTCATTACGAGTGAACTGGGTGACATTCTTACCTATCATGTGTTACAGCTTTGTGACATATATGTGTAAGAATTAATTTTTTTTAAAAAAAATTAGTTCTCTGCTTGTTACCTGCTTGCATGACAAGCAGCACCTGAAGAAATTCTATCTTTTGCACAACCATTAAAGGGATGGAAGTCCTGTTCTTTATTTCACCTGATAATTCTAGTAAGTGGTCTCAGCAGTCTATCCTTCTGCTTCCAATGAAGGCAAAATAGGAGGTCCCCGGGAGATCATTTGGAAGTCTTAGAGATACTTGATTTGAAAGTGATATTCTGGTTTTTATTCAAGGACACAGCTATATAGACTTACAGAAGATTCCAACCTGAACTGCTTGGCTTTTCCGTCACAGATGGGGCAATTAGAAACTGTAACTAGAGTTCAGAGACTTCTCTAAGGAAAAATGTGCTGGGGGGAATGTCTCACGGACCCAAGAGAGCATCATTTAGGCAAATGAGGCACAAGAATTCCCTAGAGATCACCTGCACAGCTGTGTCTCATTTGATTGCACCTGCTGAATGTATTTTTCCTTTTTCTTTCAAAGCATCTCTTTGCTTCTGTGTCTTGCAGCTGACAGGACTGCTTTTTCAAAAAGTTTGATAAGCCAAACTAAAAGAATTAACTTCTTTTGCTTCTGTTTCCCCAGCTTCAACTATCCATAAAATGCTAGAGGTTGTGGCTTCTCTTTCAAAAAATCTATTAATAACATCTATTACTTATGGTTTTATTAAATATATGTCAATAACTGCACTCCAAAAAGCAGCTGTGCTAATCTGCTAATGGATAACCCACAAGCTAGAATCCTGTTGAAGACTTTTATTGGTTTAACTCCTGGGTCTGCTGCTGTAAGCACTTCTAGAGGAGCATTTTGCAAGGAGGTAGCCAAGGTCTCCTTGTGCAGTTCCTTTTCCCTTGCCGCACAAAGGCAGCCAGTAGATCACTTGGGCAGGTCTGTCTCCTGGCTACTGCTTGGCTGGATGGGAACATCATCAAGCTGCCCTTGCTCACCCAGGGAAGCAGAAGCAGGCTTTGTTCTGGGAGAACCAGAATAAGTATGTTTTATAGAAGTTTGCATTCATCTAGTGGGCCAGAAGGATATTGGTCAAAGTAGTATCTGGTATCTTAACACCTATCCATCTGCTTAGAGTTATTTTGTCAAATTTTGGTGTCTATGTGCCATTTAAATCATTTTTGTTGTACCAGTTTTCCTGAATATTCTGATACCTTCCTGTTTAGCTCCACTTCTGTTCACATTCACTACCTGAGCTCTCTACTAGAGGAATTCATGATGTACAATCTTATGCCAAGTTTTTTAATCTTTAATGTATCATCATATTTCTTAGAGTTAGAACACAAAACTACAGTAACTACCACTGCAATCAGTCGAGTTGTATTTTGAAGTTGCTTGACCAAGAGTACAAACCTTTGCAGAAGAAAAAGAGGAGACTTCGACCATAAAGTATTTGTTACATGCCTTCAGTTGACTCCAGCTTATGATGATCCTACTACAGGGTTTTCTTGGCAACATTTATTTACAGGATGTTTGCCATTGCCTTTCTCTGAGGCTGTGAGAGTGTGACTCTCTCAAGGTCAGCCAGTGGGTTTCCCTGGCTAAACAGGGATTTGAATCTTAGTTTCTGGAAGTCTTCTTCCAACAGTCAAACCCCACTGGTGGAGCATACAACAACTATGCAAATTCTACTTCTTTCAGTTTCAGCAATGGCTGTACTGAACCTTTTATTAAGAATCTAACTGATGCTGATGCAATAAAGCATGTCACAATACAAGGAAGGATAAATAACACGCGAATGAACCTGAATGTGTGCATATTCCTGTCTTTGTCTGAAAGTAGCCCTTGTGACTTCAATTGGTATTGTTCATGATGTTCTGTAAAAGCAAATATCAAAGCTTCTCTTTTGAAGATAAATAACAAACTAAACTAGCGCATTCTTTTTGGTGCCACTTGAGGATGGAAGAAGCAAACATGTTGCTTTTATACAAATGAAAAACATTATTAGATTTATTCTTGGGGTTCTTTGAGATGTCACTCCAGCTGCGATAGCAACGCTGTACCAAGAAACAGGAAAGAAATTGCATTACAAAGGAGTACATCCTAGTGTGGGGGTTAGAAAAACTATTGCCATTTTGGTGCAATGCTTCCCATTCCCTAAGGATGATTTTGTTAGGCTTTGTATGCTAGCAATGATAGGCACAGAGACTTGGCATCTGAATGATTCCCAGCAAAATGCTCTTTGCTTGTAGATAACTTTTCTTATTACTAGAAGACTTCTACAGAGGGCTTAGTTTATGGTCACTTTAAAGGATGGAGAAATTGTATGTGAACTTTATTAAAGTTTAATAAAAGTGGTAGATGAATAATGAACATATCACAAAATAGCAGTGAGTGGGCTGGCAGTAATTTTTGTCTGCTGCTTAATGATGCAATGGTAGGGTGGCCACCTTCTCATTCCTGTGCCTTCAATGGGAGCCTGCTGCAAGTGCTTAGCAAATGAAGCTCCTTCTCCTGCTTCCAGAGGCAATTTCAAGGTTTTCAGGCTGTTGTGAAGGGCAGGCATCCAGAGTCAGTGAAAAAGCTAGCAACTTATGCCATGATGATGCCATCCTACTTATTGTCATGTCTGCATAAAGTGCTGCCTTCCATCTCCTCTTTAGCTAGATTGGTTGTTTCACAACATTGTTGCAGCTGCAGGAGAAAAAGTTAAATGTATGCAGTTCTGCAGACTAAAATCTTTCAGAAAAGCTGTCTATCATATGAACTTTGGATGCCCTGCAATGAATCACATACTTAATAAGTACTCTTAGCATTTGGATTTGTCTTGAGCAAACAGATTTAGTTGTACCGGATGAAACCTAGAGTGTTGGTGGCATAGATCACAGAGTGAATATGACCAAAAATCAGTAAGGAGCCTTAGTTGTGCCTATTATGAGGCAGTGAAGTTGGCAAAAAAAGATCCTGTTATGCTTCTACTATTCTATCCTCAGTGCATCATCCAGCAGAGCTATTCCAGGTTTGAGGACCTACTGGGATCAAGCTCAGAGAGGCCTATCTAATAAATTTGCTAGGCACTTTGAGGTGAAAGGCACACAAAGCTTGATTCCACAATTACAACAGAATCCAGAGAAGTGTGCAGTGTGCAATCTGGTCAGCTTTCTTGAGACAGTTTTCAGTTGTTGCTGCCTGATGTGAATCAGATGCTTGAATCAGTCCATCCCACCAAGTGTAAGCTTGGCCTTTGCCCATATTGGCTGATAGGATCTAGCAGAGGTGAATTGATTGGGGCAGGGGTCCAGAGGATGATGGGAAGAAGATGCCTTCTACCTTGAAGGAAGCTGTAGTGCACTTTCTGCTAAAGAAAACTTCCCTCGACCCAGAAATATGTGAGAACTACTGCCTTACCAGTAATGCCCCCTACAAGCAGCTTAAGTATGTAGTAGCTAACCAGTGTCAAGTATCCATGAAGGAAGCAGGTGCTCTGGACCCATTTCAGTCTGGTTTCAGGCCAGAGTATGGTACCAAGACAGTCTTGGTTGCCCTGACTGATGATCAGCTTTTGATATCATTGAACATGGTATCTTAGTGGCCTGTTTCCATTGGGTGGGAGTAGGAGCCACTGTGTTACAGTGGTTCTGCTCCTATCTGTGAGGTTTGTTCTAGAGAATGGCATTGTGGGACTCCTGTTCAGACTCATAGCCATTAAGCTGTGGAGTGCCACAGGGTTCAAACTTCTCTCCCATGGTGTTCAATATGAACCCACTGGCTGAGATTGGAGTAAGCTGATGATACTCAGCTGTACTTCTCCTTGTCCTCATAGTCAGTTGGGGCTGTACAAGTGCTGGAGCATGGATACTGTAATGGGTTGTATGATAGCCAATAAACTGAAAATGAATCCTGATACTACAGAGGATCTGTGGATTTGTGGGTTTTGGGTCCAGGAATCGAGTAGGTTACCTGACCTAGATGGGGTTGCACTCCTTCTGAAGGAGCAGGTGTGTAGTTTGGGAATATTCTTGGACTGATATTTGTCAGTGGAGACTCAGATGGACTCTGTGGCTCAGAGTGCTTGGGGACAGCTGTGGCCTAATATAGGGTGAATCCGCACCTGCAAAATAATTTGTTCTTATTTCAACCCTGGTCCTGTTTGAACACATAACTTTCTTCTGGTTCCAGAGTGAACACATTTCTTTTAGATGGAATTAAGGTTTTAATTTTTTTTAATTTTTTTTTACTCTATTATTATTATTATTATTATTATTATTATTATTATTATTTGGAAAAACCAGTTTTCTGAAATGTGAGCTTTATGCCCCACATTGGGATTGGGGTGGAATCGGGGTGGGGTGTTTGGAGGGAAGGCCATGTTAGTGTGTGGTTTCTTAGGCCAGGTGATCAATTGCTCATTCACATCACAGGAGTTTATTTCTGTTTGCATCCATGTCTGGCAAACTTGGTGTTGCCATTTTTTTCAAAGCTCAGTGTTTATGTGTGGATGTTCACATGCAAAGTATAGTGCACTTTTGAAGCTCAGCATTTCAATTCACCCTATTCTTATGGCTTTGTGTTATAGAATGGCAGTTGCCCTTTTGAGTGAAGGAAAAAGAGAGGTGTCTCATGGAGCAGAGAAGAAAGTGGTGACCTGATTGCCGATTGCCGCTGAAGAGAAGGTCCAACAGCAACTGAAAGAAAGCCACAGAAACATAGATATCTTTGAGAATGTCGCTCATGGGATGCAGAAAAAGGGCCACCAGAGCACTTAAGAAGAGTGCATGATGAAAAACAAGGCCCCCCAACAGTGCTACAAGGAAGTCTGTATCACAATTTGTGGAGTGGCAGTGGAGTAGTCACCATGCCCTTCTATGAGAAGCTGCACAACTTTCTCCCAGAAGATGTCACAATACACCTGGAGCACCTAACTCACAATGTAACAATTATCTGGGCTCTGATAGTGCAGACTCCCACTGTGCAGCAAGTTTATTACCCCCCCCCCAAGCAATGGGCTTTGAGGAACTTTTCTCTGGCACCACTGGTATTGTGGGTGAGAGGGAGTTCAGGCTGTAATAGATAGTGGAGCCCTGGGTGATTGTTTTTCTTCCCCTTCATATAATTGGAAGCATGTTTCATGCATCCCACCAAACTGCCATGGTTGTTTAGTGGGTGCTTAGTTTGTTTGTTTTTAATCTATAGGTGATGTGGAGCTATCTGACTCCCAGGACCTTGATACCACTTTCATCACCAGGACTGCTGTGGGACAGTGCCCTAATACACTGTTATGTGATGGGGGAATGTTTCCTAATCTTCTGTTACTACAGTTATGATATGTCTGGTGAGAGCACTAGATATCTCTTGATATAAAATAATTTGGCCTTTACTTGACCTTTCTCTGCCACCCTACTCCACTTGTTGCAGAGGTCCACCGGACAAGCACGTATTAGGTGTGAAGCTGGAAAGTCACATCCCACCGCTGCCACCATGTGAAGCTGGAAAGTCCCCATGTGCTGCTGGGACGTATATTCCAGCCTGTTATGAATTTTAGCTGTTAATTCATCTTCGCTGCCACCACCCACTGAATTATGAATTATCTGGACACTTGAACAGTACAGTGGGACCCTGTCCAACCATGTACATCCCTAAGCTTAAGGATCTTCCTTTCCCCCCAGTCTACCTAGCTTGGCGTGGGAAGGAGAGAAACAGGGTCTTTTACAAAAAGTATTTATTAAAGATATGCAAATAAACAAGGCAAATTACCACACATGGGAAGCCCCCTCCTCCCAGGCACGTTTAGTTACAAGTAGTTACAAAAGAACAGATATAAGAGCACAGATACATTCTTTAGATCAGCCAGCCTCCAAAATAACAGAAAAGTCCCTAACGCGACTAACTACTTTAGTCTAGTACTCACAGATGGTTCTCAGGCTTAGATGTTCTAAAGGAAGAGGCCAGGAGGTGAGGCCCATGGCCTGCTGCCTGCTACTGGCTCAGAACGCCCCTTCAGGAGGTTCCTGGGTTGTTCTTCTTTGTTATCCCTTTGTTCTCTCTCTCCACATGGCCTCGCAAGAAGTTTTATAACTTCTCCTTGGAAGCATCTGGAAGCATCCTGAAGATGCTCAGTTCTTACCTTTTGATTGGTCAAGTCTTACCCTGTGACCTATAATGCTGACCCACATGACCTATGATGCTGACCACACACTAAAATGTAATCTAATCCCAACACCTTATTAACCCTTGGTTTACCTGAAGAGGGAAGTGTCCCCCTTTTTAGCTAAGTCTAGATAATGGAAGCCCCATTATCACATTAGGCACGGCCGTTAATGGTTGTAAATTCCAAACCTCTTTTAGGCAGACAACTTAAGCCTCTCCAATGCTTCAGGGAACACCTTCTTGCAAACCGGCCTTGCTCAGCCCATCATGTAAACTTGACCTTTTCCAACACCTTTGTCCAGCTACAAATTCCCCTTTGTTCTCACCGACCATGGCATGGCCTGTAGGTAAAATCCACCCTATAAAAGGTCCCCCTTTTCTAGTCCTCCTCGGACTACTTTGGACTTCCATCCTGCCTTGCTGTCGGTTTGTCCAGTGAGCTCCCCTCAGCGAACCGCGCTGAGCTTTCTTCCCCTCAACCTCCGCTTCTCTCCAGGACTACAAGACCAGGTGTCGTATTACCCACTCCCCCGAAAGCTCTCCATTTCTATTTCTTAATTAGCTTTGTGCATGTGTTGTCTTATTCGTTGTTTGTCCTTTAATAAAGCTATCATTTTTGTTACTTTAAAACTTGCCTGGCTACGCTCTCTGACCTGACGCCACAGACATAGGGTAAAAGATCCTAGCTAAAGTTACCCTGCTTCTCGTTAGCTTAAGAGAGTGCTCGAGACTAATTTCCCCATCTTGTGTTGTTGTTTGGTTATTTGGGTGCCCCTCCTGGGACCCCCAAAACACAGAGTAACACTTCCTCTGGTGGAAGCAATTACCCATTATATAACCTTCCATTAGTGATGTCTTTTCCAGGTGGAGGAACTCATGAGGAGTCTTCAACTTCTGATATTGGGAGGACATGTGAGATGCCATCTGAAGCAAGCCAGCCAGGTAGACCCCCCACTTTTGAAATGACAGAATAGGCAGATCTCTGCACTTTCACATAATATCAGAACGATTCTACTGTGCATACTAAATGTTGTTCTCTTTTGCTCAAACATTTCTGCTTGCTTTGGTTCATTCACTGCACATCTCTTTAACTTTTCAGGAAAGATCTCAGCATCTAGTCCTTTTAACCCAGTAGTCTACAACTTTTGAGGGATGGTGGGGTTCACAAATGTTTGTGCATGCACTATACGTACAATCCTCAGAGCACTCTGGTGGCCTCAGGGTAGTTATCCTTCTTAATTTTATACTATACTACCCAAATGTGAATTGCATGGGTGAGGTGGTCATGTGAGATACCATATGTGCATGAATATACCTTCAAATCCCCATCTTCCACTTTCCAAGAGTCTGCCATGTTTCCCCTGCATGACACCAGCAATTTAATTCCTTGCTTTTGGTCCATTGCTATGTGTGGTCCTCCATGTCCCATTGCTTTCTATGGCAGATAGTGGCATGCCCAACCATACAACCACACTTCCTCTGGGAATCTACCTGGCCGAACACAGGACAAGTATTTGAAAACTGAAATGAGTGCTGAGAAAGATAGGCAGCAGAGGGCTCAAAAGCACTGAAGATTATTTTAAGTGACAATTTGGACTGGAAATAAGAAATAGACTTAGCATTTCTAAGACTTATATGGCTTAAAAGGCTTATATGGAAACCACAGTTCAGAAAAGGGAAATAAACATTGTCTCTGATGCCAAAACTTAAGTAGAACTTAAGTGTTTTATAACACAGTATAAAAGGTATCAAAAATGGCCACTAGAAAAATATCCAGAGCAGGATTCAATGAAACTGAACTTGTGTTTACAAAAATTCAAGTTCCAATATCTGAGATATCTAACCAGATTTTAGATCTGAACAGACATGTGACAGGGAGTCATGCGAGTTTAGAATAGAAATTTGAACAGAAACTGGACTTATTAAGACCAGATATTATAGGGCAAATAAACCATTTTAGTCTTCTGAAAAACAGTTCAAAGGGATCATGGCATTAGTTCTGAATCTCACAGTCACTGCACCTAAACATGAACAGGAGATCTCTAGTAATTCAAAGAGAATTCCTATTTTATAGCAGAATTTGGAAAAGGCCCAGTACAGAATTATGATGACTGATATAAACACAAAACAAACACAGCTTAGACTAAGAGCTGCTCTAGAAAAGCTGATTGATTTAAAACAGGCAATTTTAAAAACTGTGGTAGATCTTAGAAGCAGATTTCCTGAATGGCTGGAGAAGGAGATTGAAGGACTATATACAGTGGACGCTCAACAAAAAGTACCCTGTATGATCTGTGATCCCCTGTGGAATGAAGAAGTAGATATGCTTTCTGTTTATGAATTCTCTATCTTGACCAATCAGAGAAACAGTCTGGCAACGGCACCCGCCAACTGCATCCACCAGCTGTGGAAATCCCAAAAGAGAGAAGCTGTCCAAAGAGAGAAGGGGGAGGGAGTCTGAAAAGAAAAAAAGACAACTTTTGCAAATATGTGAATCTGAAAGGGAACTGTTGCCCTTAACAACATACCTCTCAAGTGTTTCCCAGGAAAATGGCATGAAGCAGAAGCACCAATTCAATAGCAAACAAACTTTTATAAAAAGTTCTGCAGCTGTTGAGTGACCAAGGTCAAACTGGTTGGCTGTAAGCCAATAAACACAATGATTTGCAAGCATCCAGAAGGTGAGAGCCTGACTCATGACTGTTTCTTTCTGTATGGTTGGAAGAAGTATAGCCACAAAGGTGAAAAAGATGGATTGAGGCATTTAGGAAATGTCAACTCCTTTCTCATCTGACCAGACCGACATCACAAAAACTTTCCACCACTCCTCACTGCATGGGTAAACTCATCAGCTCCCAAAATATCTGGGCTCCCAAGAAATGGCGGTGGCAATTGCTGCCAATGTCAGTCCAAAAAAGTCATTTAGGCAATCACCAACAAGTGAAAGCCTGGCACGGAGTTGCAGAAGATGTATTGTATGGGCTCTTGCTTGCCTACAAAGGGCAATGTCTAGCTGGTCTAAGGGCAATGTAATCACAGTAATCTTTCGGAGTAAGGCAAAAACTGAGAGGAACAACTCCAGTGTGCCTTCCATTTCAGTTCCACAAAAAGAGACAGTGAATGTGTCTGAAGATGATCAAGGCAATTACATCTGCCATTACAGGCAGTGGAGGAAATATATGTAAGGACTAAGATATGGTTTTGATAACTGCCCAGGTATCCATGCAATCCAATGGAAGTGTGTGTGGGAAGAATGACAGGAAAACAAGAAAGGCTGTTGGTTTATGTAGATATGCACATGCATGGTCGGACAAAAAAACAAAACCAGTGTCACTGTGGTCATGCAACCTAAAATGATCCAATACAGTGAACATGTGGACATGGTAGAAACACCCCGTTGTACCAATGTGACTTCAGGATGGGAGAACTGTGTGTCTTTTAAGACTGGTTTGAATTTGGGTTAAAACAGGTGAGCATGGCATTAGCAGGGTCAAACTGGAGCAGTATACTGCACACCGGACTTGTGCAGACAGAGCCTTAGCCATAGTAGGGTATGCACAGGTAACTTCTGTGACTACTGAATGCAATAGATGTGGGACTGCCCTTGACACAATTTGGAAACTGCAGCTACAGTAAAATGCAGCAGATGGCTGCTAACTGGAACATTGTAAGAAACCATACAGCTCTGGTTTTACAGAAATTGCCCTGGCTGCCAATACACTCCTGGTCTGAATTAAAGGTGTTATTTTAAGCCCAACATGACTTGGGACCTCAATACCTAAGGGAAGCCTGTGTATGTCTGCCTGAAAATTGAAGTTTGTTGGAGGAGCCCTCCTCTTTGTCCTATAGGTAGAAGCAATATATCGTGGGAGGACATGGGACTGGGCCTTCTCGGCTAAACATTGTAGTTATGGAATACCCTCCATTCAGAAGCCCAATTGGAGCCAAAACTAATATGTTTCCAAGTCATAACATCGCTTTTTAGTAAAGCTTTCAGAACCTGATTTTATCGAATTTGCACACTTGAGATAGTCAGAATTATTTTACATTGTTTTAACCAATTTCCAATTTTCCGATTTTAAGTTATAAGATAAATAATATTCTAATACATTTTAGTCTTTTATTATTATTGTCACTTATTCGCTTAAATTTATTTTATTGCATATCACTCTGAGATACTCACATAGGATGAGATTGTTGTTGTGTGCCTTCAAATCATTTCCAATTTATGGTGAGCCTAAGGCAAACCTATCATGGAGTTTTCTTGGCAAAATTTGTTCAGCAGTATTTGCCTTTGCCTTCTTCTGAGGCTGAGAGTGTGTGACTTGCCCAAGGTCATCCAGTGGGTTTCCATAACCGAGTGGGTATTCAAACCCCGGTCTCTGTTACCCTGATCTCTGGGAGTCCTGGGAGGGACACCTACAACAACAACAACTTGGGGAAAATTAGCTGGAGCACTCACTAAAGCTAGCAAAAGGCAGGGTAACTTAGCAGGATCTTGCAACCCAGCGTCTACAGGGTCAGGTCAGTCAAACAGTTAGATGGTTTAAAATAGCAAAAATGATGTTTGATTAAGTACAGACAAATATTAAAGACAACACAGTCTCACAGCTAACTAAAGAATTGGAAATAGGGATTTTCAAATGGGTGATACGACACCTGTCTTGTAGTCCTGGAGAGATATGAAGATAGAGTTCGTTGGGGTGCAGGGAAGAAGCTCCGCGCGGTTTGCTGAGGGGAGCTCACCGAACAAGGTGGCAGCAAGGCGGGATGGAAGTCCGGAGTGATTCGGGGTTGAGTGGGCTCAGTTTCCGGAACTGAGGGGAAGGCTCGCCAGGCAAGGCGGCAGCAAGGCGGTCTGGAACTCAGGAGCAATCCGAGGAAGGTCTCGGAATCAGGGGGTTTTATAGGGTGAATTGCGACTGCAGGCCATACCTTACTCGGTGAGAACAATACAATACAGGAGCGGGACAAAGCCTTGGAAAGGTCAGAGTTTGGCATGATTGACTTAGGGCCAAATTAACAATAGTGTAGCCAGTATGCAAATGTGGAGCGCTTAGAACAGCTTTGTGAGGCTACCTGCTTGGGGCCGGGAGCCTTTGTTAGTATCACGCATAAGCAATGAGGTGTTTGCCGAAGAGGTCCCTGAAGCAACAAACTGGTTGTGTCTGGCCTGCTTGGGTGGAGAATGGAATGTCCAGCAATTATCGGCCGCACCTGTTTACATGCTTGTCCAGAGGCCTCGCAAACACGTGGAGCGGGTTTGCAGAGGAAAACCGAATGATTTGATATCAAAACGATATCAAGTGCTATCTCCGGGTAGGCCTGGACCGCAGTAACATCTCCATAGTCATAGTCCAATGCTCAGACCACTATACCATACTGGTTCTTATAGTGTCAAATATAAAGTTTTAAATAAATAATAATACAACAATGACTTGAGACATTTTGGATATTTACATAGCCATTTCTAGACCAAGTATTAGTCTATTTGTGGAGAAGCTTTGGAAACCCTCTCCAACATTTGGAAACCCAATTCATTGCTCAATTTCTCCATTCTGATGGAAGATTGGCATATCTGATTAATCCTTTCATGGCAGATGATAAATTTTCACATATGGATCTGATCACTATTCCTCAGTTGCATGCCATTTGTTGAATGGTTACTGATGTTGTAATTTGTCCTGCAAACAGTAATATATAAAAGCTGCATATTAATGGAATACTGGCCTTGGGGGTCAATGTTGCCAGCTTTAGCTTTATAAATAAAGATGAACTGTGTACTGTTTGTTTCAGCTGTTGAGTAGATGGCCCATGAGTGCTGTGCTCCAAGTTTGGCACACAAGGCATATTCAGCCTTCACCATCTAGTACGCTATATTCCAAGTGATCCAGCTTTTTGGACCTTTGCTCCTGGCTAGAGACTTAAAAGTATTTTTCTGATGCATAAGCTATGTTCCAGAATTACAGCCAAAGGACATGGCGCTTGTAGCCCTGCTAGAAATGGACTGTGCCTATGCCTTCTAACTCATATGAGTGCTGGAACAGAAGCCTTTTCCTTTCAAGCCTAGCTTGAGATGGTATTAAAGCTGAGCAGGGTAGCACAGAATGATCCGTGAATTGTGAACAGTCTCATTAGAGCAGAGGCGTAAAGCTCAGGCAGGGCTTGGACCTCACACTGTAATGTTTTTACTGGTGCAAACAAAAGGATGTATTAAACCAGCAAGTCAGAGCCTGGTACCCCAGCATACATTTCTGCCTGGGCTCATTCCTAATTGGATATTACTGCACTAGCTTTAAATGGGTAGGCATTAACTTTAACTCGTGAACCAAGGTGCAATTAGTTGGGCATAAAGGCACACTGAAGGGATACTAATTACCTTCTAAAAGATGAATAGAATTGAGTCAGGGAAGCAGAAAATTACCTTTGTGGGAAATCAGCTTAATAGTTTAAGCTGGAGCTGTGGCAGCTGAGCTCCCTCTTCCCACAAGTTACAATCCTGCTCAGTTGCAAGAAGTGGGGCCCAGGTTTAAAACAGAGGTTCCATCCTGCTCATGGCTTCGGCTGCAGCTGTCTCCAAGGTAGTGCTCTTTTGCCCTCTTTAGATACTGGTGGTTCAGTGGCTAGCAGCATGTGCACATTGATCCTCTGAGTCTCTATGAAGGCAGCACCTGGTGAACAGTGAAGGGGAGAACCTAAAGCGAAATGGAATTCCATCCCAGTTGTATATGCTTAGTACTGTTCTCTAATGAATCATTAAGTGAACTGGTGTGTGGCAGTGAACACCTAGAACAAGATGTTGACAGAGATTTTGGGAAAGGCTGAATGGAGATATATTTAGCTTTTGATGCTCTGCCCTGCTGAGAGAACAATGCTAGTTACATTTCCCTTGATTTGAAAGGGACATGCTCATGCTTTGGCTAACAGCTGAAAATAGGTGCATTAGTTTGCCATTAGTATTGTATGCAGACTTAAGAGTAATCTTACTGAACTCAAATGGATTCACTTCCAGCAAATAATCATAGACTTTTTCTGCATGTGAACAAATGTTTGATAAGAAAGTAGCACACTATCCAAATGCCATTTCTGTAGGTTCCATTAGGATGTACTAATGGATTTATAACTACAAAATTACATCCCAGATAGCATACTTTCCTACTAGATTACAAGTCAGTTTAAATATTTGGTTGAACATGCGTGGCCTTAAAGATGGAAAGAAAATAGGGGCAGTACAGGCCAACCACACATCTCTTTTCACAGTGGGTTCCTGACCCAACTCTGACTTTTGCACATTCAGTACAAGGATCTGAAGGGAGATTCTTAAGTATGTTTAGCTGCATGTGCTTAGAAGCTTCTCTGTGACTGGGAACTATGCCTTATCGGGGGCCCTTTTTGCAGGCAGTTTGTGTAGCGCGAGGGCCCCTTGAGCATTGCATTAATGGGAGCTTCGATCCATGTGACACACTTCCATTCACGCGACGCTCACGAGCCTAAAGCGGGACGCGCGTGCATTTTCTTATTTTCGGCTCTAAGCCGAAAATACTGCGTGGTTGCGCAATGTTCCCGGAGCCCTCGCTCACTTACCTGCTTGCGATGCGTCGAATGAGCTGGGCCGGTCGTGCTTCCTCCCCCAGCACAGCCTACAGCTCCCAGACTGCGCTGTAGAAGGAAGGGCGGGGTGCTAGTGCGACAGTCGTGCTACCAGGAAGCGACCTGCAGGACGAAGGAGCGGGGAAGCAGCAGCGTTCCAGATGAGGCTTTTCGCGCGAGACGCCCTCCCCAGTCACGCAAACGGGTAATGTGTGAAAAGCCTCATGGTTGTGATGATGGGAAAATTTTAAATACTTTAAGCTGAATGCACTTCAAACCTGCCTTCAAACATTTACCCTGAACTTATAATGATTGAAATGGAGTAACAGCGTGTGATGGTGGGAAGGGGACTTTGTGTACATCCTGCCCCTTCTTTAAGGCCACATGGGTTCACTCAGATACCTGAATAAGCCTTCTAGCTATCACATGATTAAAGAAATGTTGGTCTATTAATTGGTTCAGTTTAACAAAGCCTCTGACAGTGAAGCTCCTTTTTACAAAACTACTATACTCTCCCTGTTTCCCTTTCTCCTTATCTTCAGTCTAGTTGGATGTATTTTAGCAGCACCAGCACTGGGAGGATGGTGAAAAAGGGCCAGAGAAATATAGTCTTATGGTATTAGGTTGCAACAGCATGTCTGCAGTAAACATTACAATAGTTTGATCTGGGAAAAAGGGGGATTCTATCCCAGATGATCCTACTGCAGCTGTGTGTCTCTCTCCACACACAATCTGTCTCACTAGCTTGTCACCCCACCAGCATTTTTTAAAAGAAATTTATAAGTTGGGCCACCAAAGTGGAAAGCACAAGAAAAGTGGAGACTGTTGAAGGAAAAACTCATATGAAGATGCATTTTGGAGGTAGTCTCTAAAAGGTTTAAAATGTTTTATTTACTTATATAAGGCTTAACTGAGCTAGTTGTTTCATTTCTTATTACCATATTGTTAGTTTTGAATAAAAGGTTTGCTGAGATATGTTGAACTGCTTTTCTTTTTTTGTAGTGTAGGAACCTGCCCACATTCTTTCCATGTTATTTCTGCCTCTGATTGGTGTTAAACCAATTAAACCTTTTATCCCTATGATGGATAATATTTATTAGCACTCTCACTTCGGCAGTCAACCTTTTTGGAATATCAACATTTAGGGCAATTAGACTCACAGACACAGACACACAGGTGCGTGCACACACATACCTCAGAGCTGGGCAGTGCAGTCCTCTAGATGTTGTTCTAATACAGCTCCCAGCATTTCATGCCATTAATTATGCTTAGTAGAACTGATGGGAACTGTGATCCAAAATCACCTGGAGGGCTGCATTTTGACACTCCTGCTCCAGGTCATGCCTATACGCTTTCTCTTCAGGCATCAATAACAGAAGGGTGTACTCATGTGGGAGGGAGGTGGGGGCTTTGTCTTCCAAATGAAAATTTGGCCCCCCTCCAGGAAATTTTCCTTTAGTTTCCAAATTTCTAGCATTGCTGAGAGTGAATATCATTTATATCTAGAATTCACAATTTTGTTGTGTTTTCATTCCCTTGGTCATTTTGTCTGCCCCTTTTCTCTGGATGCCTAAACTGTATTTCTAAATGCTTGACAGAGGGGTTAAGTTGCTGCAATACTAGAAATTTGGGGACTGGAGGAATATTTAATTTGAAGGTGCAGAATTTTATGGGGGGGGCAGTGAGTCAATACACTCCTTTTGCCCTTCTTTACCTACACCTTTGCAATAACAGTTGTGTAGGCAGGGAGAATATTGGGGGTGATGAGAATACTTTTTCATCTTTTCCATGATTCTGGTCCAAATCGAGCCACCCTGCCACTGCTTTTAGCAGTAGGAAAAAAAGAAAGAAAGATGGAAGATACATCCTATTAAATCTAATTTGTTCTTTCATATATAAATATATGAAGTTCTATCTTCAATGTATTTATTAAAAAATCACACATTGTGCAACGGAACTTTGCTTCCTATGTAGCAAGCATGTGTACCAAGAATTAAATAGTACTGATCTCAATAGGTTTTGTTTCCACTGATTAAGGGTTGGAGTGCTGGTCTTCAGACTGGGAGTGAATATCAGAGTTGTAGACCCTCAGCCTCTATGATATCTAAGGCTTTTGGGGAGAAACTAGTACAAACAAAACTTCTCATTAAACATTCTAAAAAGGTGCAGTGTGCAAAAGTTCATTTCACACAGAGAATGTTGATCTCTAGAATTCCAATTTGCTCGAGCTCCATAAGATACAGGGAACCACTGCAAACAAAGCCACAGGCATTTGAACTGATGTCAGTCCATAAATGATTTTGGCATTGACCTGGGATATGAGCAGACTTGTCCTTTCCCTTTCCCCCTCAACACACAATGTTAGCCATTCATCTTGGCTCTCTTCTTGCAGAAATAGCCCATTGCTGTTGGAAATTAAATGGCTCAGCTGGCAGAAAAGCAAAACCAATATTGACATTTTGATGGAACAGATAGAAAATGAGCTGGTTTCAGAAGCTGTCAACAACTGGAAATAGGTTGTACTGGGTGAAGCCCAGGGCACAGACTAGAAACTGGAGCTCTAATCTCCCTGCTGTCATAGTTGTATCCTATAGCTTAGGGAGCAAATTTACCTAACCTTAGTGTCTCACTTTAATAATATCAAAAAGAGTGTGATATTCATTTTGATAAAGTACTCCCAACTTCAGATAACAAAGGTCATAGCTGCTTTTGAAAACTGCAAGTCTTAAGAGCACAATCACATGAATAAGCATCATAAGCAAACTCTTTTTATGTTCTCAGTTCTTCTACCAAATTTCCCATGCTCCATTTTCATAAATGTTTCAAAGGGCCATCCTAGTTTTGAGAATGTTGTAGAGGTATAAATAGGACTATTCAAAACTAGCTATATTTCCAATCCCCTTAATTTTTTAAAAGTGGTTTTAAACATGGTTGCCATTATAGGCAATTTTTAAAAAGTAACTCTTTTACTTTCGTATTTCTCATATGTAGTTGTAACAGTTACTTTTTAATTATTCAATATCCACCTGATTGCTGCAGCACAAAGTAGAGTGTGAGCAATCACATGTATTATTCTTTTCCCTCCATTTAGTGAGGCCACCTCCTGATAATTAAGATAGCAGTAACCTTGTAAGATAAATTTACAAGGTTACTGTTCTTCTGCAAACAGATGAAGTTGCTCCTTATCAAGTTATAAACACAATGTAAAGTAGGGATCCTGTAGATAGGGCAAATGGGTTGGGAGGTTGCAATATTTGTTGCTGTCGTTCCTAGAATTTTTTAAAATATCCAATGTTTTTCGTACCCCGAGGTTATTTTGGGCAGTTCTTGGCCCAATCTGCAACATCTCATTCCTACCCTCAAAAGGGTTTCTTTTTATTTCCGAGTCATATTGAAACAATATGCTTACTTCTCTTTCTTTCTTGTTTAAAACATTGTTTTAGGGTTGTAGTGCATCAGTAAAATCATTTTTGCACTATAATACATTTTTTAAAATTCAGAGAGGAAAAAAAATTGTCTTTCAAACCATAGGACCTGCAATCCATGAACTTTAAAAAAAACACTTAAAGAGTCCAAATATAGATACAAGAAATCACTAGCAACAGCCCTGGAAAGAATATAATGAGTGGACACAGAGGTGACAACAACCAGCAAAACTTGTCAGTAATGTATTGTGAGAACTCATGTGACTTCAGTCTGGAATGGTCCACAATTATACCTTCTTTACAGGGGAAGGACATTTGGTACAAGAAATCTGATATTTGTAATTAGTTACTTCTAAGCAAACATAGCAAAAAATGATTTTAAGGTCTGTGTGTGTGTGTGTGTGTGTGTGTGTTGTAGTTGTGTGTCTTTGAGTTGTTACTGACTTATGGTGAACCTAAACCCAACCTATCGAAGCCCAACCTGGTGCTGAGAGTATGGCCATTTCCACACTACCAGCCGGCCCCTCCCCAAACTGCAAATCCCAGGATTCCATAGGATGTTGAGAGTGCAATAATCGTGTTATAAAAGTGTAGTGCGGAAATGGCCTATGTGATGTACCCAAAGTCACCCAGTGGGTTTCTATGGATAAGTGGAGAATCATATCATGGTCCCCAGGGAATCATATCATGGTCCAGGCTGCTCTGGAGCAGTGCGTGCTCGTCGCTCCGCACTGCTCTGGCATTGAAAATGGCGACTTCCGGTTGGTTGAGGGTCTCGACCAACCGCTAAAGCTCGCCAGCCTAAAGCCTTCCCCTGGCAGATCTCAGGCTCACATTGGTGCGAGCCTGCAAATCTTCACAAGGGAGCAGGCTTGCACTGGCGCGCTCCGTGGTTTTGAAAGACCGAAAGGAACAGGTTTTTCAAAAGCACACTGGACGACCACTTTGGGTCGTTCTGGAGCGGGCTGAGGTGCGGATCTATGTTAAATAGTCCGGACCCAGTCCGCTCCCAGGTGCAGATGTCCTCCCTGGAGGACGGACTGCACCATTTCAAATACCCCATGTGGAAACGGCCTATATTTATATGGTCTTGTCTGTTTTTATTTTAAACCCTCACCATGAAAGGAATTGGTAAAATCTGAGGTAAAATAAGCAAAAAAGAAGTTCTAAATATACACTGAAGTTCTAAATATACACAAGAATTCTGCAAGGAACATAAAAGAACAGCGAGACCAGGAAAGTCTTTAAAATGTCTGGAACTTTGAACTGGAGGGTTCACAGAATCTTGTTTATATAATTGCACCTGTTGTGATTTTTTTTTTTTAAAGACATAAAAGACAAACAAAACCAAAATATCATTACTACAGGCAGAGAAGGCTATGGAAGGAGGATCTTCACATACAATCCCCCTGCAGCCACTTTTATCCTCACAGGAGAAGATATATTGGTATCTATATCTTTCTTAAAACATGACAAAAGTAGTTTACTTTCCAGGGGAAGGGAAAGAAAACAGCATAAGAGCCCCTTGTCCCTCCTCCCATGTCACTCTCACCATTCACACTGGAGTCTTAGCAGCCACGCTTTGTAAAACAAGAGAAGCCTGTAAAGGACAGAGTCAAATCACAATGTAACATGTACAGCCATACTCTCATTAACAAAGCCTCTGAAAAAGATGCTCCTTTTTACAGTTTATGCTTATCCAGCTCCCCTTTTCCTCCCTATCCGCTTTCTATTTTTTTTTTTCTCTTTTCTTTTTAGCAGTATGAGCATTGGGAAGGTAGCAATGCAAGGCTGTAGAAACACAGACTTCTTGTATTTACTGTCTGCAGTAAACAATGCAATTAACATTTGCTGTGAAAGAATGCGATTCTGCTCTGGCTGATTGTATTGCAGCTGTATGTGCCTGCCCATAACAAGCAAGGTAAACAATAGCTGCTTTCAGGATCACTTACTAAGCATATGTGAACAATAAAACAGAGAGGAAAGAACAGAGCAGATATGCCTGCCTTACCAGCCACCCCCAGAATTTTAAAACATCATAGATCCATATGTTTGGCCACCAAAGTGGATATCATAAGAAAAGTGGAGGCAGAGGAAAGAAAAAAAAAATACCCAGGATATATTTTATTGTTTCATTTCACATTTCACATGCTGTTTTGAATAAAAAAATCTGCTGAAATCTGTTGAAACGTGTTTCCTCTCTCTCTCTCTCTCTCTCAGTCTCTCTCTCTCTCTCTGTGTGATGTATGGATCTATCTCTATTCTTTCCATGACATTTCTGCCTCTGATATTAAATTTTCTATTTAAGAAGTAATGCTTAGGAACACACATAATTCATTAACTGGGTATTCCTGTACATTCCAAGTGCCTGTTTGCACAGGAACCTTTCTGTATATGGACCTGCCCAAGATTTAAGGTCTGTTGGAGTGGCTCTTCTCCAACGCATCAGTCAGAACAATATGCTATGTGAGAGAAACCAGTTATAGAACACCCTCCCTTTGGAATCCTGGTTGGCACCTACTTTGCTGCTGTTTAAATGTGAAGTAAAAACCTGGTTGTTTCAGAAAGTTTTTGAGGCACAACTGATTTTACAAAACCATTCCATGTGCATGATTTTAAACGATTTGAATCTATTTTAAGCCATTTAATCTGTTGTTTTAATTTGTTAATTGTTTAATTTTTTTAAAAAAAATTACTTTATTTATGCCATTTTAAATTTGTTAGGTTGCTTTTATTCTATGCTCCCCTGAGATCTTTGGATAAAGGGTGGGATAAAAATATTTAAACAGACAGACAGATGTAGAGAAGCTGGTTTTACTTGTAGTAGCTACTGGGTAAGGCTGAATGCATCTGTTTCAGTTTCTAGGCTTTCTTAACTTTTTGGAGCAACAGTTTCCATTTTGCACATTTTGCACAAAGCCAACAAGGAAATGCATAGTTTATATCCATTTCTTTCATTGCATGCATCTTGATGTTGTTTTTAAATCTGAGAACTGCATTTCAAAATTGGGAAACTGCAAAAACTGATGGATAATTGTGTTTTAATTCCTTTGTTACTGCAGGAGGTGTGAATTATTAGGTCTACAGCCCTCCCTCCACATTTGTGGGTCGGACCTTCATGAATCTGATTATTTGTGAGTGCGCATTCCTCCCCTCAATTCTATTCCTCCCATTCCCTTATATTTTGCCAGGCACAGAGAAGGAAGGCAAGTGTGTCTGGGAAGAACGCAAAGGAATTGGGAGGGAGGCTCACTCAGGCCTTCCTTTTCCCCTCTGGAGCTCCCCCTCCCATTCCCATGCATCTTGCCCCAGTGCAGAGAACTTGTGCCAAGGCAAAATGCAAAGGAATGTGGGGGGAGCCTCAGAAGGGAATCAGAGGGGGAATGATGGAGTTATTTGCGTTTTCCCCCACTTTTGTGAGGGTTCTCTGCCCTGAACCCTTGCAAAAGTGGAGGGGCCACTGTGTTTGTATTAAAATGAAAAGTACATTAATTATTCTCTCATCCCTGCTGCCAGCTAGCCAATATTTACCACAGCCAGCAAGTCAGTCTGATATTGCTGCCACCTCTTGGGTGCTACAGCCAGCCAGAAATTTCAGCTATACACATGGTGATCCCTACATTCTAGTGAGAGCTAATGCTCATCATCATTCTGTTGATTTGGTTAAGTCAGACTTTACATGCCCCATTTTTAACTTGGACATACTGCAAAAATCCTGAAGTACATGTTTAAGATGACCTGGATAAGGAAATAGTTGCTCTTTAATGCATTTTTAACAACCTGCCCTGGAGTACTCACAATAATACGTATGTGTATGTCCATTTGTGTATGAAAACATGCAAACTTTTCAGTGCTTGGTAAGAATCGCATCACCTATTCTTGTAAAGAGCCCAAGACATTTTGCTACCTGAAATTAAGCAGCAAATAACTGCACACGACACCCTAGATAAAGTGTATATTAACCAAGGCCAGTCATTTTGGTCAGTGGGGCACAGAATTCTACTTTCTGGCCTTTGAAATAACCGTCGTGATCTTAATAGCAATAATCATTAGCTTCACTTCCATGACACTTCAGAACAGTGGCTAAAGCAGACACTGCACTCTGTCTAATGATAGGGTTGGTTCTTTGAGATGCAACCTTTTACCCATGGAAAGCATTGCACCGTCATCCTTTCTTTTAGTTAAATATTCATACAACGTAATAATTTCTGAGCCTATAGAAACTCCTGTCAATGACTGCTGTAACACAGGCCCCCTTTAGATGCTGATCTACCAATCACATGTTAATCAGTTTGGAAAATTAAGAGGTGCAGCTGAATTGTCTTGAATCCTCATGCAAATTTTATTTGAATTAAAAATAAGAAACTGAGGACTTATTTTAGGTACGCTCCATGTATGCTCTTCTCCAGTTGTAGAATTGATATTCAAGACTGAAGTGCATTTATCTTTATCTGTAGAATTTTTAGTAAGGCAGGTTCCATCTATATTATATAAAGTCCCACTTAGTAAAACCTTTTCAAAGAAATCTGCAGCCAGCATGACTGTCTTTTGCACAGATTGTTTTGTGCCATGAAGGGTCCAAAGAAACAGATTTTCTTTGCTTTGAAATGGATATACATTGGGGGTGGGTGGGTGAGGTGCTCTTTTCTGTCTACATACTGACCACAGTCTATAATTCAAACACAAGATAGGAACAAATGTCTTCCTTCTGTTTCTTCTCACCAAACACTTTATGCTGGATAGATGATCAGCAGAAGATCCCAGCCTGGAACAAAAACTCTCAGGGGGAATATCTGAACAGGCATCAATTACAAAATGGAAGATTTCCAGCAAGGGAACTATTCAGGCTTATACTAGTGTGCTGCTCTTTGGACTAATGTGTGCTCAAGACCAATTAAATTAACTAGAGGAGGCCCATAGCCCAATGATAGAAAACCTAACTGCTTTGCATCCATGTGGTCCCAGTTCTGCTCTTGGCACTTCTCTTGGAAAAACCCTGCCCTACACCCTGGGGAATCACTGCCAGTCTGTGTTAATGTACCTCATTCTGGGTTCTGTGGGGTCAACTATAATTGAATATTGCAAGACAATCACAGTTCAAGTCCCAATATATATTTTAGCAATAGTACAACAAATTATATATTAAATTTAACACATATACACCATCACAAAAATTCCATGCATCCGATGAGATACCATGCAAGACTTGATTGCAGGACTCATCTGCCTGTTATGCTAAATGCAATGTTCGGAGGCAGCCTTAAAGCCCTGAAATACACAATAGAATGTGTAACTCCCACTACAAAGCATTTACCCTTTTGTTCCTTCCTAAATACATGCATGAAAATACAACTAGCTTATTCAAGGTGAAAATGCCCCAGGTCCTTAGCCCCAGCAATTGCAACTTCTCTGCAGATCCAGCATTCCCTCTCCAGCTCTCTCTAGGTTCTCCAAGAGACACCGGATGTGTTACATCTGACTCAACATGAGCTTATAGAGAAAGGTCTAGGGGTTTTGGTATCCCAGGAAATGTTGTTTAAACCACATAGTTTAATCCCCTGGACTAATACAGGCGTCTTTCATTGATTACCCTATAATCCATATATTCTGAGGTCAGAGCCAGGCTGTAGTGGTTTTTCAATTTAATTAATCAAGAGTTTATGGGTACAATCTGTAGTGCTGGGAAAAGCAAGCGCTTGAGTCATGCCTGGTGTTGCTTAAGGCTGTTGATGGCAGTCATTTGTTAGCCCTTTTATACTGTGTGTACACAGAGACACTTTATCTGGTTGTATTTTTGTATCTTTATTATACATGTTTTGCAAGGGCCTATGTTGATGAGTATATTGCTAGTTGAGTTTCTGTTCCCTTCAGAATAAAACAGTAAAACAGCACTACAGAGGAAAAGTGGAGGATACCATCTTTGATGTTATTGACAGAGGCTTTCTTAATTAGCTGTGCCATCAGTTATACACTAACTAGTGTTTTAATGTGATTTTCCCCAGAGTGCTTACGTCAGGCAGCTAGAAACTAAAGCTAAAACCCTTTCAGATTGGCATTTCATCCTTTAATGTACTCAGCGTTTGGATACATAAGCCATCCGGCCTTTCACTTTGAAGTGTCTACTGGCTCCTTTCCAGCTGTTGGATGAGAGCAAGTATACGTAAAGCTTCAACACTTTAGCTCTTTGACTTTTGTATCAGCCAGGATGATCCTTTCATGTATATCTGCACTATGCCTGTCAGTGGAGTACTGACAGAACCACAAAATATAGCTTCTACTCAGAAGGGTGACCCCAGGGCTCTTTTCTGTGGTACATTTTTTTCACAGGCTGCTCTATTTGTACTTAGGAACATAGGTATTCTCCCATACTAGCCTGCCTAGGTTTTGAGATCACCAGAGGAGGCCCATATTTTTTCCCCACCAACCTCACAGGTACACCTGCAGGGAATGTAGGAAAGGGTCTTCTTAGTGACTGCTCCCCAGGATCTAGCATTTCTTTTCTGGAGAAGCTAGCCTGGTGCCTTCCATGGTATCCTTCTGGTGGCCAGCAAAGACATTTTTTGTTTTCAGATACATTTTTGGGAACTGACTAGTCATGTAGAAAAGGCATTTAATAATGTGTGGTATTGTCTTTGGCTTTTAAAAAATGGGTATGATTGTTTCTAATTCTTTCGATTGTTTATTGTAGATAGATAGATAGATAGATAGATAGATAGATAGATAGACAGACAGACAGACAGACAGACAGACAGATAGATGATAGACAAGAACTGCCCAATGTTGAGTCAGAAAACCATTGTTTCTTCTACTTTAAAATTCTGTACTTCAGATTTGTCCAGTGTGCAGACCTCTAGGTATGTTGGACTATGCCTTTTACCATCCCTAGCCAGTATGCTGACTGGGCATTCTTGCTGAGTTTTTCTAAAAAACGAACAAATAGTTTGTTTCTTGAGGGTAGGAGTTCATCAGTTCATCAATGGCTGGTGACAATAGCCCAAATCTTATAAGGAAAATTGGGTGAACAGTACAAGAACCCAACAGTAGAAGGAAAACAACTTAAATAAGCAGCTAGGGGGAATGAGCCACATTCTTAGATGTCTCTACACTAATGTATAGATCATACATAATAATATATAAACAATACACAAGAGGAACTTGAACTCTTAACACAGCAAGGCAAATATGATATAATGAGCATCACTGAAGCCTGACGGGATAAGTCTCATGACTGGAATGTAGTATTGGAGGGGCATCACCTATTTCAGAGAAATAGAACAAATAGGAAAGGAGGAGGAGGAGCACATTATGTCAAAGATGCTTGCAGCTGTGAAGAGATCCATGATTTAAAACCTAGAAGCCAAGTTGAGAGCATCTGGGTAAACATTAAAGGGGAGAGAACCGACAGTGATGTTATTGTGGGGGTCTACTACAAAGCCTCAAGCCAGACTGAAGACTTGGTTGATGCCTTCCTGAAATAGATGATGAAACATTCAGTAAGGAGAGATGTAGTAGTAATGAGAAATTTCAACTACAGTAGAGTCCCGTTTATCCAACGCTCGGTTATCCGACCATCTGGATTAACCGAAGTCGCGACGGCCTGGGGGCGTGGCTGTGGGCATTTCCACGCCCCCAGACATGCCCTGACACGCTCCCAGGCCCGTCCCGACATGCCCCCAACACACACCCTGACACGCCCCCAAAATGGCGGCCGCCCATGGGCGTCCGGGTAATCTGACCCTTTTGGTTATCTGACGCTGCAGCCGCCCATTTGGGTTGGATAACCAGGACTCTACTGTATCTTGATATTTGCTGGAAGTCAAACTCTGCCAAGAATATAAGATACAATAAATTTCTAACTTGCCCTGCAGCCAATTTCATTGTACAGAAGGTACAAGAGGCAACAAAGAGATCAGCTAGTTTAGATCTGATTCTAACCAACAATAGTGACTTGGTTAATGGGGTGGAAGTGAAAGAATTCTTTAGAGGGAGTGACCATGTTATTTCGGGGGATCAGTAAACTTAGGGAAATAGTGGATGTGATCTCTTGGTCAGGAATACAAAAAGAGAAGGGAGTTTATGATGGTTGGGAGTTTCTTAAAAATGAGATACGGAAGGCACAATTTGAAATAGTTCTGATGAGGAAAAAAATGGGAAGTGCTGTAAGAAACTGCAATGGATGTCTAAAGAACATACAAGTCAGCTAAGATTTAAAAGGGACATGTACAAGAAATGGAAAAAGGGAGAAATCACCAAATAGCCATCAAGCATAGGGAGAGAGTAAGAAAAGCTAAAGCTCAAATGAGTTCAGGCTTGTTAGAGAGGTTAAAAACAATCAAAATAGCTTTTTTGATGTTATAGCAAAAGGAAAAAAGATGAAATGGTAGGGCCACTATATGGAGAAAATGGTACAGAGAAAAGGCAGAACTACTCAGTTCCTTCTTTGGCTTGGGCCATTTCCGCACTACACTCTTATAGCGCGATTATTCCACTTTCAACATCCTATGGAATCCTGGGGTTTGCAGTTTAGGGAGGGGCCAATTGGCCCCTCCCGAAACTGCAAACCCCGGGATTCCATAGGATGTTAAAAGTGGAATAATCACGCTATAAGAGTGTAGTGCAGAAATGCCCTTGGTCTTCTCCCAAAAGGAAAACAGTGCTCAACCTGGAGAAAATGGAGCAGATGATGCAGTAGGGGAAATGCATCACAAATTAGATAATGAGGTAGTACGGGAATACCTGGCTACTCTAAATGAATTCAAATCTCCAGGACAAGATGAACTATATCCAAGGGTACTAAAAGAACTGGCAGAAGTAATCTTGGTACCTCTGGCAAACTGGAGGAGAGCAAATATTGTCCCCATCTTCACAAAAGGGAAAAAGAGAACCCAAACAATTACCACCCAGTCAGCCTGACATCAGTACCAGAAAGATTCTAGAGAAGATCATTAAACAGACAGTCTGTAAGCAGTTACAAAGGGATGTCATGATCACTAAAAGTTGCCATGAATTTCCCCAAAACGTGTTGTTTGTGCCAGACTAATCCTCCCTCCCTCCCTCCCTCCCTCTCTTTCTCTTTGATAGAGATACAAGCTTGGTAGATGAAAGGAATACTGTAGATGTAGCATATCTTGACTTCAGGAATGCCTTTGACAAGGTCCTCCATGATATTCTTGCAAACAATCTACTAAAGTGTGGGCTAAACAATGCTACTGTTAGGTATATATGCAACTGATTGACTACCTGAACCCAAAGGTACTCACCAATGGCTCCTCTTCATCCTGGAGAGAAGTGAGTACTGGCATGCCACAGGGTTCTGTCCTAGGCCCAGTGCTGTTGAAGATCTTTATCAATGACTTGGATGATGGAATAGAGGGCATACTTATCAAACTTGCAGAAGACACCAAATTAGGAAGGGTAACTAATACTACAGAGGACAGGTTCAGAATTCAAAATGTCCCTGACAGATTGGAGGCCTCAGTCTTAGTAGACCACAGGCTGAGCATGTCAACAGTGTGAGGAACCAGCCAAACAAGCCAATGTAATTCTAGATTGCATCTATAGGAGTATAGCGTCTAGGTCAAGGGAAGTAATAGCACCACTCTATTCTGCTTTGGTCAGATCTACTGAGTCCATTTCTGGGCACCACAGTTCAAGGATATTGGTAAGCTGAAACATATCCAGAGGAGGGTGACCTAAATAGTACAAAGCTTGGAAACCATCTCCTATGAGAAGTGACTTAGGAAATTAGGTATGTGTAGCCTAGAGAAGAGAAGGCATGATAGCCATGTTTAAATATTTGAAGGGAAGTCATAGTGAAGATGGGGCAAACTTGTTTTCTGCTGATCCAGAGACTAGGACATGCAACAGTCGATTCAAACAACAGAAAAAGAGAATCTGCCTAAACGTTATGAGGAAAATCCTGATGGAAAAAAGCAGTTCAACTGTGGAATACTCCGCCTTAGAGTGTAGTGGAGTCTCCTTCTTTGGAAGTTTTTCAACAGAGGATGGATGGTCATCTTTGATTGTGTATGTGTAGTGCTTTGATTGTGTATTCATGCATGGCAGGGGATTGGACTGGATGGCCCTTATGACCTTTTCCAGTTCTATGATTATATGATTTTAGTGGTTTGGAATAATACCCAAGCAGTAAGCAGAGATTTTGGCTTACTTTTCAACTTTCTTTTCACTAGGCTCCTTCATATGAAATTTCTTCTTCTGAAGTCAAGGGTGGTTGTGTTGGATCTTTTTGCTTATCATCCATTTATATAAGTTGAATTCAATAGCAGGATGGTCACTAAGGATTAAGTCCAATGTTGTCTCCCTTTGGGTTGGTTCCATGGCGCTGTTGTTTAAGTTATCTGGCAGTTTTATCCCTCTGCTGTGATTTGAAATATGTTTGAGATATACTGACTGATCCATAGTCACATGATTTATTTTACAGCAAAACTGATACACAAAATGGGATTTGAAGGGTCAGCTTTCAATTTGCTTGAACCACACACACAGACAAGGAATGGGATCTAGAGGGCTGCACTCAAAGTACAGTCTGATCCCATACAACATCAGATTTGCCCAACTGTATTGAAATAAATGAACAAATAATAATACTTAATATTTTATAAAAGGTTGCGAGGCTACAGCCATACTTGGGTATAAGACTCATTAAACTTTATGGGATTTGCTTCTGCAGAAATGTATAAAAAAATTGGACTGGAGAAAGATACATACAATGCACCGTTTTTCTACTAGACACATTGGTGCAATCTCAGGTAGTCTGGGAATAACTGAGAATATAAACAGTCTCATTTATTATCATGCATGACAAATGACTACTAAGTTTTATCCAATCTAAGCAGCTGTTTATGGTAAATAAATGTGAAATATATGGCTTGCCCTGTACACAGATGAGAAGCCAGTAAACAAGAAAATGTCTAGCCGCTATATAGAGCAGCTGAACTGTAAGAACTCTTCACGCAGCAAATTGTGTGAGTTACACAGCAAAGCAGGTGGCTGCATTTTGCTGAAATGGAGAACACAGCAGGTGAAAAGATTTAGAAAATTAATTCTGAAACTGGCACTCATTCCTTATTGTGTCTCTGACCCACCCTCAATAAATCAGAATAATCTGCTATAACTTGAGCATACTTTATCCTTTCAAACAAGTTGGCAAGGCGAAAAACACTGGGACAATAGTTCATTTTTAAAAAATGAAAAAGCACAATCCTGCCAAATCCTGGTGGGCCCTAAACCTGCTTTGGCATTGGAAAGGCCAATGTAAATAGGAACATAAAGTAAAGGCAATCCCTTCTGGAGACAATACTTGAAGACAGCTTATTCCTTACTGACCTAAAAGCTTTTCTGGTAAAGTACGGGAACTAAGAGACAGTGTGGTGTAGTGGTTTTAGCCTTGGATTATGACCCTGGAGATGATTCCCTGTAAAGCTACTGGATGACCCTGGGTGCAAATATGCACGTAGCCCCAGAAAACCCCATGACCATAAATTGGAAACAACTTGAAGGCACACAACAATAACAACAGCAACAACAACAACATGTTGTCTCCTGATGTGTCCAAAATATAATAGCCTCAGCTTAATCATTATTTAGAGACCCAGCGTAGTGTTGCTATTTGATCATTGGACTACAAGTCTGGATACCCAGGGTTTGATTCCCTGCTTAGCCATGGAAACCCATTGGGTGATCTTGGGTATATCACACACACACAACTCCAAAAAATCTCATAATAGGTTCACCTTAGGGTCACCATAAGTTGTGAAGGCACACAACGACAAGAACGTGTTATCTCCTGATGTGTTCACAATACAATAGCTTCAGTTTAATCATTATTTAGAGATTCAGCATGGTGTAGCAGATTGAACATTGGACTATGATTTTGGAGACCAGGGTTCAATTTCCTGCTCAGCCATGAAAACCCACTGGATGACCTTGGGTTGTCACACACTCTCAGCTTCAGAAAATCCCATGATAGGTTCACCTTAAGGTAGCCTTAAGTTGGAAATGACATGAAGGTACACAACAACAATGGGGCTGATTCTTAGACTGTCCATTTGCATGGCACCAAAAAGGAAGAAATGCTTTCCCAGAAAGAGGGGGAGAGAAACATATTTGCATAAAATTTGCAGATGCTGATATATAAGCATAGATACACATTTTTTAAATAATGGCTAGAATCTTACAGTAGTCTCAGCCAAGGCAGACTCACTGAACTGTTTCTTGAATGGTAAATCAGTACTTAATGTCCATCCCATTGATTCAATGGATTCTAATTTAGGCTACTAGCAGGATACAAGCCAATGGCTATAGTGGCAAAACATCTAAGCATGATGGGGAAGATTGTGACCAGACGACATGCAGATCTACTCAGTCTGTCGTCCAATTCAAACTTGGACTAGACAGCCTATCAAACTGAGGCTGCCTCCCAACTGATCACTCTGACAGTCTTTGAAAAAGAGAACTGTCCTCTATAAATTCAGCTGCATGGCTGCCCTGTTTAATCTCTTCTTCTGCTTATTATTCAGTAACCCTCGCATCTAGCTGCCAGAAACCCCATTGCTATGCACTGACATGGAGCATTTTTACCAAATTAGTTAATTAAAACAATTGATAATGTTTTATTCATTGCATTAACTGACTTTACCTTGAGAATTACTTCAAGGAGTTGTTGTCGTTTGCCTTCAAGTAATTTCCAACCTATGGTGACTCTAACATGGAACTATCATGGGGTTTTCTTGGCAAGATTTGGTCAGAGGGGGGTTGCCTTTGCCTTCTTCTGAGGCTAACACCATTTCTGCACTACACTCTTATATCACGATTATTCCTCTTTCAACATCCTATGGAATCCTGGGGTTTGCAGTTTAGGGAGGGGCCGGCCATGTTGTGCGGAAATGGCCTAAGAGTGTGTGACTTGTCCAAGGTCACCCAGTGGGTTTCCATGGCTGAGTGGGGACTTCAGGGAGGCTTTGCCTCAAGAGATGGTATAGGAATATTTCAAATAAATAAGCACTTCAACTCTTTACATTTATTCATCACGAGGTATAGAGCAATATTTAAGAATTATCTCCTAGAATCACAGAGTCAACCATTTTCAGGGACCATTAATTGTGCTTCTAGTTTTGTTTCCTTCCAAACAGAAAAAAAAGCTGCCAACTGTGATGCAGATCAATCCTTTAGACTGGATACAGAGAAGAATGAAATTAGCAGTTCACACCAATACTCTTTTGCTTTATGTTAACAGCACCTGATTATAAACTGAACCAGATTCTTTTCATTTAGTTGTACACACCTGATACCCAATATGGAATTAGTACTGATTGTAGCCTTTTACATATAGTGCCTTGTTGTTTTCCTTCAAGTCATTACTGAATTATGGTGACCCTAAGGCAACCCTATCATGTGGTTTTCTTGGCAAGATTTGTTCAGAAGGGGTTTCCCTTTGTCTTCCTCTGAATCAGAGAGAGTGTGACCTGCCCAATGTCACCCAATGAGTTTCCATGGCCAAGCAAAGATTCAAACAATGGTGTCCTAGTCTAGCACTCAAACCACTACATCATCCTGTTTTTTTTAACATATACTAGCAGGACCAAATAAACAAATGAAACATAAATAAATATATAAATTTGAAGAGACAAAGGAAGAGGAAGTCCATGGGGACAGAAAAGATTTTTGGCCCATACTTTCAATTTTTGTAAGAGAAATAACAGTGTACTTCACATTAATGCTTCCATAAATGTATGCTCTCTGAAGTAAAACCTACAAAGATGTCAGAAGAATATGAGCAGGACTGGGGTGGTGTTCAGAGACTGCGGTAATTTGCTGCTACCTCCTGCTTTCCTTGCCCCAAGGCCAAGAAACTTACATTGACATAAGCAGAAGGAGACATATCAATGCTGGAGAACACTCTGAAAAACCATTCCCCCCTCCCAGGCTTCAGTTGAAAACTTCCAAAAAAATGAAAGTCTTTGTGAGCATTCAAATGAAACACTTGCAAAGGCTATGACCCCTTTCTGGCTGAGGAGTGAGACAGTCACGCATCTCCAGATTTCTATTGACTTTGATGAAGTTAACTTTCAAGGAGGCCTGGTTAGGATTCCTCAAAATAGACCAACTGATAGAGAACAGTCATACAGAGTGTGAAATATGCCTTTTCTTTGAATAAGTAGAGGGGGGGTCTACAAATTGATAAGTGGAAGTGAGTGACTTGTTTGGTGGGTGTTTGCCTGCTTGTTCCCTTTTGGTAGTACCACTGCCCAATAAGAGGAGTTAATAGCAGAGAGATATAACAGCGCAATTTAGTCCTGGATAGTTCAGTGCTGCTATAATCCCTATGAATTATTGGTTTTGCCAGTGGGTGTGGAAACCCTAAAGAAGGAACCACACTTACCAGTTTAGTTTGGAGAAAGAGATGGAGGGGAGGGGAGCTGTGTTGTCCTGTGAAATGGATTGGGCCCTTGTCACCTTGAATTGAGACCCAAAATTTTATTACACAATCTTGTTGTCTCACAGCAATCATATTTTTAAGGAAATGGAAACATACTGATCTAGAAACAATCACTGTCACACCATCTCTGCAAGAACACTTTGCTGCTGGTTTGGTGATGCACATTCTCACAATCAGTCTTTTGCACTACCTTACCCACCCTGCCTCCTTTCTTGTGTCCATGCTGCCTAGCACATGCACTATATTTTTTTCTTCTTTGTCAAAGCTGTGCAGTTTGTGTAATTTCAACATGTTGAGAGCTTCCTTCCCATCATTTTGTGATTGCTTTTCCTGTTGTACTACCATTTCTGCATTTTGTTCTTACAAAATCACAGTTTTCCTATCCTCTGCCATTTTGGTATTTTGATCTTATGGAGTCACAATTGCACCAAAAGTATTTTGTAAAGTAAAGGATAGAATAAAAGCAGTGTTGTTTACCTGCTCACCCTGCTTAGGATAGGGAGGGGAAAGAGGAGACCAAGGATACCACCTGATTTCAGCAATATCGGAACTGAAATGAAAGGATCACAGGAATAGGCAACAGTGGAAAAGTAGTGTTGTAGGAGCCATTCACAGGTATTTCCTGTGAATGAAAAGAGACAATTCAATTATGATGAGAATGCAATCCAACAATGGGGGAGTGATGGCGACATAAGATAAGGAGAGATCAAACATGGAACTAAGCCACTGCAATTGAGCAACAAACCTAGCATCTAATAAAAGCCCTAGTTCAGTGGAATGGTTTGAGTGTTGGACTAGGATTCTGGGAGATCAGGATTCAAATCTCCACTCAGCTATGGAAACTGGGTGACCTTGGGCAAATCACATTCTCTCAGCTCTACAGAAAGGCAATGGTAAACTTCCTCTGAATGAATACTGCAAAGGAAACCTTGTGATAGAGTTGCCATTTGTTAGAGTCAACCTGGTTAAGGATTCAAGATTTCCGAATCCAAATCCCTGTGCCAAAATAGGCAAACAAAATCTTTCGAATCCACCAACCAAATAGATTGTTGGAGACTGGGAAGCCTGAAAACCTGGGAGATCGGGATGCCTGAAAGCCTGGGAGATCAGATATACAAGGGAAGATAGTAAATAGGTGAGTTTTTCCCTTGGAGTAATAATGGCTTTTGCTAACAATTTCAGAAATTACAGTTGGAGTTATATTCTAAGATATTTAAATTGAACATTTCATATTGAAGATCAGTACTTGACTGACAGCTACAGGCTTGAGATTTCAAGGACGGCTGAAACATTCCTTTGCCTTGCTCCCTTGCAAACCTCTTTCAGACACAATTCTGGGGTTTGGAGTTTTACAAGGGGTCACAGCCTTCTCTGCCAAAGTCTGCTGGTGCATCATCAAACTACAAACCCCAGGATGTCAGAAGGAGCTATGCAAAGTAAAGCCAGTTTTGACCTGGATTATCTCTCTCTACTGTGGTATGTGGCCCTATTTACACAAGCAGGAAAATGTGGGGTTAATCCACATTTTCCTGCCTATGCATGTCATTTTCATGTCATTTTCAATCTGGGGAGATCCTGAGGCAAAACTAGAACAATTGTCTTGGCCAGATCTCTTCAGAGGAAGGTTTGCCTTTGTCTAGTCTTTTGCTATGGCTGAGAGTGTGTCTTACCCAAGATTATCCTTCTTTCCCTTGCTTTTAAAACTCCTTTTAAAAAAATGATTCAAAAGATTTGAGATTCGTGGATTCCCAGAACCTTCCAGGGGTCTGGATCCAGATTCGTAAAATTCTGGATTCGTCCCATCCCTAAATAATAAACAAACACATTGAATTAGTATGTATGTCTTCAGGAAGGAATGGAAGGGTAGATGCCCTATAGTGTACTTTGCATTATTTGTTTACATCTATATCATATCTTCTTTTAAGGCTTTGAGGTAGCTTAACTGCAAGCAAGTCCTACCCTGATGCTTTGTAAGGTGCATGAAATTTTGAAAGCCTGTATGTACTGGCTTTGGTATATACTATGTTGTATTTATTGCTGTTAAATTGAAAATTTAATTGAAATTTGCAAACTGTTTAACCATTATGATGGTGTTTGCAGTGTTCATTTATAATTGGCCCAGAGAACCCAAGAAGTGATAAAACACTACTAGAAGTGGTCTATGCTGCATTTTTCAGTCCATGAAATTCCCTGGCTCATGCAAGCAGACTGGTAGTACTCACGGGCAGGTATTTTTGAAAAAGAAAAATGCTTCTACTCACCTATTGAGGTGTCAGAGACAATAGGATTCTTTCCTGCCCCCAAAGAACTAATTGGCAAACATTTGGCTTTCGAACAAAGGTCAGTGTGTGTATCCTGTTTTTGATTGTAGCCTTTGAATGTTATAAATACTATCGAAAAGAGTTTATGTATTTTAGATAAAAATCTGTTTCTTAATACAGCTAGCATAAACTATGGCCCTTTTCGCACGGGCTTTCTGTCGCGCGACAGCCCCGTGAGCCTCGCGGGAGTGGGAGCGTCACTCTGCACGACGCACTCCCACTTCCGCCGGGCTCACGGGGCTGAAGCGGTGCGATCGCGGGTTTTTTGATTTTCACCTCAAAGCGAAAATCACCCGCACTTGCGCAACGCTCCTAGTGCCTGCACGCACTTACCTCCTGTGCGGAGCATCGGGGAGGCGGCCGGGTCGCGCTTCCTTCCCTCCGCCCCTGTGGAAGGAAGGGGCGGGGCGCTAGCGCGACAGACGCGACAGCCTCCTGCTGCGCGGGCGGGGGGGACGGACGCGACACCTCCTGCTTCGCGCGCACGGGGGGATGGACGCGACACCTCCTGCTTCACGCACGCGCAGGGGGGACAGATGCAAGAGCCTCCTGCTTCGCCTGGGGGGAGGGCGGCTCACGCGAGAAGCCTCCTCTGGTGCCCCTTCCCCGCTCGTTCCTTCGCCTGCGGAAGGAAGGAGGGGGAAGCGGCAGCCTCCCGGAGAAGGTTTCTTGCGCGAGCCGCCCTCCCCCGCTCGCGCAAGAAGCCTCAATGCGAAAAGGGCCTGTGTTCTGTTAATTGGAATAGGCTTCTCTTAACTTTGATAGGAATCATTTGACTGCAAGTCCCAGTGTGTCCTAACCAGCATAGCTTAAGCCTTAGGGTAAAGAATGTTAGAAGGTGTGTAGCAATTATCTTTTGAAGATTGCATGTTTCCACTCTGCTTTAGTGCAGCTTGTTTAGCACATTGAATGTGTAGATTGCATCTAAAGAGCACTTTCAATCTAAAGACAGGAGGTGAATTCCATAATAAAACTGGGACCAGTATTATGGGGTGAGGAAATTGAAGCCTTCCCTTCATCTGGTTTTTAATTTAAAAAAATCTCTGGATGGGGAAAGAGGTTTAAAAGGAGTATATTGTTATTTATTTATTTCCTGCTTTTCTTCATGTTTGGGATTCAAGACAGCTTACAACAGATGAAAAATACATAGTTAATATTCCAAATATCTCCATCGATGTCAATGTTTTTCTTCTTGTTGTAAAGTCTATTAAGATAGAGAAAGGTAATTTTTTAGATTAAAGCAGAGCAAGGTTTAAATCAGTTGGTCTTGATCTCATCTGTGCTTACTTTATTGTTTAAAAAAGTTTTTAGCTGCATATTGTACATACTTGCCAAAATTTCACGGATGAAAACTGGAACATGTGTGGCCAAACAATATTAGAATATGGTCAAGGTGACAAAAATTACTAATGAGGAAGAACACACAAGCTAAGACAGGCTGCAGCAGTTTGGTTTTGCCTAAGCTTACTGGTAAGGGCAAGATTCTACCCCCTCCTCTTCTCTCCCCTGCGGTGTTAATTGAGTGCAAACTACTTTTGCCCTTTGAAGTTTGCAGCCATTGCAGTAAGCTGAAGATGACAGGGGGAAACAGAAGAAGAAAGAAACCTGTACATTTTAAAAGCAGGTGGAAGAGTGGGAAAACAGAGGATTAAATGGAACTATCTGTGCCAAATTGGAACAGTTGGTAAGCAACAGGACTTGGCTAAACTAAGGCCTTTTCCACACTGGGCTATTAAAACGGTGCAGAGCGACCTCCAACGGAGGTCTTCTGCACCGTGGAGTAGACTGGGGCAGACTACTTTTTGTAGTTCCATACCTCAGTCCACTCCGGAGCGACCAGAACTGGTCGTGCAGCGTGTTTTTTAAAAACCTCTTTTTAGAGGTTTTTAAAAAGCACGGAGCGTGAGACTCCGTGTCACTCTGTCGCCGTGCTCCGGTGCAGATTTGCAGGTGCGTGCAAATGCGTGCCTGCAGATCTGCCAGGGGGGCGCTTTAGGCTGGCGAGCTTCTCCGGTTGGTGGAGAGCCTCCACCAACCGGAAGCCACCATTTTGGACGCCGGAGCAGTGTGGAGCGACGAGCTCGCACTGCTCCTTGTCCCGACGGACTCACCCGGACGGAGAAGAAAGCCGGTGAGTCCTGTTTTTGCCCATTTATTTTCACACATGCGGAAAGGACCTAAGGCCCCTTCCACATGGACATGACTTCCTGGCATGGGGATGCAGGAGGAGCAGGACCAGGACAACCACTTTTGCAAGACGTCGTAGTAGTTTCCTCCTTCTTGTGTCGCTAGCTGGTGCACTCACATGGTAAATCACTAATGGATTTTCTCTGTCAATGACCCCCGATTATGTGATGCTCCCGCACTTACCAGCCATGTAGAAGGTCTGGAAGCATGATGGAGGCACTTCCTGCCCCAGCACAGCATGGGAAAGACCCCAGCTGTGCTGCAGAAAGAAGAAGCATGTCCCTTGCACTCCTTTCCACAGGGGGCTGGTCCAGTGAGGAGGGGAGTGTTCCCGTTGCACTCTCTTCCCACCAAAGGCACTGCCAGGATCACAACTAGAGCTCGAGGAGATAAGGTAAGGTGTGGAAAAGGCCAAAGTCTCATCCTATTGCCCTCATTGAGGAATTTGAAGAGCTCGGGGGAGAGGGCATCACACATTTGCTGCATTGTAAAACAAGGGCAAAGATAACAGTTCCGTCAGAGGCAGAAGTACTTTATTGCACAGCTGGCCACTGTCAGAACAGCTTGACAAGGTAGCTGCCTTCTCTAGCTAGGAGGGGAAAACACAAGAGGCCTTTAGGACATTTGTGGAATTAGTTTCTATTTTTACATTTAAGATAGGCCTATCTGCAGATGGGCTGATTCCTATCTCCTGAAATGGAATTCAATGCCATAGAGAAGTCTTTGTCGCAGGCAGCCTGAGGATCATTATTGAGCTCTTCCGAAGAAGAAAAAATACAAATTGTTTTACTCTATGTCAGAACTACATTGCACTGAACCTACAAAGAAAAACCTTTGAAGGAGAGGAGGAAGAGGAAATTTGAAATAATTTTATAAAGGAAGTCCTACAAGCACCTTTATGGCAGAGAAAAATTAAGTGTACGCTTTCCTAGAACTTTATATCTTAACCCCAGAAGCAAAATTCTTTGTGCTTTCCAACAGTTTGCAAATTGCTTGAGTGTCCCCTTTGGAATATCTATGGAATCCATCCAGCATCTTAATTATCCCAAAGCATTTGGTTCCTATTTAGCAAAATACAAGGTTACTAACAGACTATTTTCACATTCTCCCAGCAAGCTTGCTGGTATTAGACATTAGCACCTCCCTCATTGATAATTGCTTGTAGCAAAGTAGCTAATTAATCACAAGCAGAAATTCCCTGATTAAAGGCCATTCAGAGAAACCAACAGCTAAGCAAAAAACTCAGTTATCAGCAAAAATGTTAGAGAAGAGCATACTATACCTAGAAACCCAGCAGATCTACTCTTGATTGGTTCTTGGGATTTGCACTGGACCCTACTCCCCCTTTTCTACTTTTAAATGTTTTATATATATAGAAAGACAAAATGTTGATATTTTGCAGCAGCAAATTACTGTCCATAACAGGGGCATTGAAGGCTGGTGGTGATCAGCACATCAAACATTTCAAACAGGAAAATTGTCTATTATTCTATGGCAGAACTTTCCAAACCATGTGTCGCAACATGTTAGTATGTTGGTGCAGTGTCTAGGTGTATTGAGCAAATGTAATGGGTGGAGGGGCTGCCTCTTCCTCCGCTGTGGTGGCCCAGGTCCGCGTGAAGGAGCTGCCTCTGCCACCACCCTGGGCCGAGGAAAACCCCAGCAAGGTTGGTGGTGGTGGTCCAGGCTTAGGTGGAGGGGCTGCCTCTCACACAGCAACTGCCCTGAAGACCTCAGTGAGAGTGGGGGGCCAGGTTTGGGTGGAGGGGCTGCCTCCACTTACTGAATTACTTACTGGATCACTTGTGTCATGAAATGATGCATATCTAAAAAGTGTGTCACCAACCTGAAAAGTTTGGAAAGCTCTGTTCTATGGAATATGAAAAATGGCACCACAATTTTTTACAATAGAGTGTGCTGGAAAATCCTCCTAGCAAAGATTTTCTTAATAAAACCATGATTGACTGTGGTATCAATAGACAGACACAGCCATAAATTAGGAGGTCTTTTTGAGGTCCTGAAAGTACTTTTGAAGACTAGTGTAAACTCTGGATTATTGTAATATACTCTTTGTGGAGCTGCTTTTGAAAAGTGCTTGAAGGATTCAACAGGTCCAAAAGGCTGCAGCGAGACTAGTGACCCAAACCACTTACAGGGAGTGAACAATCTTCTTGTCACAACAGCTTCACTGGCTATCTATTTCCAGGCACCATTCAAACTTCTGCTTATGAATTATATTTCCCTACAGCCTGAAGCTATTTCCGCACTAGATGCCATTAGCATATTGTAGTGTTACAGTCCCAGCATTGCCATTCACATGATGCCATCAGAGAAGGAATGCTCTTTCCACTCCCTTGCCCTGACTTCATTCCACCCCACTACCCCTAACTGGGCACGTTCCCCGCCCCCCGCCCCCCGCCTTTGGAAGCTGTACTAATGCAGCAATGTTGTAACAGCATGACACACCAGTACACTATTGCACTTCTGCACTATCATGCTTAAAAATTTATTAAAAAAAAAATAAAAAGTTTTAACTTAAAAGAGCAATTTAAAATAAACACAGAGAGGTGATAGATTTTGAAATTACCACAGCATGGGAGTCGCTGAAGGAGGGACAGCTGAGCATGGCCACACCTTGCCCACTCCTGGATCCACGATAAAAAGAAACACTATCAAGCACTATTACAGTACCACACTAAGACAGCTTACAGGATTGAAGCACTAAAGGAGGCTCTTAACTGATTTTTTTTCTGGAAATAAAATGTGGTGGTTTGACGATACTTGGGGGCAGGATAGCAGCTGGATAGTGATGATGGTATATGGTAGCATGACTCCTGGATCGGAAACAACCTGCTGTTGCAGTGTAGCAACATTGTGCAGAAATGGCCTGAATCTGTCCTATTTGAACTATTTCATAGGAGCCTATCCAGGTTTAAAGATCCCCAGTACAGGCCCTTCACTCCTGTCATTATACTCTAAGTGTTCTAATCTGGCAATTGCAATCTAGACTAATAGTCTCTCATCCTGCTTTTTCAGCTGCTTTTGAAATGTCCCAGTTTCTCTTTCTTCCCATTTTCCCCTTCATCCTTAGCTTAGTTCAGTTGCTAAACTGATTTCAAAGTGCAAAAGTAGTTTGCACACAATTAATTCAGCAGAATTTTGTCCTTCTCAATAGTTTCAAGCAAAAAGCTAACTGCTGCAGCCTCTCCCAGTTGGTGTGTTCTTCCTCATTCATAACTTTTACCTTCTTGGCCACATTCTGGTGGGATTGGGCAGTTTTTATCTGCAAAATAGTGAAGGATATGTGCAATACTCCTTCTTGTTCCTGTTTCGCCTTGACCTTGGTCTGATGATGTTTAGGACCATTCTGTGTCCTCTTTGCTGGCTTATGTACCTGGACTTCTGACCTGCTGATACAACTTTTGGACCAACTAAAGACCACTGTCTTCTGTCTTCCTGCATCTTGATCCAGACTAGATGGACTATTTGACTGCTCCTACACACCAACCTGCTGCTGTGGGAACTTGCTGACTTTTGCTCAGGATATGATGTAAGATGTCAGCCATTGTGTTTTTAGTTGTATGTAAATCTTTAAATAAAAGAAAAAGGGGTGTATTGGGAACAGAAGGTAAACCTACAATCATTTCCTATTCACTTACCATTTTTTAAAAAAGGGCTTAGAATGGGCTGTGGAGCAAGATGTGATAAAATGCCCCCATGTGTCCTAGAGGCCATTTGGGGGCTATTTGGAGGCAAAAAAAATTGTTGACCCCCTTAGGAGCCACAAAGAAGCCCTAGGCACCCTATGACCACACTTTGCCCATCCCTGATCTAGATATAGATGGGGGGGGTTTGCTACACAAACTTGTGACATTTTTTTAAAGTCGTACATGAATTTGTCCCATCTGTGCCATGATAGATTCTACTAGTCTTGTAAAATAGTTTCCAGTTTTCCGTCATATCCCTCAAACATTTCACCTGAAGGTGAATGTCCAACTTTGCTTTGCATGTTGCCAAATGCATTCATTGTCTTGAAATGCTTTAAACAAATGTGAGATTTGTTACTATCCTGAGAACTTTGAATTTTAAAATCAAGTGAAATGTTTGGTGGCCATTCACAGCTCAATCTAGGAAGGCACACTTTGCTGCCTCTTCAACCACAGGATTTTCTTCACGATGATATAAGTAGAAACTCTTTCATTTTATTATTTCAGAGAACATAATAGGGAAAAAATGGACTTTGTGTGTTATTTTCTGACACTCTTTTCCTGAGACAGACACAGTTGGAACTGTCAGTGCTGTTAGATCCCATGCTGCTTGGAAAATGGGATTTCTGACCTACTGGAAATTCTGACATTTCAACATTTATTTTTGTCCTGACATGATGCTGTGGGTAGGGGAGTCATAGGAACCTGAGAATTGCCAGACTATGTCATGTCACATCAGTGGTCTTCTTTGCCAGCATCTTGCCTATGACAGAAGCTAGCGGCTAGCAGCTTTAGGGAAAATATTCCTCACATTAAAAATATCCCAGAAGTATCAAGAGATGTTCTTGATACACCCTCCTACATATATGAGCCTGGACATGTTCAAATATGGATAGTCATTCTGGCATATTTAACTGAGACACAGATTGAAAAATGCCTTTTTCTTGCCAAATGCAACAACATTGATGTCCTGATTTTTACACACTTTCACAGGCCAACATGAACTTACAAGTTCAGATGACTTCAAGCAGTGAGCAAAGGAAGCCAACTGTCCATTATGACAGTAAGGCTAAAATCTTACACTGAGGCTGTATACTTATAAATCTGCACATGTGGATTTTATGCACTGATTGTGCTACACAACTGTTCTATTAAATGGCAAGGATGCACAAGGGAGTGCACAACCAAATGTGCACTTGCATGCAGAACTCTGATTGTACAACCAAATATGCATCTGCATGTATAACTCCGCTTCTGCAACCTTGAACTCAATGGGGACATTCCACATCAGACAAAATGTCCTGCTGCTTCTGTAGGGCAATTTAAGCATGCGTAAGATGCCAACAGAAAGTCACCTTATTCAATGTATTTGAAATCCCACTTGGAAATATGACAATTCCATCTAGCCAAAAAAGCTGGCTATAGTATTGAACCTATGGTTGCTGATTGACTTACTTTTTGCCACCACCACTCTGGATGACTAAAATCTTCCTGGCAAGACATTCCCTTAAACAATACTAAAAGGTATCTCTGTCAAACCAGTTTATTGACACTTCTTCCATTCACTGAAGGTTCAGGTATGTCAATAGGATACTATGACAACAAAAGTACCTGTGTGAATCATGTAGCTATAGTGAACTGCATAGCTTGTGGCAAGTTTTAACATTAATATCCTCTCCCTTGCTAAGCTGCATCCCTTATAGTAAAACATCAAGGAAAAATGCTATCTTCTTCCTGGTCTCTGTCAATGCATTCATGGAACTGAAAGGAAGTTTATTTGTCTGTATGAATTTGTGAAAGCCTTTAGCTCTACTCTTCCCTCTTGAAATGAGGGCTTTTCCCAGCCATTTGGCTTTAGAATCAGTCTGCCATGCTGTGGCACGGTGCTAGCCAGCTACAGAAAAATGAAGCTTTAATTCAAGCTGCTACTTTGAGCTTATTACAACATTTGACAGTCTCATTTCCCAGGAAAGCAGAATGTTTCAGTCATGTGGCACAGTTTCCTGGGATTTATGAGGATAATTAACAATCTGCTCTGTTTGAACTGGTCTATAAAAAGCTGCTAGGGTCAAACTGATGGGGTTTGGGGCTTTTGTTTGTGCCAGGACAATTTCAGTACCTGGCTGGAAGCATCTGCTTGAAAAAGGGACTAATTGGGGATGACAAGTCTGGGTGTGAGCTTGGCCTCTCTGTCCTTCCTCGTCATGTAGAGACTTGGCTCTGACAGGAGTTCTGACTTCAAGCACCAGCCTGGGAAAGAACAGACTACCTCTAAAAATGGCCTACTTAGACCATGATTGTCAGTCCAGTTGGTTTCTTTTGCTGAATGGAATAGATATCTGAGAGAATTGTTTTATTTATTTTGAGGTGGATTTTTTGGTAAGATTTCCCTTGCCCTTCAAAAATATTGCATAGGGTAGTAAACATAAATAATACCTTGACCATCTGTGATTTCATTGATGCAGGTAGTTCCCTTATTAGTGCAGACAGTCTGGACTTTTCAGAGCAAAATGTTTCAGAGGAAAATGTTCATTTATTGGATATTAAGGTGATATAATTATGTATGAACTGTGTAGTAGATGTAACTAGTGTATATACCTGGCGTTGCCCAGGCTTTTATTTTCTCATATGAGGTCTAAACAGCTGGACCTCCCAGCCCCTTCAGCAGTACTTTTTCTTGAGATATAAAGAAATTCTCTGGAGGAACAGATCTGAGATCATGTGTCTCTAATTCTCTGAACTGTCTTGTCCAGTACATGTAACTATTCCCCATATTCCCCAATCCAATCTGTATTCAGAGTTATTAACATACAGAGGTTTGGTTCCTGAGGGAATACACTGCCCTCCTCCTTGCTGCTAGGCCTCATCTCCATAGCAACCAGCCTATTCAAAACAGACACAGTTGAATGAGGCCCAAGAGCTCTCTGGCTGAGAATTCTAAAGGCTGCTCCCTAAACTGCAAACCCCAGGATTCCATAGAATCTTGTTAGGCAGCCAATCATATGAGGTCTTCTCTGTGTGACATGGACAAACTGACAATTTTAACTTTTATATATTTGATAAGGTAAAGATCTGTCTGGAGTTGGCGGGGTGAAAGAATGGAATGTAGGGAGTGAGTGGTGGTTGGTGGATTTTGAAAAGGTTGGTGGATGACAGTTGGACAGAGAAGAGAGTAGCCTAAAGGCCTTTCTGCACTACACTGTTATAGTGCTATTATTCCACTCCCAATATCCTGTGGAATTCTGGGGTTTGTAGTTTACTGAGGCAAAAGAGCTCTCTGGGTAAGAATTCTAAATGCCCCTCCCCAAACTGCAAAGCCCAGGATTCCATAGGATCTTGAAAGTGGAATAATAGCACTAGTGTGGAAAGGACTTAAGGGATGGATTGTGGGGTTTAGGAGTTTGTGTGGTTAGGAGAGTTAGTCAGGGGAGTCAGAAGAGAGTTAGAGTCTGGGTCAGAGTTAGTTAGGAGATGAATGTGTGAGAGAGTGAAGGATATCATCTGGTTGTATTAAATAATTAATCTGTGATGTTGTGTTCAATTTCTGTTCAATAAATCTTTATTTTTATACTATATGCTTTTGCCTCCAGGAGCACTACATATTGGAAAGCTGAGTTCAGACACAGTATCTTTGGTGGCAGCAGATAATGAAGAGTGGTGTTCGGCAGGAATAAATAGAAGATAAATAACATTTCACACAGGAATCGTGAGGCCAGGCAGGGGTTTCCTGGCGCACACTACACATATAACACCAGTTGCCATCCCAGCCACTAGCAGGTTCTCATGCCTACTTTATTACATCCCTTTTCTGGTGCTGAGCCAATATCAACACACAGACCAAGAACTTCCTTCACTATTCATATGTTTACTTACTCATCTTGACTCTGACCTTTGTTCCCTAACTACTCTTTAGTTTTTGAAATTGAACTTGTTATTCTATCACTCTACCCACATATTCTGCATTTCTATTATTATTCATGCTTCTCCCACCCATTCACTGGTATATGGGACCCTTTCCACATGGGGACGCTAGAGGAATGCGACTGTGATGATGCTTCTGCATGAAGTCATCGCAGTCCCACCTTTCTCCCATTGCCAGCTGACGCGATTGCAGGGTAAATCATTGATGGAGTTTCAATGATCCCTGATTATGTGATACTCCCATCCTTCCCAGCCATGTGGAAGAGCCAGAAGTGCAACAGAGGTGCTTCCTTCCCCAACGCAGCACGGGAAAGAGCCCGGCTCCGCTGCGGAAGGAAGAGGCATGTCACTTATACTCTCTTCCACAGGAAGCTAGTTGGGTGTGGAGGGGAGCATTCCTGTCGTGTTTCCTTCCCCCCAAAGGCACTGCCAGGATCACAATCAGAGGATGGTGGCATCAGATAACGTGTGGAAATGGCCTGTGTTTGTCCACAGGCGCCTCACTTCATACATCTGATGAAATAGGCTGAGCTTACGCTACAAATTTATTTCTCTCCATTAATCTCAAAGGTGCTACATGACTCCTTTGTATGCTTTTACACCTGCTAGCTTTTATCCTGTTTCTGGTTTAAATAAGGTTTTACATGCTGAAAAGTTTTATTCCCTGTTGCCATGGTATTTTTATCTCAGTTTTGTATTCAGATTCATGAGTTATTGTTTTACTGCTCTACTTATAGCTATTTTTTCTGGAGTGTGCTGTGACCATTCGAATATTAGAGCAGGACTCTGGGAGACCAAGGTTCAAATCTCTGTTCAGCCATGGAGACCCATTAGGCGACCTTGGGCAAGTCATAAGCTCTCAGCCAAAGAGGAAGAAAATGACAAACCTCCTCTAAATAAATTTTGCAAAGAAACCCTATAACCTATAAAGCCCTATAAAGCTTGGCCCCAGGTTCTTTGAAAGACTGTACGTCCCTTTATGAGCCCTTAGATCATCCAGAAAGGACCTTCTCTCTGTCCCACCACCCTCTCAGTTGTGTTTGGTGGTAAAAACAGAGAAGGCCTTCTTGGTGGCTGCTCTCATACTTTGGAAATTCCTCCCTAGGGAGACCAGGATAGCCTCATCCTTGATCTTCTTCCAATTGCAGGTGAAAACATTTTTGTGCCATCAGGGCTTTATAAATGGATAGGTTGGGGTTATTAATGCTGTGTGGTTCTGTTTTTAAGATTGCTATGGTTTTTAATGTATATTAAATGTATTTAATATTTTTAACATTTAATAATTTTAACTCCTTAAATTGTTTAAATGTTTTTAAAATTTTATATTAATACTTTTGTGTATTTTTTTAATTTTTAATGTTGTTAGACAGCTTGAATCCCATTGTCAGGAGAAATATAAATAAAACAACAACAACAACAACAATTCTAGGATAGAGATACTGTATGTTGGGCCATTTCTGCACTAGCCTATTATAGTGCTATTATTCCACTTGCAACATCCTATGGAATCCTAGGGTTTGCAGTTTAGGAAGGAGCCTCAAAGGATTCCATAGGATGTTGAAAGTGGAATAACAGCACTGTAACAGGCTAGTGCAGAAATGGCCTTGGAGTTGACTTGAAGGTACATAATAAGAACAAATTACTCGTGTGTGTGTGTGTGTGTGTGTGTGTTTGGTATTTTACTTAAATGTTTTCTACATATCTTGCTATGTGAGTTTAAAATAAAGTAAAATATAGTTCTCTTAAGTATGGCAAAATACATTGGCAGAGCTTTTGGGGTGATAAGTACTACCTGTTCTCTATGGTCAAGAAAATCATGCCTAGAAGCCTCATCTTTTTTTCTGTTCTCCGTTACACAGACGAACACTGGAACATGTAGTCTGAGTGCCTCTGAAAATATGCAGAACATGCTTCTGTATTACTGAATAATTGTGTTCTTCTCTTCTTCCACTCACATAGAATTGGGAACAGTAGTCTGTGGAGATAAGTGCTAGAGGGCATTTTTTCAAGCAAGAGCCAAGTGTCCTAAATGACTAACATCTCCAGTGCTCCCTGACCATCTTTTCCTTCTGGAGAGCAGCTCCTGCAATGAATAATGAGACAAAATCTCTTTTCGTTGCACCACATTAATAGAGAGTGCTGTCAGCCAATGCAATTATTTGTTAAGCCTTGTTAAAAGGGTCTGGGGAAAATAATTTAGTATAAAACAACTTATTTCCAAGCTCTGCTAGTGACTACCATTATACAACAAAATAACATGTTCATTGTGGAAAGGGGTAAGTAGTAACTGACTAGTTTCCTCTTTCCACAACAAAGTTGAATAAATTAATTTTTTGGTTATGCCTGTGAAGCTCTTCAGAAGACTAACTTTCCTGCTGGCAAGATTCCTTGTGGCAGTAGACTATAAAATGGAAATCTGGAGTTCCTCCATTCCCCTATAAGGCCTCAAGACTTGACCCCTCAGCTCTATCAGCCTAGATTATAAACTCTCCCTTCTATTTCTTTTATGGTGGGATTTATAAAAAAAAAAGACCCAATGTTAGAGGACCTAAATATGAAAAGAATAACAAAAAAGGATAGTTTCCCCTCCAAGGAAATCTTGAGGGTAATAATCTATCCTCCCATGCTTATCTGACTGCAGAAGAAACCATGCAGTTATGAATTTAGTGAAGAGAGAACTCAAATATACATGTACATCTTTATTTATGAGATGCATTATTTAATATTTTGACATGCAGCTAATTTAAAAATAAGATTATCAGCAAAGAACACTACTCTCCTGTCACACTGGAAAGTGACACACTCAGTGGAGCACTCCTGCCATACCAATGCTGACTGAGCACATTGAAAACCACAACTTGGTATTTCAGGTGTGCTGCCAAGTTAAATATAGTTCCAAGCTACAGTATGTCTGGCTTTTCAGAGACAAACATAAGGAAGTAATCTTCTCCACCCACCCTACAAATGGCCAAATCTGGCCTTCATTTTGTGCGAGAGAGGCTTTTTTAAAAAGCGAATTGTTTGCTACATTAATTGTATGGTTACAGTAATCATCAGGTACAAAAGTCCCTGGAAGGGAATGGACAAGTCACTGTATTTCAGTCTGTACATTCTACCTCACAAGTTTGTGGTGGTACTAAGGTTGTAATTCTGAACTCTACTGAGCAAGCCCCATTCAACTCAGTGGGACTTACTTTAAGAAGACATACACAAAGCTGCTGCCTAAAACATGACTGTGAGTCCTCGGAGGAAGTTTAGTATAAAGACATAAAAATAATTCATAAAGAAATTTTATTTAATTAGTTGAAGCCCAAATGATCTATGTCCAGTCATCCTTAACCTGAAGCTGTCCAGATGTGTTGGACTACATAATAGCCAAAACACTGTAAATGAATCAGAAATAATGTTTTTGAGTAAGCTTTGGAAGTATTATCTGTCAATCAGAGCACTTTTCATAAGTGTCTTTGACCACCCTCACCCCTGTTTTGTAAGAAAGTTAAGATATATTAACTCAATAAATCAAACAAAGAAATACAGAATTTGGATGTTGCTTTTTCATGAGACAGCCAATCTCAAAATGCAGTGGTTGACAACTTTGCATACCAGATTTTATTTGGATTCACCTCCTAAAATTTGTGACCGCTGGCCATGCTGACTGGGTCTCCAAGGAGCTGAAGCCCATCACTATCTGGGATCCAGGTTTGGATTTGAGGACCATTGAAGCAATTCACAGCACAGCAATCAATATGCAGATAGACAGACAGGCAGGCAGGCAGGCAGACAGATAGATAGATGCAGATAAAATAAGCTGTTATTTCTAGAGAAACCATTAATAGTTATCAGATCTGCAAAACATATTTTACTCCAGAATTTAAAAACCATAATTTGATGATGTGGACAGCAATGTGCTCATCTTAGATTTGTGGATTCTAATCCTGATCAGGATTCCAAGAATGTATATGTTGCAGAAGAAAACATAGGACTCTGATAGAACATTTTGATAAAAAGCTTAGAAACCGGAAGGCAAGTAATAGTATCATAACTGATATTGCTTATTTGTTTAATATATTCATATAGTAAGAGTATAATAAGTGCCCTGCTGGATCACACTTGGCAGTTATCCATCCAAGCACTAATGAAGCTTGACCCTACTTACCTTCTATGTTCAGATAGGGTGTTATACATCCTGACTAATCATTTTCTAAGAAAATCCTATGAAATTCATGGAAGCTTAAAGACATACACTTTATATGTAGGAGTAACCATTGAAATCACTGCTGCTAATGTCTTTAATGAACCCTTTAAGTGCTCTACAGCTTAAAATAATAAAATAATCCCCATTATTGGATGGGTGAGGCTACTTCATGGCCATGTCATGCATGGCCATGTGAGATAACAGATGATAGCAGGCAGATGGAGAGAAAGCATCTCCTTGGCATCTCCCTCAGAGTTCTTGTATAGCAGTAGTGGAGGAGGAGGGAGAGCTTAGAATAACCACTGTGGAACAGTGCACATATAGATCAAATTATTGACTACTGGTATAATATTTCAATAACACCTTTCAAACTGGACAAAAGAAGGTCACGATTGTAGAATTTCTCAGAGAACTGTTGAATTGATGTCCCCATTACATCTAGACTTTGAACAAAGGAAATCTGATTCCTGACTCTCACATAAATATGTTTATTCCAGAAACTGATAATGTATTTCTTGAACCTATTGTAGCATAGATACCCTGCTGTTTAGTCCAAATGTCTTTGTGATTGCAATTTTGCAAAGAGACTTTAAAAACCAAGGCTATTTCCACACCATACTATTATACTGCTATTATTCCACTTTCAACATCCTATGCAATCCTGGGGTTTGCAATTTAGGGAGGGGCATTTAGAATTTTCAGCCAGAGAGCTCTTCGACTTCATTAAACTACAAAACCCAGAAGTCCACAGGATGTAGAAAGTGGAATAATAGCACTATAACAGCATAGTGCAGAAATGGCCCAATAACAGGGAGTCCGAAGGTGCTTCTAGATGGATAGCTCCTAGTGCTGCCAGTTACAACTATTTCATATAACTATTTTCACTTCCTCTTGTTAATGTTTGTTGTTGTTGTTGTTGTTGTTGTTGTTGTTATTATTATTATTATTATTATCCTTTCTTAAAATAGCACCATCCATGTACATGGTGCTTAATATTTCGGGACAAGTGATGTAGTCTACCTTCCAATTCTTTTAATGCATGAGTTTTTTTGTAGCCCCCTTTTTCTGCCCCTTAGTTCTCCCCAGAACATTTTTTTTTGTGGAAAATTGGTGTTGCAGTTTGCCTCCCAGATTTATGAGGAAAGAAACTGAATGCCGTTATCATCAATGGGATGGTTAATAATAATATCAATTCTTGGTCCCAACTAGAGAAAACCAACTGATCCAGTTCTTGAATTTCAATTTCTGTGCATCTCTTTTTTTTTATCAAGTATGCTTTTTTTTTTCAAATAAATGATTAATGAAGAAATAATTTTAATAAATTTCTTCTAGGCTGGCATTCTGATGAGCAGTTAGTATGTAAGCTACATTTTATACATTTGTAACTGTTTTGTATTCATGTTTACAACTGTGGCCCTACTGACACAATCACAGATACTTCCCTGACCTATTTTAACAGCCAGCTGCCCTACCTAGTGATGAAAGTCTTTTCTGCTGGAGGTTGGGCCACAGCAGAATGATAATTCCAGTCCTTTCCCACCAGTGATCTGCAATGGAGTAAGGAGTTGTGACACAGGTCCTGCTTCTGAGTGTCACAGTCTCAGTCGCTGGTGGGTTGGGATATGATACATAGTTACACATTGGTTACTACATCTGGATTTTCGATCTTGGCTCTTGTTTCTTCATCTGTTGTAGCTATATCTAGTTTATTTCTCTTTATCTTAACTAATGTTCCCTGCCCCAGCTGACAAAAAGTATGGTCCTCAAACACTTGGCCAACCTGACTGAGACAGAGTAAATTCACGATAAAAGATTCATCTGGAAACACCCCATTCTCTTTGCAACAATGCAAAGCTTGGAAAAGTTATTTGTTTGGACTGCAACTCCCAGAATCCCTCAGTCAGCTAGTTAGGAGGGCCAGCAAAGCCAAGGAAGCAAACACAGGTTATTAAGAAATACCCACATCTATGCAATGAGAGATTCTGGGTCCTCTGTTTCTCTCAATATAGCTTCCTTCTCAAGAATCCTCATTGTTCTCATCAAGGACTGTCACACTGGAGCAGGAGCAGTCATTGCTAATGCAGTTCCTCTGTCCTTCCTTCCCCTAAAGATTTGTTGAACATGTTTCATTTTATGATGCCATCTGGTACAGACCAGGAAGATGTACTTAACACAAAAGAAAGGAAAATGAAGGAGGCAAAGAAGAAGAAAAAGACCACAGGAACAGCTGGTCTCTGATAATCTCTAAGCCTTTATGAAAAGGCAGATCCTGCTGATGTCCCACAGATGTTCAAGTGGGGAAGAGAAGGGTTCCAATCCAGTTAAAGAAATGGAATTGGGCTGGCATGTGTATATACATTCAGAGATGCTTTCTTTCCTGTTAGCTCAAATTGCTCTATCATCATTTTCCTTTAGTCCATCAGATTTCCTTAATCGTAATATTTCCTATTAGCATAGTTTGTTTCTAAACTTGATAAAATGATAATACTAGAGTGACCTTTTCTGATCTCCTGGCCATCATGTTCCTACGTTTATCAAAATTCATTAGGTTTGGCACACCTAAGCAAGTCAACACCCCTCACATGGTATGCATTTGTGGGGAGACAGGCACAGAAGAGAAGGTTAAGAGGGGACATGATAGCCATGTTTAAATATTTGAAGGGATGCCACGTAGAGGAGGGAGAGGGCTTGTTTTCTGCTGCTCCAGAGACCAGGACAAGGAGCAATGGATTCAAGCTACAGGAAAGGAGATTCCACCTGAACCTCAAGAAGAACTTCCTGACAGTCAGGGCTGTCCGGCAGTGGAATATGCTGCCTTGGAGTGTAGTGGAGTCTCCTTCCTTGGAGGTTTTTAAGCAGAGGCTTGATGGCCATCTGTCGGGAGTGCTTTGAGGGTGTTCCTGCATGGCAGGGGGTTGGACTGGATGGCCCCTGTGGTCTCTTCCAACTCTACATTTCTATGATTCTATGATTCTATGTTTACAATGGAACAATATTATATGTTATCACAGTTATCAAGTTACTGTAATGATCAGATTTCATTCCTTGCCCTTGCCCCTGCATTTGAGTATGGGTACATACCTACAAATTATGGCTGAGATCCTGCATAGGAGATATATAGTATAACTTTATGCTTGTGGAGAAGTACAGTGTTGCACTATGAAATGCACAGTGCATAGTGATGTACAGTGCATAACCATGCACAACCATGCGATCAATGCACGGTGTGCAATAATCCACATGCATAATTCTGCTTTCATAACTTTCACTTGGATATAGATGTTACCCATGTGGTTGTACTTCTTTGGCTAATGGGTAAGACATTCACAGGATGGGAAAAGGCATACTTACTGTATGTAACCACCTCTCCTGTAGCAATTCTCCCTAACGCATTGGGGCAGAACAATAATTTTGTACTCTATACTTTACTCTGGCATTAATGAGGTTAGATAATTATTCTTTAGATTCTCTTGTGCCTTATGTAACTCAGAAGTAAATGTTAAAAGTGAATGGTCAGGATCCTGTTAGTGACTTACATGTGCACAACTGTAGCTTACGTTTGAGTGATCTCTTTCCCTTTTTGGAAAGGGTGCAGAAGGCTACTCTTTTGCCCTTGTGTGCCATCCAAAAATCTCCTCCAGGTGCCAAGCCCAAGAGAGGCTGCTGCTTTCTTCTTACTTTCTTACAAGAGAGAAAGAGAAGGGTGAGATTCAAACATTGAAGATCTGGCTGCTTTTTTCTCCTCGGGATAGATCAGACTCCTGCAGGAAGGAAAAGGCAGGTGAACACCATTTGAGAATGCACCCTCATTTCTCCCCCTTGTGGTCAGTGTGATCTGAATCTCCTCCACCCCTTCTCCACTGGTAAGTGACAGCAGTGGGGTCCTCCCTACACTTGACAGCTGCCAGGCAGTGGGAGGATATTGAACTATGTGATCTTGATCAATGTATTTTATTGAATACACTTCAAAATGTGGTAAGCCAGTTCTGCTGAGTCTGAGGGCCCTTCTGCTAAGCAGGGTCCTAGTGCCTCCCTTAAATTCAGCACCATTGTCATCTAACACCAGTATGTATGGTATTGTCCAAACTGTAGCAGGTGATCATATTGCCCCAGTTGTAGCAGAACCATTGGATTAATTGAATTTACCTATCAGATGACACATCATTCCTCTATTGATTCAATAGCTCTATTCTAGTTGGATCAGTGGTAGATGCTGGTTCCTGCATCAGTGAAATCGATTCCAGCTTTTATGGCAGGCCTTGACAGAGTTCTATAAGGTGATAAACCATGCTCCTAAATGAGTTCAGCACTGTGGACAGCTCTTTTAAAGCTACTCAAAACCTGGAATGGACTTACTATAACAGTGACATGGGAGCCACTAGATGCCATTGGTTGGGGCTAACAACAGGATTCCAGCTATCAAGTTCCAGACCAAGAGATAGATGTGCTTCCTCTATATCCACAGCTGTAAGTATGGTATTGTCTATACCATGTATGGGAATTGTGTGGTCTTTCAGATGTGGTTCAACTGCAGTTCCCAGTGGTGAGGGCTGCATTATCTAGAAAAAGCATATAGCTATGTGGGGTCAAGTGAGTATTGCCTCCGCAATAAGAATTATGTCCTCAAATGAAGTTTTCCTTGAGTACTCAAATTGCAGTAACTTAAAACTCCAATTGAACACTTAGAAATACAGCTTGTGTATCTAAAGAAAAGTAGGTAGACAAAATTACTGAGGAAATGTGAACATGGAAAATGTAAAAGCTCTATGTGTGAACTATTTTTTAATGCCTCACCCTCTGCCATGGTAGAAATTTGGGAACTAAAGAAAATTTAATTTGAAGCAGTAGAATTCTTACTTGAGAGGGAACACCCTCCCTCCCCCTCACACACACACACCATAGCTACACCTCTGATTTAGAAGATCACACAACTCTCAGCCCTGGTCTAAGCAATAACATGGTCTTGAATCAATGGGGGCAAGAAGTCTCCTCAGGTGAGTTTAAAAACAAATCCAATCACATGCATGGCCTCCTCTCACCCCAGTTCTTCAAGTCTTTTTCACTCCACAGCAGATTTCCTCTAACAAACAGAATGTAGTCTTTCCTTTTTTTTGTATTTCAGACTTATTTAGGAGCTAAATAACACATGGGTCCTTTTTTATAAAAATTAGATTTATCTTGTCTACATTTTGAATAGAATAATGAAATCTGAAAGTAGATGTCGGCTGAAAAAAGGAGACCAGGCTTCATTCTGTCATACTGAATGTGCTCCATCACATCTAATTGGGCAGGGCAAAAAGGTTTTGTACTAGTGCTGTCATTAAACTGAATGAGGTGGTGCCCTAAAGTAGTTAATTTGTGGTGAGGTCACAAAAGAAAAGGCAGTTAATTATTAGTTATTTAATTACTGTTGTCTTTGTCTTGCCCAGGGAAATGGAGGTGCTTGCATGATTCTTCTGCCCCAAGTGCCAGGTCATGAGTACTATGGACCTTGACCTAGGGGCAGGGGACACTTGATCTGATGTTTTGCTTTACCAGGCAAAATATCTTGAGCTGGTGTGGTTTAGCTCTTCGGGAAAATGTTGATATAACGACAGTTTCACACAGTCCTGCAAATAAGACCTACGAATATATAAATACAAAGAAACAGTTTATTGAAGAGAGCAAAAGGGAAGGGGCTAGGAAAGGAGAAACCCCAGTGAGAACAAGAAGTTACCATTACTACCAAAGCACTAGAAACCCTTTTACAGTCCATATAGCAACATTCTGGGCTTTGTAGTTTGGTGAGCACTCTTGTTCTCTTGTTGTGAATTTTAAACATGGCAATCATGGCAATTAAAGTGGAATCATAGAGCTGTAACTGTGTTAGTGTTTGACAGCTTCAGCAACCACACTGGTAGCTCCAACTCTAGAGTCAACAATGACACCTGCAAGAGAGGGTGCTGAGATGGAGACCAGAATGGAGTAACTCCACCTCCTAAAGGCATCTCTGCATAACTGGTGACAGATCCCAGGGGAAACAATTATGATAGGATAAGGCATACTTTGAGAGCAAGTGTTGTGTAGTGGTTTGAGCATTGGACTACAATCCTGGAGATCAGGGTTCAATTCCCTCCTTGGCCATGGAAACCCACTGGGTGACCTTGGACATGTCACGCAGTCTCAGCCCCAGAAACCCCCATAATAGGTTCACCTTAGGGTCATTATAAATTGGAAATGGTGTGAAGGCACACATCAATAGCAAGGGATATTTACGTACCAATTTACTATAGCGGCTCTCCCTAACAGTTAGGTAATTATTTCTTCAGACTTTCTTCTAGACCTCATTGTTAGACCATTATTCTTCGGATGTAGAATCTGCCTTACTTATTTCAATCAGATCTAATATATAGATGCCAATTTACTAATTTATTTATTAAAATATTTATACCTTGTCCTATAAGCATTAAAGCATTAAAGCCAGTTATATAATTCAAAACAATAAAGTAAGTATTAAAGCATTAAAGCCAGTTATATAATTCAAAACAATAAAGTAATTAAATAAACTAAAAACATACTAAATTGCAGTAATAAATTAAAAACAGATTTCAAAGTTTTTTTTAAAAAAAAATAAAACTGTGTACACCATATTTGGGATGCATTAATGAGGTCCAACAGCTTCGATGAACAGCCACATTTTAACTTGGCACCTAAATGATGTGACTGTTGGGAGAGGTATTCCCTCAAGTATTGAGGTCCCAAGCTGTTTCGGGCTTTACATTTCATCACAAGCTCCTTAAATTCAAAATGGACTGGTATTGGTAGCCAGTGCAATTCTTTTAAGACTGGCATCATATGCTTTGAATATGATATTCTGATCAGCAGCCCAGCTGCTGCATTTTGTACTAGCTGTAGCTTGAGAGTCTTCTTGAAGGGCAGCCCCACTTAGGGCACATTACAGTAGTCTAACTGGGAGATTTCCTGTGCATGGACTACTGTGGCTAGGTTATCTCTGTCCAGGAAAGGCCGTAGCTGGTGCACCAGTCACAGCTTGCACCAAGCATTCTCTACTACAGAGTCCGTTTAGGTTTCTGGTGACAGGAATGGATCTAGGAGCCCTCCCAACATTGGGAAAAGTTTCTTGGGAAAAGTTGCAATGGAGAATATCTCATAATGATGATAGGCTGAGTTACAGTATAGAACACATTGGCCAAAAACGTACATCACTTCAGCACAGCATAAATATCTACAATATCTTATATTGTGCTTGCATTACATAAGTTCTGTACTAAATACCAATGTAATGCAAAGTATGTGGATAAATGTTTGGTAAGGATAGTCAACATCCCATTACACAATTGCAGTGAGCAATACACAGAGAAAATGCTCATTCACATACTACTCCGTGAACATTAATGGGCTACCACATGCACAATGGACGCAACTGCAAAATTCATTCCACGTCTGTAGCACAACTTCCATCTGCATGTGTCACTACCAAGATGTCAGCCAATGTATGCAGTCACAGACATACAACAGACCTACCTCCCCAATTCAACTTTTACAAAACAGAGACAATACAATTGAACTGACACCTTGTCAGTTATCTTGGATGATAGTGGATAATTTAAACTAGAGTAAAGAATAAATCTCCTTTATATGAACTAGTGACTCTGATACAAGCACATAATGGGATCAAGAGGAGATAGTTCAGTGAGTACAAGTATCCCTATTCCATTCTACCTTGGCATTTTATAGCAACTATATTAAAATTAATTTATGATGATCAATATAGTGGTGAGCTTTATGCTATGGCAACTGTTTTGAAAGAATATAATTCCACACATTTCCATTCTGAAAGATTTCCTCTGTTCCATCTTTCATTGTAACTCTCCATTGTTTTTTTAACCACAAGACACACACGTATACATACATGGAATGTGAGCCATGGCAGGCAGCCATATTCTTAAGCCTGCTATAAGTATCAAGTTGCTATAACAATTGCCTCTCAGCAGAGAATGGAGCCATGACCAGCTTCAGTGTGACAGGTGACTTACATACCACACAGATGTATCTGATCGCTGACACTGCTGAGAGTTGTCTTTGTCAGCTGCATGTTTTCTTCCGATTCTTCTTTTAGCTTCTGGGCTGTTGGCCAGCAGATTCCTATTAGAGAGCAAAACCTGGGCCGTTTTGCCTCTCCGATTGTCCGATCCAGACAATTAATTACCATTACTTTCCTGGCTGAAGGAAACCTGTGTCATCATATCCCAAAACCATATAACTCGTGGAGGATGCATGACTCTCAAGGTCATTCTGATGCTACTAATTCTTTTGAATCCGACTGCAGATCCAGTTGCAAGGACCATTTAAACTATTAGCTTGAGATTCTTTTGGCCAGTCCATCTTCCTTGGCACCCAAAAAGACAACTCAGCATCATTACTCCCCTCTGACATGAGGGACTACTCTCAGTAAATGGAGCCAGTGACAGCAACAGAAGAGGTCAAATGATAGCAAGTAAGTAAAGTTGCCAGATGCACCACTCTCTTACACACACACACACACACACACACACACACCTTTAAAAGTGTAAGTATGTGTCTCATGTGATCTCATCTAGTGACTCACTTATCCATCAGACATGTGTATATGTGTGTGGGAGAATGTAGCTCTATGGCCATTTCCACATGGGCTTAAAAAACCAGTGCAGAGCGTCCTCCAGAGAGGACGTCTGCACCTGGAAGTGGACTGGTTAGGACTACATTACATAGTTCCACACCTCAGTCTGCTCCAGAACGACCCGAAGTGGTCATGCAGCATGCTTTTTAAAAACCTGTTTCTTCAGGTTTTTAAAAAGCACAGAGCATGCCACTCCATGCCACTCTGTTCCTGTGCTCCAGTGCAGATTTGCAGACTTGCACCAGTGTGAGCCTGCAGATCTGCCAGGGGTGGGCTTTAGGCTGGCGAGCTTCAGCGGTTGGTGGAGAGGCTCCACCAACCGGAAGCCGCCATTTTCGTCCCCGGAGCAGTGCAGAGCGGTGGCCACGCACTGCTCCGGAGCAGCCTGGACCCAAGCGTTGAGCCAAGAACCCGGTAAGTACCGGACCTGGGCGATTCCATCACCACATGCGGAAGTGGCCTATAGCAGTGATCTCTTCCATAGTGCTGTTCTAGTACTTTGATACCACTTCAGGTACCATGGCCCCATTTGTAGCTTAGTGAGGTATTTAGAATTCTCTGTCAGAGAACTCTAGTGCCTCATCAAACTACAAATGTCAGGATTACATAGGATGCATCCAAGACAGTTAAAGTCCTATGAAAGTGCTATAGTTCTGTACTGGCTAATTCCAGGAACTGGAGACACTCGGATTGGAAAGCAAGAGTTTATTCAATGGCTGAGCTCTCTGGTGGAATCTCTTCCAAAGACCAGAAACCACGAACATTCATCTCTCTGAGGTTTTATACTTTTACTAGACTATTGCAACATTTGTCAGCTTGACACTTCTTGATCATTCTTATGACGCTCTTCTGACTATTTCCAAACACTGAACAAAACATCCTAAACAGACATGCTGAACAGCCATATATGTACACATGATTACTCAAGCAGCTCCTCAAGAACTCATAGTTCATGAACTTGTAATTTTCTTTCTCAACCTGCTCTCACAGTTCTGTAATGTGAAAGAGATCCTGGAAAGCCAGATGCAGCATGTCTATTCAAAGAAGAATTATATGGTATGCTTTTTGATTAACTAATTTGTGTGCGTGATTCCATGGTCAACCAAAATCTGAATGAGTAATATAGACTTATACAAATTCTTTGATACTGGTACAAGCATTGATCAATACAGTGCACCCACGGAGCAAGAGGATAGTTACACCATGTGGATATACATGCAAAAGAGAAAGACTAGATGTGGATAAAGAAGCAGGGGATGAGTGGCCAGTTCAGCTGGCATCCTTACTCACAGTATTAGGATTTGGGATCAGCAGTGCTAAAGGAAAGAAAAAGGAGTGTTACAATAGCATTTGGAAAATTTAAAAGAACTTCATAGATGTTTTTTGTATGCATGTGTATTTCACTAGAACAACTGTGAGGACAAATAGTACTTTTATCATTTTATTAATACCAAATGATGTGACCAATTGTTCAGAAAAACAGCTCAAGCTACTTCCTTTATAATAGTGCCATAACATCAGTGTGGGTATGGTATACTGTACAAAATGGTCTTCAGTGACCCTAACAACATTTTTTCAACATCCTTAGAGAAATATGAGGAAGCAATTTTGGAGTGGCAGTAGCTTTTGTAAGGAGACCCAGCTCAGTTGGCCATAAAATTCACAAAGTGCTCTTGGGCAAAGTTCTGCTTTTAAGCTTAACCAGCCTCAGAGGGTTGCTGTGAGGATTAACTGGTGAAGAAATACCAGGTACACTGCAGAATATAAATGGAATAAATAAGTAGGAACTAACATTTGTGAATGAATGAGTTTTGAAACCTGTACAGATGCATCTCAATAACGTTTAATTCAGAGATTAGATTTTTTTTTAAAAAAAAAATACAGCTCATGGAATCTCCAAGCCAGCAAGAGAGATTCGCCAGCCAGTATAAAATGATTCTGCCAAGTTTTGTTTTCATTGTATTTTACACTGTATATGAGTTTTCAATAAACACATAGGCTTAAGTCAGATATCAAGCTAAACCATGTTGAAAGAAACCTGACTAGGGCTTGGCATGATGTCTGAATTAACAAGTCAGTTAGCATTATTGCCCCCCACTCCCAAACTTAATGTACCATAGAGCTGGAAGGGACCCCCTGAAATTCTGCTAAGAGGAATGAAATCAAAAGAAGACATCTCTCTCCCAAGCCACGCTTTTTTTTGTTATGTTTGGAAGCTCAAGCCAAGCTATGACTACCGTAAACCAACTAAACCATAGAGCAGTGCTATTCAGAGTGGTGGGTCTGTGGACGGTTGCTAGAGCCAGTAGCTACCAGTCCTTGATGAGTTTCTAGGAAACAAAGGGCAAAGAACCAATTGTCAATGGGTACAAATACGGTGATGGTTCATGGATCACTGGGAAAAGAAAATTGCTGGTCCTCCACATCAGATACCTTGAGGTGCACTACTATAGAGGATTAAAAAAAGAGTGAGTAGCAGTATGCCATTAGACATAATACTGAAGCTTGCAGAATGAGATGCAGCTTTTCTGACACTATTACTGCCTGCAACAGGAGCCTATTCAGAGCAAACGGATGATACAGGTAGTACATTTGATGACCAGAGAGCCATTACAGCTGTAGAAAAGGCTTGGATGCACTTCTGTGAGACAGAGGACACTGTGCAGTGGTAGAAAACACATTTTACATTTAGGATATTCAAGTCTAGTTCCTAACATCATGAATTAGATAATTTCAGGTAGCTGAGATGAGAGGAAGATTTCCCACCTGAGATACTGGGGAGCTACTGCTAGTCAGAATAGACAATACTGGGGAAAATGGACCAATATTCTGACTGAGGATAAGAGTTTCATACATTCACATGAGCACTTGTGGTCACATATCCCTTAATAAACTCTTGAAAAAAACTACAACAAAGTCCAAAATATACATCACTGTGATATTTTTATTAGGCCAAACAAAAAGCACAAAGTACATTATGTAAGCTTTCATAGCACACTGGTTTTTTCATCAGGCAAAATTGCTCAAGCCCCATACAGGAGCAGAAAATCATGGCCTTTCATCTTGTTGGAGATGGTTGCTTAAGATAATATTCATGGTGGTCTTGAAGAAACTGTCCATTTCGGTTTCAAACCACCAGACATCTCTTACTGTGAAACAGAAGGCTGCTATTCACACTGTTCTCTTCACAAGAAGGTAGGTTCTGATCCATTGGGCCCTCGTAGACAATGGATTCTCTGAGGTCCCCATACGGTGCTCCATACTGTGTTACATACTGTTAACTGTCAATGTTAAATAACAGTAAAGTCGAAGGCTTTCACGGCTGGAATCCATAGGTTGTTGTGGGTTTTCTGGGTTTTGAGGCTGTGTTCTCTTAGTATTTTCTCCTGACGTTTCACCTGCATCTGTGGCTGGCATCTTCAGAGGATATGGTGGCATGGAAGTGAAACAGTGTATATATACTTGTGTAGTCCCCTGGGTGGGAGGGAGCAATTTACATGTGTTACAGTTGGCCTATTATTAAATGGGATATACCCCAGGGTTGTATTGTTAGTTAGGGGATATGTATAACAGTGCATTAAGTACATTAGCAACCCATTGTATTGTTCCCTATAGAGGGACCTCTAGAGTCTGGGTGGTGTTCATTGGCATGTTTTTGAGTCTTGATTTTAGTGTTCTTCAGTATTGGTAGCCAAATTTTGTTTACTTTCCGAGTTTCTTCTTTCCTGTTGAAATTGTTCATGTGTTTATGGATTTCAGTGGCCTCTCTGTGTAGTCTGACATAGTAGTTGTCAGAATGATCCAGAATTTCTGTGCTTTCAAAAAGCATTCTGTGTCCAGGTTGGTTTATGATATGTTCTGCTACCACTGATTTTTCTGGCTAGATTAGTCTGCAGTGTCTTTCATGTTCTTTGATTTGTGTTTGGACACTGCGTTTTATAGTCCCTATCTAGACCTGCCCACAGCTACAAAGTATGTGGTAAACTCTAGCAGAAGTTAGAGGATACCTCTTGTCCTTTGCTGAATGTGGCATTTGCTGAATTTTCTTGGTTGGTCTGTAAATTGTTTGGAGGTCATGTTTCTTCATCAATTTCCCTATATGGTCAGTGACCCCTTTGATGTATGGTAAAAACACATTTCCTTTGGTTGGCTGCTTATCTTCACTGCTGTGGGTTTTTCCAGGTCTTGACGCTCTTCTGATGTCTGAGCTGGAGTAACCATTGGCCTGTAGAGCCCAGTTTAGATGGTTCAGTTCATTTTTCAGGAGGTGGGGTTCAGGCGAAACCCCAGGAGAAAATACTAATAGAACACACTCTCAAAACCTGGAAAACCCACAACAACCTTTAAATAACAGTCTTAAAATAATAATGCTAGGTCTCTGGACTGTCTTCAACCCACTTTAACTTACCATCTTCTCCTCTCTCCACAATTAAGTGTCCTTCATATGGTTTCTCCTGTGGAAAAGGTTCAAATTCTATCCAGCCTAAATTTCCATACCCTGTACTGCTGTTTCCTTTGATTGGCCTGATAGATGGATCAGTCCCATGGAACATTACACACTTATCATGAAAAGTATGGACCTTGAGAAGAAGAAGGTCAATTTACTTGCACTGCAACTTCTAGTATCACATGTAACTGCTATGGTGTTAGAGCAGTGAAGGGAAACTTAGCAAATCACACATATTTGTTCTGCTATTGAGGTTACTTTGAAATGAGCAGATGTCTTGAAACAGGAACACATTTCTACCAAACAAAATTTTCTGTTGTTTTACTCATGCATGTAACATACCATAGCTGTTTGCCTAAGGTACCAATCCTGTTAGTCTACTACAACAACAAATCTTAAAGTATATTATCTTAAAGCTGAATTAATTTGTTATGGCATAACCTGCATCAGATGCTGCATACTAGAAAGATGTTTTGAATAGGAAGGTAAATTACTGGGCAACATTTGTACCCAAAACAAATAGTTATGGTATTGTGACATGCATGTTTCCTTGCAACCCTGTGTGATATTCACTGAAAATGCCATGTAGACATGTACTGTTGTTGTGGGGCTTCAAGTTGTTTCTAACTTATGGTGACCCGAAGGAGAACCTATCACAAGGTTTGCTGGGGCTAAGAATGTGTGATGCACCCAGTGTCACCCATTGGGTTTCCATGGCCAAAAGGGGAATCAGACTTTCCATTGTATCCTTTAACTGCTTTTGCTGCATCTCTACTCATTATTAATGCCAACTCATTTCTTCTTAGATGTCCCATTCCTATCCACTTTAACTTGCTCACCCCAAATATTGCAACATTTATACATTTTATTTCTTGTTTACTATGTCTCGCTTTAGAGAAAGCCAGCATGGTACAGTAGCTTGAATGTTGAACTATGACCCTGGAGACCAGGGTTTGATTACCCACTTGGCCATGAAAACGTATTGGGTCATTCTGGGCACATCACACACTTTTCAGCTGCAGAAAACTCTGTGATAGGTTTGCTTTAGGGCAGGCATAAGTCAGAAACAATTTGAAGGCACATAACAACAACAACAACAACAACAACAACAACAGCAACAACAACAAATTCTATCTTTCCTTGATTCCATCTTCTTATAATAAGTTTTGTGCAGCTTCAGACTTTCTTTTCATCTCTGAGCATGTCAACAGCTGAATGTCTCTTTCACCTGAATCCAGTTGCATCATTAGCCACAGTGCTACTCATAGTTTTCCTCTGCTCTTCCCCAATAGTGTGTTGGGTGCCTTCTGACCTGGGATTGTCATCTTCTGGTACTATCTGTTGTTTCGTTTTGGATTGTCTCGTAATAGGGTTTTCACAGTAAAAGACATTCAAAAGGGGTTTACCACGCCTCCATCTGTGAAGTACTAACAAGTGTTAACCATGATGCCACTGCCACTGTCTTGAGACATCTTTCTTCAGTGTTGCCCCCCGCTATTGCTGCTACCCAGTATCTGTTTGGAACATGTAGTCTGTCCCCTCAGCAAAAGTGTGTCTGACGTGGAAGATCCTACCTGCAGCATTTGTACCATTGGCATAGCTTCTTGCATCACAGGAGCATGCAATCCCACCACCACAGAAAGATAGTGCCATGGTGAGAAGAGAGCCCTATTATTGTAGAATTCAGGAAATGTGGAAGCAAAGCTGGATCACTCCCTGCCCCCATATTATGTATTTTTTTATACATATATTTTGCCATGTATATATATGGGTGAGAAGGCAGGATGAAGGCTATGTATTTATGCAGCATTCTATAGTTTCCATTGATCCCTTTATAACTGCAGGCAGTTTGAATTACATGATTCATGATTCCAGAGCCTTTCTGTCACCAGCTGGGACTTTCACAGAACGCTGATCAAGAGTGTAAAATATATAATGTGCCTGATAAAGAAAACTAGTTAGTATGCTAAAATGTTGACTCCTGAAAAAGAAGTGGTGGGCAAATAAGGAGAGACAGCAGTGAGATAGATTGATGAGTCTGTGCAAGGCGAGGGCAGGAGAATGGGCATCAGTTTTCAGTGAATTAGAGATTTTGCTAAAAAAGGAATGGCTGAAGGGGGGAAAGTCCAATTTGGAAAGGAAGAGAGAAGAACCTGGGGACAAGATCTCTGCAAGGCATGAGAAGCAGCTAGGACAAATGTTCTGCTTGGTCACAAACATTCCAGATTGAACCCTTTGAGCCCCAATGACTGTATGATGTATATGTGTGCGTGTGTGTGAGAGAGAGTGGGGTGGGGAGATACAAAGCAGGGAAAAGAAAAGGGAGATGGAAAAGGAGAGAGAGAGATGGCAGAAGCAGAGAAGGCCGGCCCATGACATTTTGCTGCTAAAGGGAGAGGACAAAATGGTATCTTCCTTGCCCCTACTACCATTTGCAGAACCTGGTGTTTGAATATTTTTCAGAATCTTCCTCCACAGTTCTTGAATTAAGCAGGCCTGGAAGCATTAAGAAGAGTAAGGACACCTTGTAGTACAGACATCTCAGTTTTCAAGCATTTTGATCTCGCTTCACTGCCTCATCTTGCCTGATGGTACAGTGGTTCTGTCAGTCACTGCCTGACTGACAGACCAAACAGAAAGATGTAAATGTGAAAATCATGGCTGCTACTGGACTAGACCAGGCAAAGGATTTGTCAATACTTCAACAGCCACACATCTTGATCTGGTCAGTCAAGGTATTAATTATAATAATAGAATCATATTGCTGGAAGAGATCACAAGAGCCATCATTCCAGCCCTCTGCCATGCAGGAATACACAATCAAAGTATTCCCAACAGATGGCCATCCAGCCTCTGTTTAAGATCTTCCAGAAAAGACTCTACCACACTTCGAGGCAGTGTATTCGCTATCAAACTGCTCTTATCATCAGGAAGTTTTTTTCTGTTATTTAGATGGAATCTCCTGAGGTTTGAATCCATTGCTCTGTGTCCTAGTCTCTGGAGCAGCATAAAACAAGCTTGCTCCATTTTCCATATGACATCTCTTCGAATATTTAAACACAGCTATCATGTCGCCTCTTAACCTTCTCTTCTCCAGGCTAAACATATCCAGCTCTCTAAGTTGTTTCTCATAGGGCATGGTTTCCAACCCTCTTACTGTTTTGGTCTCCCTCCTCTGGACAGATTCCAGAGGCAGGGAAAATGCTTGTATGTTGTTGCAGTTCAAAAAATAAAACAAAAAACAAACCTCTGTGAAACAAGATATGTATTTGTATTTGTTTCTAGATTAAAATTTGCTACTGTGGGACAACTGAGATAAAATTAGTACTCTCAGATTAAAATTGTGGGTCTATGGATGCTTTCAGCTTAAGCCTACATTTGTTTACCCATAAATTGTTGTGTTCAGAATAGGGTGTACTTCCACAAAATGTGTATAGGATTATAACCTTAATGGAGTAATTCCCATTTATCACAACAATATTTATTTCTAATTAAAAATGCATCAGATCAGACTGCAAATCATTTCTCTCTCATTCTGTTTTTGTGGAATAAGTCAAGTGAATTAACAGCACTGTGCAAATTGTACTGTGCTCTTTTGGCCTTACTCTTGTTTCCGTCCCGTTCCTAGGAAGACAATTCTGACAACAGCTTGTGAACTTCTTCAGGTTTTGGCATTTCTACCTGCCTTCCTCCTGCACACTAGCAAAAGAGCCTTAAGAGCTCCCTTAAGGCTCATCAGACTTTTTTTATAGCTCATCTAGTGCATCTGGAGTTTCACTACTCTCGAGGGCCACAGATGTGTCATAATAAGCCAGAAGAGCCATTCTTTCCTCTGATTCTTAAAACTGCCCAGGTATACAAGGTATAAGTCAAAATTTATAGTTTCCCCTCAAAAGTAGCTAATCTCTCTGGTTGGGATAGAAAGCCACTGTCAATTTTTCTTTTAACACTTCTTCTTTTACTGCTTCCTGTTGCCAAAACACAGTGTTAACATGAAGCTATTTATCAGTGGAGAAATATTCACATCCACCAAGTCATAATCAAAGGAGAATTTCACAATAAGCTTACAAAAAGATCTGAGTGTCAGCTGACAACATAATGGTCAATTTCTTTTTGACGTATATGAATTTGTAGACAATTATTTAAGATTGCATTTCTGATAGACTGAAAAATATTTCAAAATGCTTTAAACATGAAATTTGGTGAGAATATAATGTTGATCAACTATTAAAATGCTTTTCCAACATTATCTCTAGGTATTTTTGTTTTAATATGCTGTGGTAGGGCCTCCTTTATGATCTCACAGATTGGTATGGCAGCTTCCCCCAGTCTGCTAAAGCGCCCTGTCCCTCAACTCAGCTTTGCCCTTCCCCTTAAATCACCACCTTCATGTAAAAAGGGTAAAGCCTTTCAATTATTATTTAGAAAGCCCTTTAATGATCTATGGTAGCGTGGTTCTGTTTGGTTTAACTTCTGGAATTTTTTCAGCTGATGTTTATTAAAAATATACCATAAACTTTATTTAAAAAGCAGACAGAATAAGGTACAGTTCTCCCTTCACATTCATGGGTTTGAGACTCGCGGGTTTGATTATTTCTGGGTGGCTTGTCTCCCCCATTTGCCCCTCCCATTCCCTAATGCAGGGAAAAGATATCCTCCTCTGCCCTTCCCCCAACAGCTATGGCACCAGTAGCTGGTGGGAGAGTGAAATCGGGGGGTCATCTCCTCTGCCCAGCTCCCTTTCCAGGCAACTGAGGGCTCCATAGAGCCAGGGCGTGTGGCAGAGGGAAGTAGGGTGGGCGATCTTGCACCCCCCCTCTGCTACCCTGCACTACTGGAGGGATCTCGCCAGGTGGGTGGCATAGAAAGTGGGGAGGGTGATCTTGACCTCCCCGCTCTCCTCCCACATGCCCCCTGTGTGATTGCCCCAGGGGCGGGTGGGAGAATCATGAGGGGAGCGCAATCTCACTCTCCCCATTCTTCTCTTGCGTGCCACTGGCACGAATCTGTTGAGAGTGGGTGAGAGAAAGATGCAGGGAGCCTGATCTCATTCTCTTCACTCTTCTCCAGCCCGCCACTGGTGCAATCCTGCCGGGGGCAGATGGGAGAAGCATGTGGGGAGCATGATCTCGTTCTCCCCACTCTTTTCTGGCCCAACACTGGCATGATCCTCCCCTGCTCCGGAGGAGGCCTGCAGGGGCGTGCAGGACCAGCGATCACCCATTCCCTGCATGTCCCAGGGTCTCCACTTGCTGGCAGCAGCCAACAGGGGCATGCAGAGAAGGTGATTGCCTGTTCTCTGCATGCCCTCAGCCACTGCTGGTGTGATTGGACTCGCCATCTGCCCACCTGCAGCTCTGGTGCGATTGGTCCTGCCGGGGAGGGAGGGGAGATGGTGAGGAGGTCGGAAGATCCTTTTCTTCTGGTTGCCATTGGCTTGCCCGCAGCTCCAGGAGCGATCGCCCCAGCAGGGATGGGGGGAGGGTGAAAAGGAGGAAAGATTTTTTTCCCCTCCCATCTCCTGCCCATTGCCAGCAATGACTGGCATGGCCATATGTGCAGGGAAGGAGAGGTGTTCGGGGGGAGTTATTCGCTGTTGTTTCACTTTTGCAGGGGTTCTCCGCAAATGTGAAGGGCCTACTGTATTGGTTTTCATAGGTATGTCCAAATTCAAATAGAACTTTGGAATGCATTTAGACAGGTTCTTATATCTTTACATCAGTATGAAGGCAGAGGTCTCTCACACACCATCCCCTGGCTACCTTTTTTGCCAAAGGCTCAGCTCCCAAATCTATGTCACACTCTCTGAACAGATTCAAAAGTGGGTTGATTTCTCTTCTGCCTTTCCTGAGAAATACATATCTTTCTCACTCAACCCGCCTGTTTGACTGAGAACCTCTTGGTTGAGGGACTGACTCTTAGCCCTTCCTTCCTGAAGTCTGACAAAAACCAATTCAGTGTGCCTACTATACATGCAGTAGCTATTCTGAGGCTCTCTACCACTCAGGATAGCCACTCCCCCAGGCTCCATCACATATGCTCTTAAGTTTACTGACAGAGCAAAATATCATTTACTCTAGTGTTGTTCATAACAAAAGTATATCATGAAATGGTGTGTCATGGTCCTTTTTCATTAAGCATACAAACCCACTTCCTGCATTAAATGGATAAAAGGTCTTGCCATCCTTGTTTCAGCTACCTCTCTGAAACTTTTTTCCAGGGCTCTCACTTGTGTGCATAGATCGTAAGTGTGTATAGGCTGTACATAAGCATTCTCTTGCACATGTTTCACTGAATATGAATAGAAGGAGAAGCAAGGAATATCATATGCATTCATTGTAACAAGGAAGGAGGGCTGTGCTTGACCTCAATACAGTCGTGTAGGGCCAGGGGGGCCAGGGGGGCAGTTCACTCCGGCCCATAGCCATGCCCCTGTGCTCCCTGGCCACACCTCCACGTACCACGGCCACACATGCCCACACAGTGGCCATGCAGTAGCCCCGCCCCCTCCTGCCTCTTCCCACTCCAAGCTCCGCCACTGCCTCAGTATCCTGCTACACCCTACAGTGTCAGCATCTCTATAGGATTTTCCTCCCAATTCTTTTCCCATAAAGATCTGTTGACCTAAAATGGTTAGTCATGGTTTTAATGAGCTGTATGTGCTTCAAACTGCCCTACTGGAACAAATATGAAACAATATGATTTTAAGTGCTTCTTGAGATCTACTAAAGATGGTATGGAAGACTTCAGAGCTGTAATACTCATACTTAGCCCTGTTTTCTTATGAAATAGCATGCATATTTATATGTTCATCCTACTTCAGGACATTTTAAATATATTGTTACTGGGTGTCCATTCTTCCATTCAAAAGGTTAATGTGTGGAAGCTTCACCACAATGTACAATCCTGATTTTCAGACTGTGCTGAAAGTGATTTTTTTAAAAATGGAGGAAGTCAATACAGAGCTGCAAATCCATTTAAACACATCAATACCCTAGCATTTTTTATTATCCTGCCTACCCATACTGCAATTAAAAAGAACAATCTCTAGAACTCTCATCAAAGCTTAGAAAAACTGGGGAAAATGCATCTAATGTGAGATCGCAAAGGATACGGCTGAGATCCTGCATGGGAAATAAAGCTATGATAATGTAGTTACAATATGTTTCCCAATCAGACCCACTGAAAGCTCACCTTAAAAGCCAGGCAGCCACAGTCACTGAAGCAGTTCAGGGTGTTGTTAAGCGCAGTGATAAAGGATGATGCATCCAGCCTCCTTCTGCCAGCTAACCATGGTGCAATGAGCAGTGGCAATTATAATCCTGTCAAAACTGCTCGTCACACCACTGATCCTGGTGGGAGAGGACTGGATATGTAATCTCTCAGTGCCTGTATGCCAGTGCCATAGAACTGCTTTGGTTGGTGTGGCTATGTGGCTTTTAAAGTGGATTTTAGGGAGCATTTGCTGTTGTGGCAATGCTACCATGACTGTAAATATAAAAAGCAACATTTACAGGTCATAACTCTAGCTTACGGTGTCATAAATACTGAACAGGATTTGGGGACTACTTTAGTTTTAGTCTGCAGTAACTGGCAGAAGGCATTGAAACAGGGGTGGGAATAATGTGGTTCATTGATTAAATTGAATGTGTCTGTCTCCACTGGTGTCCAAAAGCCAAGATTAGATGTTCACTTGAATATACAACTACTCTTTTAAAAGTATCTACGGTAGCTCCATTTCTTTGAGTTTTGAGAAGTTCCTGGGCGTACAGTGCTTAACCAGATTTGTTTTCTTTGGATCTAGTCATTGAAGCTTATTAGTATTTTGTAATATTTGCATTTATGTACAAATGAGCAGCTTATGTCAAATAGAGACACAGCTTAAACAGGCAGCTGAAATCTGATGCTCCCATTTCAGATCTCCTTTGGCCATAATAGCCCTCACATTCCAGAGGAGTCCTCCTGCATTTTCTAGCCATTGGGGGCTATTTATGTTACAAAAGTAAAGTTTTTAAAAAAGGCCAAAAGTTTGCTAGATACCCAGCAGATACACTGCTGCAGTTTACTGTAAGAAATTGCTGGTTTTATAGTCAGTCACACAGCTGCTTTTATCATCACTGGAATTCTGTGCTATCAGGAAGGATTCAGGATGGAATCAGGAACACTGGAGCTCTCAGTTTCTGTGTGTCTTTAGATCTTTATTCACTACCATTCATGGCCACTGTCACAATTTGCATCTTTCTATATACCATTACACTCTGATCCCATCCCACAGCTGTCTAATGTGTTTAAATACCTGTGGCTTGAAGACAGTATTCTGAGAAGGGGGCTATTTCTTTTACAAGACTGATGACCCAAGAAGAAACCTGAGTCACATGATCTGATCACCTGAACACCAAAGGTATTTATGATCATGCAATTAAATGACACAAAGACAAATGGTGAAACTTTGGTGTGCAAAAGAGAAAGGGAGCCCTGTGCTATCTATTTCCACTTGCTCTAAGAACAAGATGGTGGGGAGAGAGAATGCTGGAATTCGTCCAATAGTCCCCTTCTCATTCTCTTGGACCCCCATTGAGGATTTTCATGCCATCTATGCATCTGGGAAAAGTGGACTAAAATCCATGAATCCTCAAAATCAGTTGGTTGTAAAGGTGCCACTGATTTCTTCCTATCCCCTTCCTTTGACCAAGGAAACTAACTAGCACAGCTATCTCTTTGAAAACTACCATGTTGGCTACTTTCCCCACAGTTTCTGTGCAGTGTAGCCTTTGCCTAGGTTAGCAGAAAGTTATTGTCTGGGAGTTGCATGGCACCAGAGTATCAGTAACATAGACACAAAGTTTTGCTCCAGGCTTTTCCAGCACCAGCCTTTTAAACATCCCAAAAATAATACTATGGGCATGATCCCATTTCACATCTCTAGTGCTGTTGGTCGGGATCATACCTATAATAAGAGTCAAACTACGTATTGTATAGTTCTATATGTGCAGGTGCTGTACAAGAGAAGAGAACATTGGAAGTTACCTTTTGGGGTAATGTGACTGTGGTTTTCTGTGAATTGCAGTTCAAAAGGGCAACATTTCCTCCCTCAGGGAGGAGAGAGGCAGCATCTTAGCCTGTCCCATGACCTCTTTTGATGATCTGTGCCTTCAAATGGACTCTGCCTTATGATCCTATTATAGGGTTTTCTTGGTAAGATTGGATTATAAGGAGTTTGCTATTGGCTTCCTGTAAGACTGACAGATTATGACTGTCCCACAGGCACCAAGTGGGTTTCCATGGCTGAGTGGGGATTCAAATCTGCTCTCTTAGAGTCTTAGTTCAATATTCAAACCACTACATCATGTGGGCTCTTGATCCCCAAGTGCTATGGACCCAATTTAAATACTATCTGAGCTGCTATTAGGCATACAGGGACAAATATACAGACACATTAGGCAGTATTTTTGAAGCAGTGTAATAAATACCAAAGTCAGAATCATCCAGGCCATAGTATTTCCAGAAACAGAAACTAGACAGTGAAGAAAGCTGACAAAAAGGAAATCAATTTATTTGAAATGTGGTGTCGGAAATGAGTTCTAAAGGTGCCATGAAGTGCTAAAAAGACAAATGAATGGGTCTTAAAGCAAATGAAGTATGAACTCTCAATAGAAGCAAAATAACTAGATGGAGCCTGTTTGAAAAGATGAAGAGATGGTGTGACTCATTGGAAAAGACAATAATGCTTGGTAAAGTGGAAGACAATGGGAAAAGAGGAAGCCCACAATACAAGTGGGTTGACTCAATCAGTGGCCTTGAGTTTTCAAAACCTGACCCAGACAGCTGGTGACTGGGGATTTTGGAAGTCTCTGATTTGTAGGCTTTCATAAGTTAACACTGACTTGATGGCAGCCTGTACTGTTTCAGTATAAATGGGGGAGGAGAACAGAACAATTTTTTCAGCATAATCTTCTGTTAAGTACAAGTACATCTGAAGAAATGGGCTATAGTCCATATAAGCTTGCACTGAAATAAATTGGTTAGTCTTCAAGGTGCCACAAGACTACTTTTTCTTCCCTATTTATAATGGTTATTTAACTTGTGTTCTCTCACATGAGTATACTTTTATGCACAAATGTATACACACTCATTCTTCCAACCACCAACATGTGTACAGTGAGCATGAATGTGCATACAGCATAATGCTTGCATGGCATGGCAGCCACCAAAGCAATAGGTCCTTTCAGACATCATTTAAATGACTTCTCTCCTGACCTAGGACCAGGAAAGGCATTTCTTTCCTTTCCCTGTAACAGTATCCCCTTATCAATCATTTTAAAATGTGTTTAGCTAGGTGGGGAATGGGAAACCCAGCATTGCCTTTTCACTTTCTCTGCTGACAGGTCAGGCGTGTACTTCCCAGAAATACAATTTGACAGTAACACATAACAACAACATTAAGAAAAAATAATAAAAATGGCAGAGGCAGCTGTCAAAAAACCTCATGCTCTGTAACCACCAAAAGGAAGGGGGGGAAATCAAAGCTGTCAAGCTTAAATACTGAAGTGAAGGGCAGTCAGAATGAAAGGAAGTATCATTGTGTGGCAGAGAGGAGTTGGTGGTGTAGTTCCACTGACTGTAAAACGGTGTTGAAAGGCTAGGGTCGTACTGCCTTGGGGAATGAAGAAGAAATGAGAAAAAAAAAGCAATGTTATAGTCTGTGTGCATAGATTATGTACTAGTTAATGATTGTGTTTTTTAAAAAGTGTCTATTGAGACAGAGCTAAAAAACAACAGCCAAACAACCTGATGACGAGAAAGTTAAATTAAACAATTAAATTAAACAATTAAACCAACTATCCAATTAAAATTAATTTAAAACGTATAAAAATCACTTAAAAATCACAGTGAAGAAAAAAATAAGTATTTTCTTATTGACTTGCTAAAAAGAAAAATAGTGATGGAGTCATGGGAACTTGTTTTGGTGGGGTTGACACCACTAGCTTGGTGTCAACACCGAGAAGGCCCTCATGCTCACCTGCCATACTATATGCACTCAATGCACCACTGACATTCAGCTTCTTTTGGAGCACCAACTGGTTTCTTCTCATGAAATAGATCTTCCTCAGTGTCAACAAAAGCTTACTCTCTGGCCATGATGACAATGCATGGAAATAGTCACCATTAAATTAATAAGAACAAGTCACCACCACACTAGAGTTTATCATCTGTTAAAGGTTTCATGCATGTCCTGAAACCACGTTGGTCAGGCAGGATCGGTGGTCCCATGCATATGCTGACTTCATTTTCCAGAAGCCCAGCCAGAATAGTCCAGACTAAAATGGTTGCAAGTGAAATATTTTGAGGGCCAAAGACCTCCCATTTCTTGACATAGGGTTTTGCACTTCATCCCCTCTATGGGCTGAGGCACCTACATTGTCCTTCAGGCTGCTGCATGGATAAATAGGATTCAGTAGAGAGTCCAAGTAAGACAACCCAAAACTGCTAGGAAAGGAAAAAAACAGCTTCTGTCACAAACAAAATGAGTGCCAGATCTCTGATGCAGTCAGTTTCTTCAGAGGACTTTAAGAGGAACAGTGGCTCTCAGGCTCATTGCTGACTCAGGAAAAATGAATGATTAAGGCAGAACAAGTTGCTTGAGAGGTACTGGAACACTTATAGGTATGATGTTTCTGTTCCTACAGTACACTTAAATGTGATCATAAGAAATCTTTTATTAGTCACACTGAGAATCTTCTGGGGCTATAACATGGGGTAGAAGCCATCACAGGCATGTTTAATGAGGAAATCTTAGAGAATCTTAACAGTGGCTGCTCTGGGATGTGGACCTCCCTTCCACGGGAAGTTCAGTTCACCTTCATTTCCATCAGCAGGCATGGACTGAGGCACCTACTTTATTTAAGCAGGACATCTAAGCAAGGCTTTGGTGCTTAAATTATATAGCAGAAGGTGTTTTGAATTTGATGCGCTGGGCTTGTATCTTTTAATTATGTTTTAAATGTGATTTAAGATGTTTTAACGATGTGGTTTTTAAACAAAATTGCCTGTATAACTGTTTTTACTGTTTGTAAAATAAGATTTTTAGCTGCATTTTATAATTGGCTTGTAGTTCCTTGTTGGGAGAAAAGCAAGTGGCTGGTGGCTTCTCATATCAGTGGACAGTGAATCCACTCCAAGTCTAAGTACAGACTCTAAAGAAACAAAGTACTGAATATATTCTGTGGATAGGGTTCAGTACCTAGGATAGCTCTCACAAAGTTTGAGCTAAAATCTGGAATTTACTGCAGGTCCTTTGACGTTAAGCCACCAGGTGCCACTAAATAGAAATATTCTAAATAAAGACATTTGCCACCCAGCCTGTGGAAAACAGGATGTACTGAACTGGTGTACCAGAAATGTGATAAATTTCTTTATGACACATGGTCACTCTCTTAATTTATAAGGTTTACCAGCAGGAAGGAGAAATGTGGAAATAGGTCAGATGCCACCTCTGTTTTCCAAATGAATGTTTCTCAAGTCCTAACAAAATAAATATTAGGTAAGTTCTAAATAGAACTGTTAGAGAAGTTGTAAGGCCTGATGGAATGGCAAGATACTTGACAGGACTTGAAGAACTCACAAACCAAGCAGTGCCTTTGTTTCTGAGAATTGCAGAGGTGTGTAAAAAGGAAATCCAAGCCAAGTTCAGATAGTCTAGTTTATTTTGGCAACAAAAAGTGGGGAAAATAGCAAACTACAAAGTTCTCTGGCATTATATATGGGTCCAGTTAGAACTGTGGACTTTCAGAATGATTTATGGCAACCTTTCTGAGTTGGCACCCAATAGATTTGTTAGACTGCAACTCCCATCACCTCAGCCAACATGATTTGGACATGGAAACTGTAGTCCAGCACATCTAGTAGGCGTCAGTTTGGAGAACTGATTGTAAGTTCCTCAGAGCCTTCATTCCATTCAGATACATTCCATTGATTCCATGCTGTAGGGAAGCCCTTCTGAAAGTGTGGGTTGGGACCCACAGGAGGAGAGATAGTTTAAGAGTTAGGGCCCTATCACACTACACTGTTATCATGTTATTATTCCATTCAGTGGAAGCATCCTGCAGCATGCTGGGGTTCGCAGGGAGGCCTAAGATCTCTCTGGTTGAGAATTCTAAATGCCCCTAAACTGCAAATCCCAAAATTCCATAGGATGTTGTCATGGCAGTTAAAGTGGAATAATAGTGCTATAATAGTGTACTGTGATAGAGCACTTAGTTTGTTTGCCCCTTTATCACTGGATATATTATTAAATTAAAAGAAAAAAATAAAATATAAATGGATCCATTCTTAGCTACTGGTTTGCCTTTTCTGTTGTAAACTTAGAAAGCATGAACTGAAAGGTAAAATCCTGACATACTGTATATGTATACAGATAGGACCTACTTTTGAGACACTGTGTTAGTAAATTGACTGTAGAGTGAAGATTTTCTCTCTTTTTCAAGTGGGCTGGCAACACTATGAATGTACTTTCAGACCCGGACTGTCATGTGAGTCTACCCATCTGTCAGTCTCTCAGCCTCTTCCCATTCCTTCCCACCTTTCATCAGCACCCTGGTCTGGTTGTATGATGCTTTTTAAACTTTTGCCAGCCAGAACAGGAGGTGTCAGTGTCAGCAGGCAAGTCATGGAGGAGGCGAGTGGGCAGATCATTGCAAGGCAGACAGCTTGGTGTTCTTATCTGCTGTAAAGTCAGCATGCAGCCTATTCACAGGGTTGTGAACCCACTTTGTATATTACATCTGCTTCAAATCCTATATTCAGCAAAACAAGTGCTGAACACTTGTCACTTAGGATTCCAGAAAAATCTGCCATCAGCTAGGAACCACCTGGATATCAAGTGAAGGGGTAGATGAAGGGCTTGAATCGGATGATTGGGAAACAAAAGAGAACAAAGTTCCTGCACTACTTAGTGCAGAAAACCTTTTGAGTTATGCGGAAGAGGAAATTTTGGCAGCTTGTCATCCTAGATGTCCTGAGCACTGGTAGAAGGATGGATTATAAATTCTTTACTTGCAAACAGACATATAGGAGTAGAAAAAGTGACACAAAAGAAGGGCACAGGAGTCCTGTCCTACTTCTATTGTCACCTGGGCTGCTGCAGGAAAACAGATTGCCTTTAGAGCAATAACCAAGACTAATAAATTCCACAGTCGATTTTGTGGAAAAGTTTTTATTAAGCCACCCCAAAATTGTGTGGCTTTTTAATTTGTCAGAATAAGGGTAGTATTGCAATAAGGACTTTGGAATTTGTCTTGTGGTCAACACAGCTACCCCTGCATTTGCAAAGTGGATAAAGTTGTAGATGACACAAATAATGGAGGCTGGCAAGTTAATATGAACTGGCTAAGGAATACTTTGGTGGCCAATACAGCCAAACATGCATGGCATGCCATTACAGACATTCTCCTGCTGTTCTACTGCGGACATTTGGCAGGTTCCAGCAGTACAGATGGCTGGCAGACTTAACTGAATCTGTTAGGAATTGTTCTCTATCTATGGCTCCAGTACTTAAGCCTCCTGCACATAATCAGTGCTTTGTTCCTCTTGGAGTATGCCATTAGTGGTATCAAGTCCTTTGAAGTGTGCCTTTGGCCAAGCTTTTTGCAGTAGCATTAAAGGAATATACCTTGAGCCTGTCTTACACTACAGCTCTGCTCTGTTGTTATTGTTTTAGTTATTGTTATTCTTCCATTTCTCTACTTATTTCGTAGAGGAACACAAGTGCTGTTGTAGCTGGCACTTCCTTAATTGAAATCTCCTTTGACTTGTTAACTAAGAAAAGCCTGTTTGTGTCTTTCACTGCTTCTGTGTTGATGTATACAAATTAGCTGCTGAATAGCCTGTTTATGTCTGCACAAACTGTCGTCAAGGACATGGCTACAGCGAAGTGATAGATGAATTGCTCTATATCTAGTCCATATCAGTTTTGCAAATATTGGATCATAAGTGTGTTCTGACCAATTTCTATCTAATTCTTAATTGTTTAAAAAAAATGAAAATAAGCATTTAGTGTTGTATGCAAATTTCCTCAGCTGCATGCATCTAATACAAATGTTCCCTATTATGATATACAACACTACCTACATGTAGTTTTTATGCTGAATACTAAACCACAAAATCTGAAAGAAGTACAGAAGTACAGAATCTGAAGGATGCATATTAGTTGAGAAAATAGAAATGAAGCCACTTTGCTTATAAAGACATGCTGGAACCCTATATCACCTTTTAATGTAACTTTATATATACTTAGGTAAATAGAAGAGACACTAAGAAACAATGTGATGGTTGTTGTATGCTTTCAAGTTATTTCTGACCTATGGAAACCCTAAGGTGAACTTATTATTACCTTGACAAGATTTGTTCGGGGGGGGCAACGTTGCCTTTGCCTTCCTCTGAAGCTAAGAGAGTGTGACTCAGTGGTCTCCATGGTCAAGCAGGATTTGAACCCTGTTGTCCAGAGCTGAAGGCCATTTCTGCACTAGCCTGTTATAGTGGTATTATTCCACTTTCAACATCCTATGGAATCCTGGGGTTTACAGTTTAGGGAGGGACCTTTGATTGCAAAAATACATACTGGGATACCAACAAGAGTGCCCAATGTACTTCAAGACTGATATACACTAGTATATAGTGTGCATTGGTGCACAAGGTATATCTGGCTTGTTGCCAGCTGTGCTAGGTAGTAATGTAACAGCAGGTTTCCACTGAATGTGAATGTTAAAAAAACTAATTCCTAATTCCTGAAAACATAAGTCCACTTACAAAGATGTAACTCCCATTCAGGATTCCAGCTAGTGACCATATGAATTTCTTCCCTATGCTCACTACAGTGACTTGCTGAAAACCTAGCAGCTTTTACATCCTTTCTATAAACACTTTGCCATTTCTGCTGTCACTTTTTCGCCACAAGAAAAAATTATGTAAGAAGCTGTAAAGCAGAACCTGTGCTAAAACAAAGAGGAACAAAACTCTGATACCTTAGTGGGGGTGTGGGAGGGGGATTCTGGGAGCAGTAGTACAAAAGAGTCATTCTTCCAAGCTCTGAATGGAGTGAACATGGAGAACTTGATTATAACCACTATGTTGCTTCACATTGCTGCAGAAGGGCAGCAAAGCAACAATGTTAAAAGATCACCTCCAACATGCTGCAGCACTGAGAGATAGGAAACAAAGAGACTCCATCCACTCTGTTAAGAGATCAGCTTCATCAAACTCCTTCTCTCCTTGAAAGGTTTCCATTCTAGCAGGTCATTATGAGAACTCCACTTTTAAAGGTGTGTGCCCACAGTTGTTTCTTTCTTCTTCCCTCCCAGTTCCACTTTTCTTTCGTGTCACATCTTTTGGACTGCAAATCTGTCAGGTGGAGACAGTGTTGTCTTCTTGGTGGGATGTAAGGTCCTCTGGAACAGCAGAGTAAGGATACTTTAAATAAATCTCCACTAGTACAAACACAGAAGCAGTACTACTGAGGAATTTAATATTACTGCATGAAAAAAAGCATTTTCTAATAAAAACTGCAATTTTTGTGGCTTTGGTTTTTTAAATGAGACAAAAATCCTGAAGTGAGAAAACATTAAAAAAATTTCTTTGAATGCATTGGCTCATTCTTAACAAGACTTGTGAAAAGCTCAACAAGTAATAGAACTTGCGGGGGGGGAGCTTAGTAAGGAAGATTGCACACACTTTTGAGTTCTAAATTAACCTCACCTCCTCACAAAGAAAGAGCAGGATGTCACTTCAGATAGCTCAATAAAGACATCTGCTCAGTGTGCAGAAAGTCAAAGCAGCAAAGGGAAGGATTGGAGAGTGTGCACCGAATAACAAAGACTAGAAATACATTTGATAAAGAAGTCAGGCAGACTCACCTGGAATTCATTTCTCAAGGCAGGTAAAAGAGAAACTGACACAAATCAACTAACATGGAACCTGAAGGAAAGCAAAACCACACTGCCCGCTTTGAAAAATGTGGTAGTCCTCTACTGAATCATTGTAGCACTGGAACAGGAAACAAGAGAGCTTATTTCTTGGCTAGGTGGCAGAATGAAAATCATAGAATCATAGAATCATAGAGTTGGAAGAGACCACAGGGGCCATCCAGTCCAAACCCCGGCTATGCAGGAACCCACATCAAAGCACTCCCAACAGGTGGCCATCCAGTCTCTGCTTAAAAGCTTCCAAAGAAGGAGATTCCACCACATTCTGAGGCAGTATATTCCACTGCTGGACAGCTCTGACCATCAGGAAGTTCTTCCTGAGGTTCAGGTAGAATCTCCTTTCCTGCAGCTTGAATCCATTGCTCCTTGTCCTGGTCTCTGGAGCAGCAGAGAACAAGCCTGCTCCCTCCACAACATGACATCCCTTCAAATATTTAAACATGGCTATCATGTCCCCTCTTAACCTTCTCTTCTGCAGACTGAACATACCCAGCTCCCTAAGCCGCTCCTCATAGGGCATGGCTTTCAGATTCTTCACCATTTTGGTCATCCTCCTCTGGACACACTCCAGCTTGTCAATATCCTTCTTGAATTGAGTTCTTCTTCCTTAATTCAAAGGCTGCACTCTTTAGGATTGCATAGTGATGATGGTGAGAATTTTAACATATTGGAGTAATTGGCGCACATGATCATGCCAAGCTACAAGGACAAGAGTAAAAAGAGGCTGGCTAGAATTTCAGAATTCAGTGACACTATTGGTCTGCACCATGTCAGAGTAGGAAGGCCAAAAACCAAACTAACTGCTATTGATTTATTTGTTTATTTATTTAAAATATTTATGTCCAACCCTTTATCATGAGATTTCAGGATATCATTCACTATAAACAATTAAAAACACTTCCAGAATAAAACCATGAATTATTTTAACAAGATAAAAATACATTAAACTAGACAGAAGCTAAACATCTTTAAAAGCTGCAACAATTTAAAACCATGGACATGTGGAAGTAAATTAGTCCCCAAAGGCTTTAATACAAAAGCCATGTTTCAGCTTGACACCAGGAAGGAACCAATGTTGGTGCCAGTCAGATTTCCAAAAAGAGGGCTTTCCTCAGACAAGGTGCCACAAATGAGAAGGCCCTATGTGCATTTAGCATTGCAAGATCCAGTGTATAAATATAAGCCATTTCCACACGGGGTAATAAAAACGGTGCAGTGTGTCCTCCACAGAGGACCTTGGAGCAGACTGGGTCTAGACTACTTAGTGTAGATCCGCACCTCAGTCTGTTCCGGAACAATCCCAAGTGGTCCTCCAGCGTGCTTTTGAAAGACCTGATTTTTCCGGTCTTTCAAAAGCACGGAGCACGCCACTGCAAGCCTGCTCCCTTGTGCAGATTCGCGGGCTTGCACCAATGCAAGCCTGCGATCTGCCAAGGGCGGGCTTTAGGCTGGCGAGCTGTTGGTCGAGACCCATGACCAACTGGAAGCCACCATTTTGGATGCCAGAGCAAAGCGGATCAACGACCATGCACTGCTCTGGAGCCAAGGGAAGGGTATTTGTCTCCTTGATAAGGTTGCTTGCTCTAAAAAATGTTTGCGTATTCCCTTTGCTTCACTGGCACTTGTACTCAACTGTTTCACTTTTTGTTCATGAAATTTTAACACTGTACTAATAATGCTACTTATCCGGTAAGTAGCGGCAATTCCCTTGCCCCCTGTGGAAATGGCCATAGAGTCTATGAGACTAAAGAAAGACTGAGCCGTTCACTTATTTACCACTTATCACCATTTCACTAGCAAATGCTAGTGATTCACTAATGACCTTAGAACCTTTCAATTGCAGGAGAGGCACCGCTCTGTGATGATGATAGGAAGTACCTAGAAATGAGTAGCCAAGTCTGGAAGGGTATTTGTCTCCTTGATAAGGTTGCTTGCTCTAAAAAATGTTTGCGTATTCCCTTTGCTTCACTGGCACTTGTACTCAACTGTTTCACTTTTTGTTCATGAAATTTTAACACTGTACTAATAATGCTACTTAGAAGAAACCTATTATGCATAATCAAGCCTGAGAGCTCTCATTGTCCAAGGGAAATAGATCGCCCTTACCCTCTTGCACTGGAATGCAGATTAGATGGCAAAACAGCAGCCACACAAAGCACTATGTGGAACTGGGCTGATAGGATCTCATTAAGATTCTATTGTGCCTCAATATTTATAGTTAAAAAATAGGGATAACTCTCTGAGGCTCCAGTAACAAGTAGAGATTTTTGAAAGATATATTGGTTTGCAGTTTATCAGTTCCTTTTTCCAACTATACCAGAAGCCAGATTCTTGCCCCTTGGAGATTATCCAATATGTTGTTTTTTTCTGCTTAATCTGAAGGGAGGGCAGTACTGTATGAGTTCCTAGCAGAAATGCAACCACTCTGTCAGTTCATTGGATCTCCATTATCTCTGGGTCAGAAAGAGCTCTTTTAAAATGGTCTTGGTACCTAGGGAATTTAAAGCGCCTTCAGAGGGGGTAACAATATGCAAGGAGATTCCGTTCTCCAATGGAGAAACATGAACCATGTCTAGAATTTAAGATAAGGTCTCTTTCCCATGGTCAGCATTTACAGTGCTTCACAATGCTGTCAAATTACTTACATTTTGTTGCGTATTTTTATAATCTGTGTAGACTACACTGTTTGCTATTATTATGTGCCTTCAAGTCAAATCTAGCATGGCGTCTCTACCTTGATAAGATTTTGTCACTTCCTTCCTCTCAGGCTGAGAGAGTGCGATTTGCCCAAAGTCACCCAGTGGCTTTCCATGACTGAGTGGAGATCTGAACCCTGGTCTCCCAACATTCAGACCACTAAACCATAGTACTTTTCCTCAGATTACGATACACACTTTTGCTTTATAGCTGTTTTCTGTACTCAGCAACAGATCTGATAAAAAGGGCATTATAAAATAAACATTGTTGTTGTTATCTGTGTGGCTGGTAAATCAACATAGCTGGAGTATGAGGTGATTCTGTAAAGATAATAATAATGGAGAGGTGAAGCAGTAGCTTAAGACTTTTGGGCATGCTAGAAATCAGCTTAAGAAGCAGCAGGATAGATCAGTTTACTGTTCTCATGCATCTGTACCCTACTATAGCAGCATGCAAGCCTCTGGGGAAAGAGCCAAGACAGCAACAATTGGTTACAAATGATTACTTATTTGTAATTAATTTTTTTCTCCCAGTAATGAAAGTATGATTAAGTTACATTGCATTTGTAACTTATTGAGGGATCGCATCATGCCATGAGTAATGTAATTTTCACTTTTAGTTAGTTATATAACTGCAGTGAAGAGGTATGCTCTCATTTAATGGTAGAACTATCATATAGTGCAAGTGTGATCATACTCTACACTCCCACTTGGTGGGATGTGCTAGTTTCATAATTGAACATAATTGAACAATTGAAAACATGTTTGAAAGTGTGCTGACATGAAGTATGTTGTCAGGTCCGGCTGACCTTAGATATGGTCAGGTCATAAGTCCAGAAGATTAGGTGGGAAAACCCAATGCTAATGGGTTTGTGATACTCCTTTCAACATGTCAGGCTTCCTGCACACTGAAATACAATAGAAGGTGAAACTGCCCAGGGTTAAGCAATCAGGGACCATCCTCTGATCCTGTCCTACAGAAATCTTCCCAAGACCCCCTGCCTGACCAGTCATTAAGAGATTGTCATGACTCCCATCAATGTTTTGTCACCTAGAGTTAAGGCAATCAGCCCATTCTGGACCAATTCCATGGGAAAGCAATTACAGTTTTGTTTACACACTCCTTTCAGAGTAGTAAATAGGATATATAAAGCCTAGCTTTGGCCCCAGAAAATTGTAGTACTTGGATGTAATATGTGGTGACCAGATGTCTGTTCTTCCCTCCTGCTCTCAGATGCTGTCTGGCCACTCCACTTCGACCTTCTTCAGGACTGATAACTATCACACTTTACACACTAATCTCTTTATCCAACTGTTCTTGCCTCATTTTCTAATAGCTCTGTATGGTTCTTAGAATGTCTGATTCTTTGTGTGTTTGTTAACACTGTTTAACTTTTAACTGGAGTCCTCTCTACAGTTAGTACTGGTATACATAGGTGAAAAGATCCTGCTGTTACCCTCCTCTTGCAGGCCTCCTTTTAGCTATAATTTCCCAAAGTTCTAAGGAGGTGCTGGCACTATGGGTGGACCTAAAAGTCACCCATCTCTTAGGTAACAAGTGATACTTTGCACTGTCTCTTGTGGTACTGTTTCATGCTTTGTTGTGGGTGCTGAGGTGACAAGGTGGATGGGAAGACAGTGTGTTTTGAATCCAAATCAAATGACTTGTAGATTTTTTCTTGGGGGTGGATACATAACTAAATGTAACTATCTTAGTTACCTCTAAGAAACAAGACAGTAAAAGGTTATCTTTAAACCACTGTAGGAGTCAGTCAGAGTCCAAGTTCTGACTCTGTCTTCTTCGGGAGAGTTTATGTGTGCTTAAGAAAATGTACTTGCCCTTTGCCCACTGTTTACTGCAGGAAATGCTGGTTTAATCTAGCAGCGCTGTGCAAGCACTGTGGTTACACAAAAAATGAAACTGTCCCCATTCTCATAAAACTAATGTAAACACTTGCAATGGCTGGTATGGATGTTGACACCAGCAAACATCTGCTAATTCAACTCTGTGACACATACATATACTTTAAGAAAACCTTCCTCTCTCCTCTCTAAATAAGGCAACTTTTTCTCTTGACTCCATCCAATGGCTCTAAGTTGCCAGGTGACTTATACCTTGTATGGAAGAGCATTTATTTTATCTGGACTGAACTGCTGACAGGATAATTTTTTTATAAGCTGCCCTGGGTTCTTCTCACATCCAAATAGATGTTGCTCCCAGTTTTCTCTTTCTTTCTTTCTTTCTTTCTTTCTTTCTTTCTTTCTTTCTTTCTTTCTTTCTTTCTTTCTGGCTTGCAGGTGATAAAACAAGGACTCAGTTCCATCGTTTGTTGATGATATGCTATCAAGTGTTCAGTTGAATAGTAAGTGTTCTAAAAGAATGGTGGTGCATGTTCAACTTGGAATATTACTATCCATGTATGGTTACATTACAGCCTGTCACCTCTCATTACCCTACACTATGTTGAATATAACATGAGTCACACTAACACCACAGCATTAGTTATGCAGCTTGATGATTAACATTTCAAGAGAGCCCATAGACTGTGCTAGTTCCCAGTTGGTGATACCTGCTCCGAGTGTAGCACACTGTCCCTAGTGAATTGAATAAATCTGCCATATGGCCCAGAGCAACCTGCCACATTCCACAGGAAACATGTGGCTGTCAATTCAAGCAGAGTGGAGACTGGATGCAAAGCAAGCAGGCAAAAAGAAAGAAAGAAAGAAAGAAAGAAAGAAAGAAAGAAAGAAAGAAAGAAAGAAAGAAAGAAAGAAGAGAGACACAGAAATGTTTACTCTAATCTGAAACAGAGGAGCATGTAAGGGAATTGTCACATCATTTAAAGATTAATTTTATCTGTTTGAATCAATTTTCTTCCTTCTAGTGGAGTGAAAATGCTTTTTAAAAACAACAACAAAAAAGCAACTATTTTCTTACTTAAAAATGGATTGCTCCTCAGATTGCTTTTGAACTTTACGATGCCAACATCCATAAGCACGCATTTGCTGTGTGGAGTTGTAAAACTGTATACTAATAGTCTACATTGCAAATAGTCACATTTCTTTGGTCTTGGCAGAAGTCACCCCCAAGAGAGGAAATGACTGGGAGTTTTGGAATTGCTTCTGAATTAGCATGCAAGACAGTGTAGCCTTGCAGCAGCATTATTACTGTGGCTGACAACCCTGTGTCCCTGTGGAACCCTCCAGCCAACTAGAAGCAGCAGCATAAGAGTTGTGTGTGTGCACGCATGTGTGTGTGTATGTTTACACCTGGCAGTTGAAGGGTCCAAAACACAGTTAATGCTGCATGCCCAGAAGGACATATAACCACACAAGAACATGAAAGCAGCTTGCTTTTTCTAAAAACAAACAATCTTTACTGTCTTGGAAGACATCACCATAAACAAGGCCTATTTTTCTTTCAGAGACCTTAGCTTAAAGCTTTGAGGAAAGCAAAATGTAGTCCTCTGTGAACGGTCCTCTTGTGTTTGTGTGAATGAAAAGCAGGTAAAGGATCTTTTTTTTGAGAGTATTAGAGGTCAATCTGACTAGCATATGAAACACAGAAATCATTTTACGCATGAGTATATTTTCAGGCATTTATAAAATTCATTTAGAAGGACAGCGCAGAAAAGCAGACACACATTCATGTACTCTCACAGTGTACACTAGAAGACATTCTGTCCTCAGTATCTGATGAAATTTCACCATCATTTTCAGGCCCCAGAATAAATTCAGATACTTCCTTCATCTCTGGATTTTAAGAGGGAAAACAAATTACACTCATATTCTATTTGCTTTCTTCCCCCACCTGTCCAACCCTAGTCTTCCCCTTGCTTTTTAGATAGGTTCCAAAATTCCAGTCAGGAACTTCTGGGAAGGGAATTGTCTGCCTCTATATAACTAACCCAGTAACAATGACTGAGAAATTATATAGATGATTGCATTACCGGAACTTATGTTTACTACCTTCAGTTCCTGACTGCTGCTATTTTGCTTTTGTTGAAATGGAATTGTTTCTTTTCTGTTGCAGGTAGATAGAAACCAAAACATCAAATCTAAAGGAGAAACTGTCACACCAAAGTCATTGCAACAGAAAACAATTTCTGTTGTGCAGATACCACTGCATGTTTCACTTTCCCTAGCAAATTATGCATCTGCAAGCTTGGCTCAGAAGAATAGTGTTACCCATCTAGGCTTGCCAGACTGAAAACTGGAGAAGGCTCCTGTACCTTTAATGGTGGTATAGAAAGGGGAATTTTAGCAGGTGTTGCTTGTCATGCAACCATGTAACAAGCCACACTTGGTGAAACTTCCAGTGCAACACAACCATTATAGGTACAGGAGACCTCTCCAGTTTTCATGCTGGCAACTCTACAACCTCACAAGGATGGATGGATAGGCAGACATGTCTACATTTATATGTCTCCATCCCCACAGCTTGTCCTACTTGTATCCATGAGTGGCTGGTTTCCACTGGCTCCTAAAAATCAAGAAAACATCTAAGGCAGAGGCTAAGAGAAAACCAAATTCCTTGCTGGGCAGTTGCTTGCTAAAGTATTAATGCTGCCTTCCAGTTGCCCTTTGTAATGGTAATGGAAAATGAGCAGCTTCAAATACTGCATAATTAGGTTAAGGTTTTTTAAAAGGCACATTAGAAACAGTGTAGTTTGCAATCATAAGTGCCACTGTGCTTGAAAATGGATCCACCCTATTTGGGGTGCAAATTCAGTCACCCATCAGCTCCATCTGACATCTCAAATGAGTTGCAGTTTTTTTAAAAAAAGGAATGGGCAAATCCTAAATTCTTTAACTATATCTCTGCTTCGAAAGCTTACCTTCAAATCACAGTGTATAAATTAAACGGATTGTGCATCTTTTCAGATAAACCAACCAACCTTTATTTCTAAAATAACCTTTTTAATTTAAATGCAAATAGTGGTGTGCTGTATTATTGTCAGGTCACTCATGCCAACAAAGCATATAATTGGAGTGGGTGTTACAATTTGGTTTCTGCTTCCCAGGCATTATTTCTAAAATTAAATTGTTACTACAGAAGGATCTGCCTTCTTTCGACCTTTTTCTTTGTCTTTTCCCTCCATTCCATCTTCTGGAAGCTGATTTTTGTCAAATATATGTAGACTTTTTTGAACCTTCTAGTTTGTGTATCAACATAGAATTATCAATCAATCAATTTGGTATGGCACTGGGATTCTGCAATGTTCTGAGATAACATTCAGAAATGTTCTGAACAATAAATCTCAGTAGGATTCACAGTATTGTTTCTCTCTAAATAATAGGATGAATTACATTTACGTTTCCAAAAAGGTATTAAGCTGAATGTGAAACTGCTTCTTAAAAGTGATGAACACATCACTTTAGCAGACTTATACTGCACATAACTTGGTAAACTAATAAAATACTTTTGTGCAGAATCTCTTTGCAAGTTAAAAATAAGGAAGTGGAGGAAATAAGGGAATGCCAAATTGAAATGGGTTTGTCCTTCAGAGACAAACTATATATTTGGCCACTCAAGTGCATCTTAACTCTTTCCTACTTTACATGTCTTCCTTATTGCAGTTTTCTTTCTAGAAGAATATTCAAGACAAGGAGTATTACCTTATTCTTGTTATGGCTTTATCTTCATTCTAAAAAGAGGATGGCACTGGTGGTGCTACCAAAATGATTATATCTGGGCTCTATTTATGAGTTTCATGGGCTTTTAGTGCCCAAAGATCAGGAATCGGAAGAAAAAAGAAAAGACAAGACAAGATAAGCATTAAAACCTTGCTTTCTTCTCTCAGAGAATCCCCTTTGCCTTTCTTCCATCTCATTCACTTTCTAATCCCCAGACCTGCTCTCTGCTGAAATCCTATTTGCTTGTAGGTTATCCACCTGTTATTTATCGTATTGAAAGCTTCCTTACTGAGAATTAAAATGTAAGGAAATGTTCCTTGAAAAGTGGAACAAGAGGTAAATCTACTTGCTGGGCTATTGGTTCCAGAAAACAGCTGCAAGCCACTAAGTAAAGAGATCTCTTATGCCTTCCCACACTTTGGCTGAGTGACTTAGAGGGCGGATTGGTTTGACTTGGAAATAAACCATAAACCACTCTTTCACAGCATTGGGAGATAATAACTTGGCATGTTTCTGAACTGTTTGGATAGAAGATATAGGCCCTTCATACATCTCTAAACAAGACTCAAGTTCATCATTGATTGCTTTTTCAGGTACAGGGAGTGAGGTAAAATTATACAGGGGAACAATCAGTCCTTGTCAGATCTAGGAATGATGAAGTGGTCTTGTGAAATGCAATCTTATCTATCAGACTTCCAGATTTTTAGACCACATATCTTGAAATCCTTTTTCATTGGTCATAGTGGCTGATACTGATAGGAATTGACTTCTATAACATCTGGAAGGCAACACGCTAGGGAAGGCTGCAGTGCTAGGGATGCAACATTATACACAGTTTTTGGCCTTTGCATGTGACAATGTTGAACTTAGTGGTAAAGAATATTTACTCAAGAGCAAAGAATCAGCATTCCTACAGAAGTTCAGATGTACTTTGGCTTCTTGAAGGCCAAACCAATTCCTGGGGCTTGCTTAGCTTAATTTACTTTCATGCTTTAAGGTTAAAATCTGGTTTCTTGACCACAGTGATTGTGAGATTGCTGTTCCTACAACAATAAATATGCCATCTTATCCCTCTCTCCATTTGTTCTGATGGTTTTAAAGCAGGAGTGCTGGGGGGGGGCAGGGGAGCATTTTACTATGCTCAGTGGGCTGCATCATACCATCCACATGTCACTTCTGGTTTCATTTTTGTCCACCTTCACAGAGATTAGGGGACCAAAAATACTGTGTTTTGCAGTAGCGTTGGCCCTTTCTGCCATACTTTGGGCCAAACAATTGCCTAGAAATACCTAAAATAGTTTTGTTTGATTTTGGAGTGCTATCATAGGAAGACTTCAGAGGCTACAAAATGGGGAGGATAGAGTCCATATGTGCTCCAGGGGTTGCACTTCCATCACCCTTGGTTTAAAACTTCCAAAGATCCTTTCCATAGTCATGTGGAAATAATGCCTTGCCTACATTTTAAGGTTTCATAGCCCTCACTTTAACCAATAAAGTAGATTTTGTTAGCTAATCTCTCTATACTGGAACCTAAATTGAAGGGTTTCCTTTTGTTTTTCTAATTCTTTGCCTTATATGCTGGCATGCATTGCATAGCCTGTTGCCTAAACCAATCAGTTCCTCTTTGAATTCATGCAATTTGTTGATTTCCACCCCTGATCATTGTTTACATTTTAATTCTTGTTTGTCAAATAAAATTCTCCTAACCCTGTTGGAATTCAAGGGAGAAGACTGCTAAGCTGCATCGCTACCAAGGGTCAGAGATAAGTGTGTACCTCAGAACAGGTTTGAGTTCATGCATACAGCTGTAGAAGACACTTGTTAACAAGATTGCTCTCACATTTCTGCTCTGCTCAGATGCTGATCTTCAGCAATAACATGAAAGCAGAATGTAAATTGTAGTTCCATACAGCATTTACTACAGCATAATACTACGGAGAGGTGCCTTCGCAATTGACAAGGTCTTTCTATATTTGTTGGAAATCATTCTCATTCAGCAAAAGTCTTTTCCAGTGCTAATCAAAAATGTGTGGTATGTAGGCTCATGTTAATTGCTTCCTGGTGAGTCCTGCTTAAATAGCTTCCCTAAATTATCTTACTGTCAGTTGATATTTCACAATATAGAAATGCAATTTTTCTTTTTTTAAAAAAAGAATGTGATGAAACCAGTAATTAAAAAATCTTCCCACAAGAAAAGAAACTTATGAGAGGAGGCAATTCAGAGAGGGCCAATTCATTATTGATTCCTCAGTCTCACCCAAGAGAAATCAGTATGACCTGGTGAGTGTTTAAGGAGCAAACCATTGGTAAAAGATACAACAAATGACTTTTGGTGAAAGCTCAGGAATCTGAAAAAACTTATCTATCCAATCCAAAGAATCTGATGTACCATTTATATTGCTAATATAATAAAAATTGTCACAAGAAAGTCTGAAAAATATGGAAGGATACCAATTAAAGCATTGTAATGGAATGTCTTGTTAATGAAGCTGTTTGGATTTCCTGTTAAAACTAAGTAACTAGAAGAATTGATAATTGCAGGCAGTATAAAAGCCAGGACCACACTTGGTACCAAATATGGTGAATAAGAATTTTTTCAAAAGCAACACAAGCACATTTACTTGCTCATCTTCCAAAGTGATAGATGCCATCCTCATCAATAATGCCTCCTCCCCATATTAAACAAAGAAGACAAACTCTACACAAGAGGATAAATGGGCACAAAGATGATATTAGAAATCGAAATACCCCCAGACTAGCAGAGGACATTTTAATCTTCCTGGGCCCAAAGCCACTGACCTTTATGCAGCTATTTGGGGGGGGGGGTCAAGGAAAGATTGGAAGGAGCCCTGGTGGCGCAGTGGTTAAATGCCAGTACTGCAAGCCACAAGGTTGTGAGTTCGATCCTGCCCGGCTCCAAGGTTGACTCAGCCTTCCATCCTTTCGCAGGTCGGTAAAATGTATACCCAGCTTGTTGGGGGCATGTATAGAAATGTTTCGAAATACATGCTATTTGTAAGTTGTTCGCCGCCTTGATCCATATGGAGAGGCGGGATACAAATAAATAAAAGAAAAAGAAAAAAAGAAACAGCTGAATTGGGATGCATTCACAGATGCCAATATATTAATTGAGTACGAACAAACATAATGGCTCTTACCAGTTGCACAAAGAGCAAGAGAATTATTCTTAGAAAAGTTTTCTACTTCAAGGTGATTGATTTTTGAGAAGCAGGATGTATTGTTTTGACACCTCAAGACTAGCAGGCTAGTTGCTTGACAGAACTTTTTGTGGTTTATGGGCAGTGTCATAATTTGCATCTGTGTCCCACTACACTTTGATCCCCACAAAACTATGTAACTAATTTCATAGCTGTGACTTTACTATTGTGCTCCATCAGTGCATCTGAGACTATGGATTGAAATCCACAAAAAAACTCATGCTAGGATAAATAAATTAATCTTAGAGGTGCTGCTAGATTCTTTTTCTTCCTTCCTTCCCTTCTTCTGAGCAAGGATTATTATTATTATTTTTGTAAGACAAGGTCCAAGGTCCAAGTTGTTCACTAGTAACACATGGTGGTAAATGAATATCTTCTTTGTACCTTTCAGAATGTGTGATAGAGAACATTTGGGAATTAAATCCAAAAAAATTTCTCCACATTGCTATTTCTTTCACCCTATACGATGTCCCTCTTCTTACAAGAGTCTTATCAAGTCTGTCTATGCCATCTTAGGCAAGGTTATGAACACATCACTCTGGATGGTAGCAGTCAAAACACCATGCTGATTGTGGTTGGTAATATCTGGAGAGATAGTGAAATGTCATTTGAGAGTCTGGTACCTCATATCCAAATCTATTCATTTTGATAAGCCAATTATTGTCTGGTTTTATAGAGTTATTGCTGTTGTGTGCCTTCAAATTGTTTTTGACTTATGGCAACCCTAGGGCAAATCTATTACAGGGGTTTCTGGGGCTGAGAGAGTGTGACAGTTCCAAGGTCACCTAGTGGATTTCCATGACTGAGTGAGGAATCAAACCATAGTCTCCAGGGCTTTAGTTGAATACTCAAACAAATATACCACACTGGCTCTGTTTGCCACATGTAACATCATAGGCCAGAGGTAGGAATCATGCAGTCCTCCTGGTCTTGTGAGACTGCATGTCTCACCAAGCCTGGCCAGCGTAGTCAATGGTGAAGAATGCTAGATGTTGCAGCCTAACAACACTTGAGGGGTACATGATTCCTATTCTTATCATAGCCTGTGTCTTGACTAAGTGATTGCACTAGCATCTTCACTCCTTGAGAATGTCATGGGCCAGGAGTCAGCTTCGCCAGGTGAACAGCAATCTTGAAGGAGGACAAGCAAACACAATGCACCAGGAGCCAGTCAGGCTGGGATGAGAGCCAGCCTTTGTAAGGAAGGCAGAGGGTGGTGACTCAGCACCAGAAAGAACACATGTGTTTGCCTGTCCTTACCTTGTGTGTGTCACAGATTCCCTGCTTGACATCTGCCTGTCTTCTCTGACCTTTGGACTGTCTGACCTTGCTGCCCACTGGATTCATGACCTTTGGACCAACATTGGACTTCACTTCTGCTTCACCCTCACCAGGCAAGCATTATTGGACTTCTAAGCTGCATCCATATGCCTGCTGGAAATCTTGGCATGCCATTACCTGACAACAGACAGACAGTGCCTATGACAGACAAGGGGATATGCATTATGGACCTCCATAGAGTAACCCAAGAAATAATCTTTCTTGAAAGAATGATAGAATGTGATGAATGGAGCATGAAGGGTGGAGAGGCCATGGTGTTGGCTTGTCTTTTAACGTTGAAAATCAGAAATGTGAAGATGTTTTGTTAATGAGGTCATTGATGTTATCATTCTTGGTGTCAGCTATGAAAGATCTCTCTCCAATTTCTCTTTTTCAGCAACAACATCTTCCAGTGTTACACTGCAGGGCACAACCAGTAATCTCCCCCTTCCCCCATTTTTTTTATCTGTGGTAAAGGTAATGGAGTCATTCTGCAATGATGCAATAATACTACAATTCAATGTTCATGTTTTTTACTTGCCGTCACAATAACCAGTTTTCTCCCTGACCTAATTTCAGATTCAAGCTTCTCAGGCAAAAATGTTATCCTAAAAATTAGTTTGGATTCCTTACAATTCCTATGTGCCTATGTGGTTCCACATAAGCATTTATTTGAGTTCTTTGGTAAAATGGGTTTGTGTCTGAGTCATAGTGTTGTACTCGTTGCCTGCATCATCTCTCTTCCCCACCCCCATAAAACAAAGCTGTGTATTTCTTGTAGCAAGATACATGATAATAAGCCTCTGCTGCTGTAGTATCCCAACACATAATTGCAAGAATCTTACAGTCTTCAGTCTCCTGCTTTCTGATTGTGCAGTCATGCTTTTGTAACTGGCTCTTAATTGCCTTCATAAGCTTCTCATGTGATATTCCCTCTCCGCCCCACAGTTCTTCCATCAGAGAAAATACAGACTGGCTCACAAGCTCTTCTATGTAGTCCTTTCTCAGTGGAACCATTGTTTTCATTAACCAGTCCTTTCTGTTTTAGAATGCTTAGCAGCTGTTTTCAGATAAATATGGACCAGCAATCTTTATGATGGACTACTTCTGGAATTTGAATATTGCTAAGGTGCTATGCTGTCTTAAAGCAATGGGGCATTTTATGACTTGAGCTGGTTCTAGCAAAAGTAGCCAGGAATCATAGCACTGTATCTTTAGAAATTGATCAACAGACTGTGTCCTTGCTGTCGGACTATAAGTGATACATTGCCCTTGAAAATGATATTTCCTCTTCATGGATTCAGTTGCCTTATCAGCAGCTAAAGTTTACCTAAAATACAGAACAGACCTTGTAATATAAACTTATTATGTACTGACATAACCCTTGTAATATAGTGCAGGTGCTTACCTGGTGTGGACAATATTGGGAAGAACAAATGCATATGGCTACATTAGAAAATATTGGACACAATCCAGCATTATCAAATAGAGCTCCATCATCATAATTACATTTGACAATACCACTCCCGGAACCCCCCCCCAACAAATTCTACCTTTTCAGCCTGGCAGTGCTGTTACTTCCGGTATGGCACCCTTGGAGAGGGCTCCCAGATATCACTTTGATATCATTTAATTCGGCCATTGCTGGACTGGCTCACAGTTACCTCATTCCACGTGTTCGCGGGTTCTCCGGACAAGCACGGACAGAGAGCGGCCGTTAATGGTTTGCATTCCATTCCCCATTGAAGCCAGCAACTCAAACCTCACCCGCAGCTTTAGGGAACTTCCCGCCACAAACTCCACAATAGCCACACAGCTTTCAGTCAAGTTACTCTTTTATGTTGGGTCATCAGCATCCCAGCCCCAGTATTGTCTTCACACGCAAATCCAATCATGCTAAACTTGACCTTTCCAAATCCTTTGTCCAGCACCAAAACTCCTTTTGTTCTCCCCGGGACTGCCATAGCCAAAAGGCACAAACTTCCCTATAAAAACCCATTGCTTTTAAACGGTCTTCAGATCACTTTGGACTGCCATCCCGCCTTGCTGCCGGTTGTCTAAGGGACTCCCCTCAGCTCCCCAGGCTGAGCTTTCTTCCCCGGAACCCCTCTTCTCTCCAGGACTACGTATTGCCTTTCCCACTAAACCTTCATTTCTCTTTCCAAGTTAGTTAGTTTATGTCTTGTCTTTCGTGTTTTTGCCTTTAATAAAGAATTGTCTATTATTTGGAAAACCTCGTCTAGCTACTCTCTGACCCACCACTGTATACATAGGGTTAAAGATCTCGTTACGTTACCCTGCCTCTTGCTAACCAAACAGTGTTCAGGCTAATTTCCCCAAAACTAGGTATTTCAATTGGCAACCTGGGTGCCCCTCACAGGACCCCCCAATTCTCAGGGTAACAGTGCCCCAACTGAAGGCTTCCTGAGGTTCTGCAGATCAGTGTATTTGAGTGGGAAATGATGTCTGTGGCACTCTCCTGCTCATGAAGTGTGCCAATACCAGGTAGCCAGAGAGACTCTGAGAGGTACCGCTACAACCACTTCTTTTAATGCACCTTGCAAGCAGGAGAGTGCTGCAGATGTCATTTCCCAGTGCTCTGATCTACAACATCTTGGAAACCCTCTACTCTGAGGCACTGTCAGTCTGAAAAGTAGCACATTTGATCATTAACAACCAAAACATGAGTTCCCAGCAGTCACGAGATCATAAATACAGTTTATGATCTCATAACTACATACAATACCAGCAGTGCAGTACTTGACAGTACTTGACAGAATTGTGCAAGCTATCAGAGGAACAAAATTGGATCTTGAAGCCAGCAACCCCATGGCAGAGCCTTCTGCTTCTCCTGGACACCTGCCTTTTTGTTTTGCACTCCATGTCTAGGAACTGTGAACCAGGAATGCAATCTACTGATCACTGGATGTCTGTTGTCACTCAGTCACTTCCTCCTAGTCCTGCAGGAAGTCCCTGTATGTTGTAAAGCAAAATAGGAGTTATAAGGTCATCGCCCTGGATGCTATCCAGTTTTTGAATCACCAGTTAGCCATTACCTGTAGCAAGAAATTTCCCTTGCTGTATGTCAGGACCTTCCTAGGAAACAATATGGTAAAGGTGTTGAGAACGTGACTCAAAATACCAAATTCTCCTGGCAGGGCTGAAAGTTGGGATTGAAGAGATTCACTAAGGAGCCAGTGAGGCCCCACCCTAAAGTGCAAACTCCAAGATTCCATAAGATGTTGGAAGTGGAATAATAGCACTATAACAGTCTAGTGCGGAAATGGCTTCAGTGTGCTAGACTAAAACTGCATGAAGACATGTGAGATATTAAAATATGCATGCATGAAAAAAGATTTCATGGGTACTGATCTGGACAGACTCTCCAGTTGCAGGAACCAGGATGTGAGTATAGACAATGGCGAACATTGGAAATGACTGTTCTTCATTATGACTAATCAGTGGGTCACATTCAACACTATGGCATGCTGTGGGGTACATTTCCCTAGGAGTATGAAAGTATGATTTGGATTGTTGTTGTGTGACTTCGAGTCATTTCTGACTTATTGAAACCCTAAGGTGAACCTATCATGAGGGTTTTCTTGGCAAGATTTGTTCAGAAGGATTTGCCTTTGCCTTCCTCTGAGGCCGAGTGAGTGCAACTTGGCCTAGCTCATCCAGTGGGTTTCCATGGCTGAGCAGGGATTTGAACCCTGGTCTCCAGAGTTGTAGTCAAATGCTCAAACCACTACACCATGTTGTCTCTCAATTTGGAGTGTCCAATGCTTATTTTGGGCTTCACAACTACCATTCCCTTCTTCTGATCGATGTCATTGTACACTGATGTGCATTTAACAAAAACATTTTTTATCCCTGAGAAGAGAGAGCATTTCCCAGTGATGGAGATGTATGATGTTGGTTATCATAATCCATAGTTTGTGATACAGGGTCAAATGAACTAGGCTATTCATGGATTGATTTATGGAAAAAGAAATTGTGAATTGGGCAACAAATTCAGCATCGTAAAAATAAGATGATGATAATTGCAAGGTCATGACCTATTTTCCAACTGTTGAAGTATAAACTTTGCCAAGAAAGCGGGGGGAAGGAGAGAGAGATCGATCATATTCAACCTTACTCAGCACATGTGGTACTGATTTACCATTTTTGGCAATAAAACTTGTAAATTAAGATAAAACATTCAACTTGGAACAAGCTTTTGCTTCCTCTTCTGGTATTCCATCATTTAATGCTATAATGATGGAATAATGGAAAGAACAATGTTCTATTCTTGTCCTTCTACCCCACTCCACTCCAACCCAAATATTCCACTAGATTTAGTTTTGTGCTCTCATTCTGAAAAACTCAGCTTTGGATTCTAGTTCGCTTTCTAGGAATCATCCTCTTTCCTTCCTTTTGTTCCTAGCCTTTTTGAATCTCAAATTCTTACAAAGCGGTTTTGCTTTTTTCCTTCCTTGTTTGCTCCATCCCTATCAGTCTGGTTTCACATCATTCATTTATTCTAATGTGAACCGGTTCTTCCAATAGCATGGGTGACCCATTTTCTAAGACTACAAAGTGGAGCCAGCTACAAACAAGAGGAAAGTTTCTGGTTACCCAAGGGAACATCTTGCCACTCTAGATTCTTCTAACTTGTGGGGTGAAGAGTACTGTCATTGTCACTTAAATAGTACTTTGAGAAGGGTGGATTAATTAGGATTGGAGGAAAATTGCTTCCTCTGATCCTTATTAATCCTCAACGGACAATTAAAATTGTGAAGAAATAACCCCTCCCACAACCTGAGCTTAAAGATCCCTGGAGAGAGGAAATCAGATTGAGGGGATATGATCATCAGGCACCCATCCCCCAACCAAAATTTCAGCTAAGACCTAACATACAACATAGTAAAAGGAAGGTATTATAACCCCTGTTGAAACTGGGGCAAGTCCCTCACCCAGCGCTGTTGCACTATAAAGCATAGAGGTATTTTGCATCTTCTACCACCCAACATGCTTCTTTGTGAATCTTCTATTTGTTTATAATTTCCCATTAACTAAATATTGTGGTCACTAACAATTGTTCTGAGTCATGATTAAAAAATGTTATTGTGTCTCACATCTTTCATTGGCTTTGACTTCCAGGACATATTCTTTATTGGTTTCATTCTTAACAATTTAGCCATTCTTTTTGTCTTTCTTTTCAAAGCTTTTTCTCCCCTCCTTCTTTCCACTTCAGGGTACTTCTTCAGTCCTCTATCCTGGGTCCATTTCTCTTTACTCTTTCTCATCTTCCCTTTGGTCTATTAATCATTCTTTTAATATCACTTTTCACTTTCCCATGGATGATTTGTAACCATATATTTCATCTGCTACCTCTCTTGCCAACTCTTCCTGCCTCTTGGCTGTTTCATTTTGGATGTCCTCTCACTATTTAAAGCTTAATCTTTCTATCAACATACTTTTGGTTTGTCCCCATGATCCATGCCCAGTTCCTTTTTTCTGTCCCTCAGCAAAATCCCTCATTTCTTCTTTGCCCCAGATCCATAAACTGGAGGTATTGTGATTTATTTTTCCCTTCTCCTTTTTCTCTTCGGTTTTAGGCCACTGGTCAGCATTGCTGCTTTGAACTTCTTCCTATTTTTAAAATGTGTTCCTTTCTCTTCATCATTACAGCTAAAATATTGTTTTGCCCCTTGTTTCTCAGCTGGTAACCTTAATGCTCTCTTACCAGCTTGTTCATTTTTAATCTTCCTTATATTCTGAACTCTGCTGCCTGTCTTCTTGTTGTTGTGTGCCTTCAAGTTGTTTCTTACTTATGACAACCCTAAGGCAAACCTGTTATGGGGTTTTCTGGGGCTGATATGCCCAAGGTCACCCAGTGGGTTTCCATGGCCAAGCAGGGAATCAAACTCTGGTCTCCAGGGTCATAGTCCAGAATTCAAACCACTATACATGCTAGCACTCAGCTGCCCATCTTACATTTTCTATTTGTTGTTTCACAAAATCCCATAATTATTTTCTGCATCTTCCCTTCCTATTTACCACCAGACTTCATTTTGCTTGTAGATACTTATATTCTCTTGCTCAAGATAATCCTTCTGTTCCTCCCTCCTTGTGTGTGTGTGACTTCAAGACTTATGGCAAACCCATGAATTTCATTGAGTTATCTTAGGCAAGGAATATTTAGAGGTGGTTTTCTGACATCCCTTTCCTGAAATATAGCCTGATATTCACTGGTGGTCTCCCGAGTATTAACCAGGGCTAAACCTGCTTAGCTTCCACAATCAGGGTACCCTTTAGGGTATTATGTCTCCCACCCTTATGTCATCCACTTATAGCACACACCCTTGCCAGCAGAACAACAGTTCTACTGATAGTTCCTTGCTTTCTAAATGAAGATTTTCCATTTTATGTCTATGCACTTTTTACTTACGTAATGGAATGCCTTGCCACCAGACAGCAGAGCTGTCCAGAAATTTGGGTTCCTGCCAATTTTGGCTTGCCTACATTCCTGGAATTTCCCGGGATTATTATACAGCATGGTTCTAAGCTGGTTTAGTTGGAAGTAAATTCCTATGAGATCAATGAAACTTCAAACAAACAGATGAGTAATCAGAAAAAGTAAGAGATGCTTGTCTGCTGGAAATTGTTCATTTACATTTGACAAGTAGATATCAAAGTTCTCAAACAAGTGATATCCAAAAAGGAAAAGTGGTAATTAACTTGAATCCACATACCTTGGGGCCTGTCACTGAGCAAAGTTAAAAATGTCTATTTTGGGCTCAATGCAAGTAGGGCAAACCTACATTTCTACAATTATGGTTTAAGTTTCCTCTTATGCAGTAACATTAATCATCTCAGCGCTGCTGCATTAGAACCCCCAGGCTCAGCCTGAGACCCAAAAATCTCTCATTTTCCAAATCAAATACTAAGGGTAAAGAGAGGGGGTTGAGCCACTTGCAGCCTCCTTGGGGAAGGCTGTCTCATGCTTAGCATATTTACTGAGCAGTTGGCAAAAAGCTGACTCATCAGCAAGCCTTTCCACAGTTCTCAAGATTTTGCCAGGGACTGCATTAGTGCAGCCACACAATCTGAGCTCTGAAGGACATTATAGTAGTGTTACTTCACCTGTGCTATCATTGGACTCCAGGAATGATAGGACAAGCATTTTAAGAATTAGCCTGCCATAAGAGAGTACACACCACTCTGACACTCTTCTGGAGCAGGTTTCTTCAGCCAAATTGTCACTTCATGACCTCAGAGCTAGAGGGAGCATATTTAGGTCTCATTCATAAAGCAGGCAGCTCTAATAGATATGCATTGATGGATGAGTCCTTGAAATGCTCTTGAAGTATAAAAAGGCGAGCCTGAAATATCCTCTTTCAGTCAAAGTGAACCAGCAGCCATGTATCGCAGAAGGAAAGATATACTAGTAGTCCATTTTTAAAAACCTGTTTTCTCTCTATTAGGTCTCAGTTCCTGCATGATATGCAGCAGCCATATTATGCCTGGATGTACTGTTATACATTCTAGTGCTAAATCTCATTTCACAGCCTGGGCACTCACTGCTCCTTAATTTGGAAAGAATACTATTCATGTCAAAAACCCTCAAACCTATGTGGATATATGTGAATACTTGTTAGCAATACTCCCATTTTTCACACTGGCTTCTGATGCTGAATAATCCATTCTTATATCGACCTAGCATTCTGAATCCACATGTGTTTATAGCCTTGCACATGAGATTCAAGGTGCATTGCCGGTTAGCACAATTTGTTCACAGGTGTAGGAAAGGTACAGCAGTGTCCAACTGCAATTCCCGTCATGCACAGCCATAATGGTCTTCAACCATGCTGGCTGGAAATGATGGAAAGGGTAATCTAACAATTCTAGAGGGGGGAAATGGATCGTATAGGTATTCACATGCATATATTAGCCAGCCCAGTCCTAAGGCTATTGAAATAAATCAGCATAGGCAAACCTGATTCTGCCCTGAATCAGCTACTGACAAGAAGCATGCCCAGCAGGGTTCCAAGAGCAAAACAAGAATAATATTTTGCCAGCCACAGGTACCAAATCGGTTTTAGGATCCAGAAAAATGATCCCGAAGACAGCAAAAGCTCCTAAATATTACAAAATTACTTTTTTAAACAATGTGGATGAGGAATACAATGCAACTTATTCTCAACTTGAGACATTAAAGATTAAGATTCCACTTCCCAATCTATCAAAATATGTAAAGAAATAGGTTAAGAAGAGTGGCTCAGGGAAGAACTTGCTCCCCCCCTAAAGTGCCCTGCCTGTCACTTGAGAACGATGGCTAATGTGTCTGAATGAATTAGATATACCCAGAGTGAGCACCTGCATTGCACAGCATAACATAATGTTGCAGGCAGAACTAGGCTACATCTCTCTCTCAACCTGTCCTAGCCACACACCATTCAGCGACTAGTGAAGAGAGGGAGATTGGAGAAGCATCTGGTTATGTCCCCATGGCCAAATGCAGATCAATGATATCCACTGAAATTTGCCAAAAGTATCAAGTGGATTATATCATTGGTCTGCATCTCACTACAGGGACACAGATACTTTTCCAACTCAGCCTAAGCCCCCCACTCTTTACCAGCGACTGAATAGCTGTGAGGGGCTGCAGTGGCGAAAGGGTGAGTCCAAAAGAGGCTTTGGTTATTGCAAAGTTTGGGAGAGAATACCAACCTATGCTTGGACTTATGCCTGGGTATGTCACTACCAGCATGACAGCTGTAGATTTTTTAAAGTACCGGTAACAGCCTGATGAGTCAGAATGAGGGTATCACTGGCTACTAATGATAGTTATCTATTAGCTCCAGTATCAGAGCCAGTATCTCTTTCAGTGTTAGTACTGGGAAGTGTGAACTGGAGGAGGCTGTTGCACACATGACCTACTTACGGCATTCCCAGAGGCATCTGCTCGGCCAGTGTGAGAATAGAATGCTGGGCTAGATAGGCCTTTGATCTGATCCACCCCAGCTCTTCTCGTGTTCTTAATGAGCTGTGGGACGGTTCATCTGTTGTGATGTTATTCACAGAAGCCTTTCAAAGTTGCAGCCAGAGCAGCCTTTTCCTGTAACTGCACTGCCTCTGTTTGGAAAAGCTTTACCAGCTGATGGCTGTCTGCCCTTCAGCACTGACAGGCACAACAGTTCTGTCTAAAAGGCCCTTCTCAAGAGCAGAAAACAAGATGGAAACAGCTTGCCTATTCCAAATGATCCAACTGCTACTGCAAGCTTTATGCTGTCTTTTCTTCACAACAGAAATCTGGCCAAGTAACAAAGGAACTAATTCACAACGTTTTGTGCTTATATTATGAAATCCCTCATGCAAGCAGATGCTTCAGTTTCCCTGTGTTATTTTCCTGAGGCCAAAATTAATTAAGGAACATATATTCTTAGAGAGCCAGAGCTGGCAACATAAATACAAGAGTCAACCCAGCAACCAAAAGCATATAAATTCCTTTGTGGGACTGTAATGGAAGATGAGGTAATAATCTACATGTGTTACTCAGATGGTCAGGTAGGCTGGAGGCTGCAGCTGAGGGAGGGGCTTACAATCCCTTTGGAATATGTGTCAGAAATCCCACAAACTCTTCCATGTTCCTAAATACATGCTAGTTGAGTCCCCTCAATGAATCACTAACCACACAGTCAGCTCTCTCCACCCCACCCCGCACAGCTAGAATTATTGCTGGGTCTTTTTATACCAAAGACAGTGGATTTTAGATACACTTAAGCACTCACACTTCTCTTTTGAAATGAGTCAGTGGGATTCATTGTATTCAGTTTTCCATGGAGACCTCTCAGTGGTAAATCAAAACCTTTTGGCATATTCTGAATTACTTGCTCAGGATCAGAAGAAGCATCAGATATTTTCACTTTGACACTTGTGTGAATCAGGCTGAAATCCTATGCACAATTACCTGCGAGTAAATCCTACTGAGGCCAACTTTTACATAATCAATGAGGCTGACCGTAATTGCTTTTGAGTAATGTATAGGACTGTCCTGTCAGTTCCAAGAGAGGCAAACAAAATAAACAGCAAACTATCTCACATTTCTGTTCAAATGCCCTAGCATAAACTGCAGCACATAAATGTACAAATAGTTAAATTTACCTGCTACAGTTAAACAAACAAACGAATGCATGAAATAAGTATATATTTAACTCATAGTTTGCATAAATAGTTAAATTCAGGCCGTCTACATAAAGTACGTGGAACAATCAAGAGTATCAGTAGGTAAGCCCTGCATTTTTTTAAACATTTATTTGATTATGGAGATACTGGCCACTTTAACCAGAATTGGCTTATCAAACAGGATAACAAAGCCCTGGCCTATGCCTCAAGATATTCAACCAGATTTCACAGAACTTTGCTCACAAAATAGGCACATCTATCACATTAGAAAGGCAAGGCTACGGTTATTAAAATATGAGCTCTGTCTGCACTTTGATCTGTGGAATAAAAAGGTTTATTAAATGATCCACCAGCCTCTTTCAAATAACAGGAAAATAAACATTTGAGAACTGCTATCCTAACCCTTTGGGGTTTTGTTTTTGAAAAAGATATTGGTTTTAAAGAGGAAGAAAGAAGGAAAATAGAGAGAAAAGAAAGAATATGAACATGAACATGGACCCGAATGCATTGCAGATTCACCTGCTCCCAAACTGGGCATGTCTCCATTTTCCCCACCCCAGGATCCCTAAATGGACTCTCATTGGTCCCATCCCTACCAAACTGGATCTCACACTTAAAATCACCCAAAGCTGTGACAAAATAACAAAGAAAAGAAAGCCAGCATACATTTACAAATGGGTGGCTGTGGTTAGAGTCCATATTTTTATGGCCAGGAGAGGCACCTGATTGAAGCTTCTACCCAGCTTGCTCAAATCCCCCTCAACCCACTTACTGATGTTATTTTGAGTGGCTTTATTGTCCTGTGCTCAAAGTCTGTGAAAAACATAGAAGGTGCTGAGAAGACTGAAAGACACACTGCACTAAGATGGCAACTGCCATATTCTGCTGGCCTCTTGACCTGCGAATTGTGTTCTTGCTAAGCTGTTAATGCTATTAACTTATCTTGGCAAAACATAGATGAAATTTCATCTGGGAAAACTTTTGTATAGGAACACCATCTTGTTTATTAGCTGGTCACCCAAATTCATTTTTTTAATTGCTGAAAATGCATGAAGTAATCCAGTAGCATTTCTTGGACTAATTTATTATAGTTTAAAATTCCATGGACTACAGCCCACTTCATAAGATGAGACCATGAAAAAGTAAACTAGAAGAAAGAACTGAGGCCCTTTCCGCACGAGGCCAGGAATCACTCCGTGCTGTTTACTTATTGCTTCTTCTGGGCTTGAAACAATGCAGACTTTCCCTCAAGCCCTTCTGCAGGGCTCCTCTGTTTGTTCCAGGGCAATTCGGAGCAGCGCGAGGTCTTCAGATCTGCACTGGTGAGGCTGACAAAATGGCGGCTTCCTGTTGTTTGTGGGTCCGGACCAGCCTTGGAAGCTAACCACGCCCACAGCCCGCCCTCACCTGGTCGCAGGCTCACATTGGTGCGAATCTGCGCATCTGCACAACTGAGCAGGAACGAATTGGCGCCCTCCGGAAAAATTTAAAAACTCCTTTTTCCTGGTCTTCACATAGTGCGCTGGAGGACCACTTGGGGGAGTATTGAATCGGACTTGGATGCGGAACTAAGGTAAATAGTCCGAACCTAGTCTGATCCAAGTTGCAGACGACCTCCGTGACAGGACGCATTGGCCCGTCTTAATTTCCTTGTGCGGAAAGGGCCTCAGTCTCAAAAATGTTATTAGATTCCTTTATGCCTTGTTATGCTGAAAATAAGCTCACATGGCTATCACTATGAATTTTATTGCCAAAGAGAATATGAAAAAATAAAGATAAAATGTGAAGGTGAAGCCCAGGATGGCATTTTAATGTTACAATTAGTTCAAGTTTGTTTCAAAGCTGAAGATTAGGTTACTATTTGTGCCCTTTTTATTTGTTTATTTATTTGAACTGAAATGTCCATTTATTTAACAACAATAATAATTTAAAATTAGAAAAACCCCATTTATCAGTGTTGAGTTGCCAAAAAGGGCGATGTTAAAAAAACCTCACATGTTGCATTGAGTTATCTCAGTTTTGAGTGGAAGTAATCTCTTTCCACAGGGAGGCTGGCCTCCTCCCTATTTCCTATTTTATTTTGGAGGGTTGTAATAAATATACCCTCCCTCTTTCATGATGGAACTTGATTTATATCTACAACAAGCCACTCACTCAGGCGTGGAGCAAGTATTAAAAAACACATCCAGTGGGACTGACTCACTTCAGTCACATCCAATGGGACAAACTCACTGATTACCTCAGAGAATAACTGGACCTTCCCATTGCATGCCTTGTAAGGTACATTCAATATATCACAATTATCAATTATAGCACATAGGAGAGGCTGAACTTGGGGGTGCTACTAGAGTTGCTAATCTTCAAAAAACTGCAAGAGGGCATGGCCCCAAAGCTCAGGGGGATTTACTTCTGTGTAAACATGATTAGGTTAGATCTGTTCCTGAGGGAAAATTACCTGCCCTTTTGCAAACTGAGTGGAAGGATGCGTGCCTAGACAGTTACAAGAGCCTTTGATGTTTAATTATTTAAATGAGCTAAAGATATGATGATGAACACCCACTGCAGATAGTTTTAAATGGGTTTAAACAAGGATAAGGTCTACTGGTGGTTACAAAGTCTGTTACATTCAGTTTCAGAGTCCAATCCAGACACTATACCACAGAATTACTACTTACTCAGGAATGATCACACAAGAGAAACTTATTGCTCACATGCCTTGTTCATTCACCACACAAAGACATCTACTTGCCCACGCTGTGAAACAGGACCAGACTTCATCTGATCCAGTCTTGCTCTTCTTATGTTATGTAATCTACTTACATTTCTCCCTAGTCACACTTGTGTGCTCTGGTTTCAGAATCAGTCCTTTAAAATAGGAGATCTTCAAAATCTCTATGGAAGCAAAGGTGCATCAGAGCAGCACTCGATGATTGTGATAAATTAAGAGACCGTCGAAGAGCCTGCAGAGAAAACATGCTCTCGGTACACTATATGCAGTCCTCACAGGTTTTAAATACATATTGCCAAGTTTCTTACAGTTTGGATTACTGTTGCTAGACTCAGAAATCTCACTTGTTACTTAAAAAAAAAGAAAGCAAAATCTCTAGCACTTGTGAGGGTTTGAAGCAAATCCTGACAGTGTAAAAAACGGAATGTAACCTAAAGGCTAAAAGGCTACCCATGACCCAAGAGACACTAGTTTAAAAGCCCCAGTATGTCCACACACTATCAAATCTTTCAGTTGCTCATGGCTCAGAGCCTGATGGAAGAATAATCCTTATTTGTAATACATAGCTTCCTAACCCTTAGGATGTGCAGACCCCAGTCTTGGAAATAACTGTGCTAAATCTCTCTTGCTTTCTTTCTACCAAACCCTTCTGGACTTCTTAACTTTCATGAAATATCATACATTTTAAGACTTTCACCCCCACCAACACTACCAGTACCTTTGGTTCAAGCTGTTAGGCAATACTAACATTTGCTCTGTCACACAGCTTCCTTTGTTACCTCACTTGTGGACAATCCTATAGGTGCTATGCAAGCAAAAGAATGTTCAGCAAAGGAAACTTTTCCCAGCCTGAAGATACACAGATATGGAAAAAAAAAAAAAAAGTCAGCAACACAGGGCACAGGGCTCATCTAAGTCATTCTGCTGTCCAAGGTAAAGCAAACCTATAGCAGTGCCTTCTTTCCCTTCCTTGGAGAAAAACTGGATGAATGGGCAATTTACTCTTACTTCAGCACTGGCTGTGTGACAAAAGTCCTAAACTACATTCTGAGCGCATCAGGTTAGCTGAGATGGCAAAAGGCAGGTCACATGTCAGGTACAGATTTATTCTCCAGTAATTTCATACCTCTCCCTTGTTTTCAGCATTTTATCCCTAATATGGCAACATAATGCTGTCTAACATTAGGACCAGTCCAGATCTTGTCATGAGGGGAAGGGCTAAGGAAGCAGAAGCTTGTGTTTAAAGTTTTATATAATTCAGAAAGGGGAGATGAGTCATAACAGATGCACAAACTGCAAAAACAGGTAGACAGGGGAGACAAAATGTAGATCAGAGTGACCTGTAACAGAATAGTAAGATTTTCTAGTTCTCTACAATTCAATAATAACAAGTGAAATTGTAGGGGGAAATTGTCAGGTGGTGTTAGAGGCCCTTTTCACATGTGAAGGGAGAAACGGGGTAAAATGCGCTGAAACAGAGCTTACCGGCAACCAGGTAAGTCCGTTGCCACGCGGAGCAGCACGAGTTCGTTGCTCCACACTCCTCGGCGTCCTGAGGCATCCAAAATGGCGGCTTATGGCTGGTGGAGGCTCTCCACCAACCAGAGAAGCTTGCCAGCCGGAAGCCCGCCCCTGGCAGATTTGCAGGCACGCACTTGCGCACGCCTGCAAATCTACACCGGGCGCTGCGACGGGGCTGCACGGGACTGCACATTCCGTGCTTTTTAAAATCCTCATCAAAAGTGGTTTTTAAAAAACACGCAGTGCCACCACTTCCAGTCACTCCTGCGCAGATTGGGGTGTGGAACTACGCTAAAGTAGTCTGCCCCAATCCACTTTATGGTGTAGACGACCTCCGTTAGAGGTTGCGCTACACTGTTTTATTACCCCGGTGTGGAAAGGGCCAGAGTCTCCTCAGATTCCTGTACTTCAACATCCATGTAGACACCCTCTGTCAGGAGATCGTGATCTGGAACTTTCTGTAGTTCTGTTATCGTGGACTGATCACTATGTGGTGGGGTTTACACTCACTGGGACTCAGAGACTCTGCAGGGGTGGGGAGCAGTTAAGATGGTCTGCCCCAAAAGATATATGGATCCAGATGAAATCCCAGTGGCTCTTGTGGAGTTCTCTGTTGCCTTGGCAGGTGATCCTTTGAAAAGCCCTGACTGACCTCTGGAATAGGGAAATCACTAGGGTGGTGGACATGATTGCCCATAAATGTCCTCTCCCATAGAGTGAAGCCATGCAAGATCTCTGGTTCACTAGGTAGTTGGCCGTGATGGAACAGGTGGGACAGAGAGTAGAGCAATGATGGCAGAAGACTCAGAACAAGTCCAGCTGAACATGGCCTATTGCTTATTGGGAGGCCTGTGCCATGGTGATGGTGGTAGTGAAGAAATTGTACTTCTTTGCCACCATTGCTTCTGTGTAGTGTTGTCCAGTGGAGCTGTCTTGAATGGTCAGGGGTCTTTTACACTGGCCTAGAAAATGAAAACAAAAGCCATTTGACAGCCTAGTGTGAAGAATTTTCACTTTGCAGACAAAAATCACTTGGATCTGCTCTGTCTTGGATGCTATACTTGAGATAGATCCAGTGGATGTAATCTTGTTGCCTTCTTGCCCTGTATTGTTGGATGCATTTCAATTTGTGCAGCATGAAGATGTAGACAGGATCCTTGCAGAAGTGAGAACCACCACATGTATACTGCTGGATCCTTACCCCTCCTGGCTTCTGAAAGCAGCTAGAGGGGGCAGGCCAAGTAGGTTATGGAAGTGATGAATACTTCACTGCAGCAAGGGAAGTTCCTCTCCTAGCTAAAAGAGGTTGTGGTGAGGCTATTACTAAAAAAGGCCTCCCTAGATCCCACCATTCTGAGTAATTATTACCCAGTCTCTAACCCTCCATTTTTAGTCAAGGTTCTGGAACATATGGTAGCCCCTCATTTCCAGGAGTTTCTGGATGAGAGGGGTTATCTAGATCCATTTCAATCTGGCTTTAGGCCTGGTTATGGGACAGAGACAGTTTGGTGACTGTGATGGATGACCTGCACAGGGAACTGGGTAAGGGGAGTCTGTCACTGTTGGTTCTGCTGGACCTCTCAGTAGTTTTTGATACCATCAGCCATGGTATTCTTCTGGGCCACCTTTCTGGGATGGGACTTCAGGGTATTGCTCTGCAATGCTTCTGGTCCTTCTTGGAGGGGTGAACTCAGAAGGTGGTGCTGGGCAAATCCTGTTTGTCTTCCTGGCTGTTAGCCTCTGGGGTCCCTCTGAATTCTGTTTTGTTACCCATATTGCTTAACATCTATGTGAAACCACTGGGAGAAGTCATCTGCAGTTTGGGGTTTGGTATCACTAATATGCTGGTGACACTCAACTCTACCTCTCCTTCCCATCTGACTCCAAGGAACCTGTCTCTGTTATCAATAGTTGACTGGATGAAGGCAAACAAATAGAAAGTTAAATCCAGATAAGACAGAGGGACCCCTGGTCAGTCAAAAGGCAAATCAGGGGACAGGGATGCCTCCTATGCTGAGTAGGGTTACACTTCTCTTGAAATCTGAGGCTCACAGTTTGGGTGTTCTCCTAGATCTACTACCAGGTTTCCGTAGTGGCCAGGAGTACATTTGCACAGCTAAAACTGGTGCACTGGCTGCACTTGTTCCTTGAGCTATAAGATCTGGATACAGTGCCACATGTCTTTATACATCCTGTCTGGACCACTATAATGCAGTCTACATGGGGCTGCCTTTGGAAACTGTTCAGAAACTTTAGTGGATCTAAAATGGTACAGCCAGAATGCTGACTGGGTACCCTTACAGGGAACATATAACTCCCTTGTTAAAACAGCTCCACTGGCTACCATTTTGTTTCCAGGCACAATTCAAAGTGCTGGCCATGACCTATAAAGATTTTATACAACTTAGGTCCAGACTATCTGAGAGACCATCTCTCCCTAGGTGAACCTGCCAGAGTTCTAAAATGTACCAGGGAAGGCTTTCCCTTGGCCCCATCAACATCACAGGTTTGCTTGGTGAGGATATGAAAGAGAGACTTTTCAGTGGCTGCTCCTATCCTCTGGAACCTCCTTCCTCAAGGAGGTTGACCCCCTCCCTGTTTTCCTTTAAATGTAGGCAAAGACCTTATACACCATTTCTGCACTACACTCTTATACCATGATTATTCCTCTTTCAACATCCTATAGAATCCTGGGGTTTGCAGTTTAGAGAGGGGCCAGCCAGCTGGCCCCTCCCTAAACTGCAAACCCCAGGATTCCATAGGACGTTGAAAGAGGAATAATCGCGATATAAGAATGTAGTGTGGAAATGGTCCATAAGAGCATTGTATGGAAATGGCCTCAGTTTAAGCAGGTTTTTAATGTGTAAGCATAGAAGCTTCTTACTGGGATGTGTGTTTTATTTAGTTTTTTTAACTTGTGTATTAACTTAATATGATTTCATACTGTTCCACGTGGGGATTTTTAATTGTTTTCTGCCAATTGCTTATCTTTCAGGGTGTGTCCCTCATGAATACAAGACTTCAAACATGCATTCACAAACACTGAATGTAATGAGTGTAGCTTCTGAGAAGGCATGCTTAGGACTGCAGACTTACTTTGTTGTCTTCGACTAGGCTTGAGCAAGCTTTAGAGGTTCCATCAGAACATATGATCTTCAATAACTCTAAATATATTTGTAGTTGCATATTATCCTTCTGTATATTTCATAGGGTTATTCTGTGCTGTGCTTGGCACCTGCCCCCTCAGTTTGCACCAGGTTTCAGCTGGAGAATTTCATGCTTGTTGTAAAAATAAATCATACCTTCCAACTATCCCAGTTTGTTAGGGACAGACCTGATTAATCCTCTGCTGTCCCATTTTTCAGCTACTTTTAAGATGTCCCAGTTTCTCACTCCTCCTCCTTTTCCCCTTTGTCCTCAGCTTATTTCCACTGCAGCAAACTCAGTTCCAAATGCAAAAATAATTTTCAGTCCAGTGGCGGTAAGAAGAGGAGGAGTGAAATCTTTCCCCCTGTGGACTCAAGAAAGCAAACTGCTGCAGCCTTTTGACAACAGTCTGACATTGCCTAACCACATGTATCCTGGAAATGTTAAGAGCCTGAGAAACACCAACAAGGTTGAAACTGTGAACTGGACATCAGCCCTCTCCTGGCTAGAGAAGATACAGTAATGAGAGATGGAAGCCGAAAGGCAATGATTATGGTAGAATATCTAGAATTAGGGTCTACTAGGTCCAGACTCTAGATATTTGTTTTTCAGGAGCTGTATAGTGGTTTGAGTGTTGGACTATGACCATGAAGACCAGGACTCAATTCTGTACTCAGCCATGAAAACCCACCAGATGACTTTGAGCTTGTCACACACTCAGTTCCAGAAGACCCTGTGACAGGTTCACCTCAGGGTCACCATAAGTCAAGAACAAGCTGAGGGCACACAACAGCAACAACAATAAAAGAAGTAATTTCACTAGGTGAAATTTCTTTTCTAAGTGATAAGTTAAGCTTGCCAAATTTTCACTTTCACTTTCCAGTAGGGATGGCTGACTTGAAGTATGAGATCCATTGATGGATTTCCCATCTATTCTATCCACCACCATGAGTGACATTGTGTAGCTCACATTGTTACTGCAGTTTCTAGCCCAGACTTGTGGGATATTAGATATCATTTTGATATCAATAATTTGGCCTTCTATACTCCTTTTCCTCCACGTGCTTGCGAGGCTCCCGGACAAGCTCGCATACAGGCACGGCTGCTAATCGCTGAAATATTCCAAACAAATACAGGCAGGCCAAAAATAGCCAGACTGCCACTTAAGGAGACCTCAAGGTCAGTACCCTATTATATATGCACACAACTTACAAAGGGCTCCCTGCCCCGAGCAGGCAGCTTGACTAGCCGAATATTCAACTGTCAAGCACTCTGTGTTTGCATACTGGCTACACTATTGACAATTCAGTCTTAGCTCAATCATGTAAAATACTGACCTTTCGGAGGCTTTGTCTCCAGCCCGAAACTCATTGTTATCCCCGAGAACGGACTAGCCTACGGCCACATTTTCCCCTATAAGAACCCCTGACTTGAAGCGCTTCATTGGATCTCTCTTGGCTTCCATTCCACCTTGCTGTCGCTTCGTTCGGTAAGCCTTCCTCTCAGCTCCACGTGCTGAGAAACTCCATTTCCACGAACTTCCTCTTCAGACTACCCGGGCTTCAGGACAGGTGTAGTATTTCCCATACCAACCCTCCTCTTAAAATCCCTCTATCCAACTCCAACCTTTATTTCTATAGTTCTCTGTGTGAGTGTGTTGCATACACTTGTTTGGCTATATATTAATGAAAACTACAATTATTATTTACTTTTGTTTGCTCCTTGACTCGGCCTGACCCAGTAGACATTGGGTAAAAAATCTCGCTACGTTGCCCTGCTTCCTGTATTACTAGCTTGTGCTCTTTTGACGAATTCCCAACTTTGTAATTTGGAGCACACTTAGGTCCCTCACGGGACCTCCAGAAATCAGGGTAACAACATACAGGTGAAGATGGGAAGGGTGGAAAAGAGGACACTAATGAGCCTTAACGAGAGCCATCAAAGAAAGATGTTTTGCCATCAGCAAGAGTAGATGATGCCCATTGTCTTTTGTTTGCAAATACACACAAAGCTACTTCCATGTTGAGCCTACATGGGACTAGATGTTTTAAAAACAGTTGGTCCTATATAGCCTTGGAGAAGTTGTTGGTTTTTTGTTTTTTTTTAAACTACTGCTGTTTCATTGGGAAAAAATGACAACCTCATAGTGTTTGTCTATATGTTAACTACATTACTCTGGGAAAAGTTATCAGGCCAGCTGTTCTCTACCTTTCTCATATTACTGGGCCTGATGCCTGGAAGATATACATGGACGGGAATTAGAAATAAATCAAATTGCTAGAGAGACTGCTCCAACCAAACAGCTGCAGTGATCCTCTAGGGAGCAAAGAATGCAGGAAGGAAGAAGATAACAAGACTTCAACAGTGTTCTTATCTCTTATCCATGCTGGTGATGCCTGCAGAACTTATGCAGACAAGGAGAACTTCAGCACCTCTCCTACCTAACCCCCTCCCCACCGCAAATATTGCTTTCTGTCTGCAAGGAACCTGTATCACAACAGATGAAATTTTTATGCTGATCAATTGCTGCTGTATCCATTTGGATATAGAAATCTTATAATCCTCCTTGGGTTCTTCCATTCTCGTAGCTCTGTGTTTTCATATCAGGGATATTCTCTCTTTCTACCCCACCCTATTGTAGGAGACAGTGGCTGTGAGCCAGTGAAATAAAGCACAGTATGAAACGCTATTGGCAAAAAGAAGGAAAAATCTTCCAGCAGCTGCTTTTTGAGATCCCTGTGGTAGTACAAGGATGGTGTGGAATTCAGATGAGTGGGGGAACATGGAGTTGCCAGCTTTGCCCTTTAACAGGATCCATCAATATACATTTATGATTTAATCAACATATGTCCCTTTAAGGGAGCAAATCAATAGCAACTTGTCAAAAAGAAAATGAGATAAACAGTAGCTCTAATAGCATCGCCTTCCCCCCACAGTAAAAAAATAATAATCCAAAATTGGAGCAAAGCAAGAGGACCTCCAGGATAAATGAAACAAAACCAAATACGTTATAATTTGGGAGTATTGCCTCTGCATTTGCCTGTCTGTTTCTCTTTTTAAAGCAACACTGCTTATGTGAGAATCATTGATTCCAATGTGATAAGAGAGATGAATACAAGCTGGGACACACAGCACAACTGGTTAGGTTTACAGGTTGTATCTCAAATCTTCAACTGAGCTTCAAGGTGGGATGAGAAAGCTGCAACTGGTCACAAAAGGGATATCGGAGCTGTGGAACATAGCTTAATGAAAACATTGACCAGCATGTGGCTACAATGAAAAAGACAAACTCTCTGTTGGGGATCATTCAATATAATGCCTTTGTACAAATTTATTGAGCAACTACAGCTCAGATGGGAATCAGTGTGCTGTTTGAGTGTTGGCTTTGATCTCTGGGAAACCAGGGTCTGAATCCCCACTCTATTGGGGAAATTCACAATCTCTTAGCATTTGAGGAAGGCAATGGCAAATCCCTTCTCAATAAATCTTACCAAGAAAACACCATTGAGGGATTTTCATAAGTTGGAAGCAACAACAAAAACAATGTTCATTTAGCTGAAATGGACAAATTAACAACATTGATCAGAGAAAAATGTCTGGTGACATTTTTGAAAGACTGGAAACCTTTAATTGGCTTTTTGCAAGGAAAAGAGAATAACATGTTAACTGTAAGCTTTGATAATTAGTATATTTGGGAAAAACAAGCAGTAGATGTATATGAATAGTATTTACAATTAGAGAAGTTACTTTATATAGTTATGTATAATCACTGCTAGGAAAGCTGAAATTCAATTGTAAATTCTTTTTTTCATCACATCATTCTTGTCTCTCCTTTTTTTATTATTCTTTTATTTATTGTTCTTTTTAGTTTGGATGTTTTTATTGTACTAGAAAATGTTTAATAAACTATATTTTAAAGAACACAATAACAGCAATGTTCATATAGCTCCAGTCAGTCTACCACAAAAAAGTTTTCATAGAACTGGAAAAGGTTAAAAAAAGGCAACCAGTGTTGTCCAGAAGACTGAGGAACTCCCCTAATAAAAGGCTTGTTTTGAAGGGGTTTGGTTTTAGCTTGAAAAAAAAAGAAAGAAAAGAAATTGAGAATATGATAGAAGACTTCCAAATTGTTCATGTTTTCGAAAAAGTACAAAGAAAAAAAGATTTCTCTCTTTTTTAAATATCAGAATCCAGGACATTCAAAGAAAGTATTGGCAGAGCTAGGACAGACAAAAGGAAGCACCTCTTTATACAGCACTTAGAGTCCTTTCAAATTACACAGTTATAGCACTAAGGTTCTACTTTAACTGCTACAGCAGCATCTTAAGGAATCCCTGGTTTTGTAGTTTGGTGAAGCACGATTGCTCTCTGGCTCAGAATGCTAAATGTCCTTCCACAAACTGCAGATCTCAGGATTTGATAGAATTATTCCAGAGGAGATCAGGGCCATTTCCACACTACACTGTTATAGTGCTATTATTCCACTTTCAACATCCAGTGGAGTTCTGGAGTTTGTAGTTTACTGAGGCCAAAGAGCTCTCTGGCTGAGAATTCTAAATGCCCCTCCCTAAACTGCAAACCCCAGGATTCCAGAGAATGTTGAAAGTGGAATAATAGCACTATAACAGTGTAGTGCAGAAATGACTGAAGTGAGACCACAAAGCTGATCATTATGAAGAATGGAAAGGCCCTTAGTCAGACTGTGGAATTTACTGCTTCAAGATGTAGCTATGTCTACTTGCTTGGATACCTTTGGAAGAAGATTAGACAAATTAATGGAAGGTGAAGCTATGAAGGGCTGCCAGAAATGTTGGGTATATTTTACCTCTAATATTATTTATTAGTTATTTTTTTAATGTTTTTTCAGCCCACAAGGGCTCCCAGAGCAATGTACAACAGATTAAAACAGTGTTAATCAAATCAAGGTAATGTTTTCCTTAAAAAAAAAAAAAGACAAACATCTAAAAGCTAGGGACCAAAAGGGCTTAAAATAACCCAGTCTTGGTAGTCTCTGGAGGCTCAAAAGGGATGAACCTAGTATGACATCCCTTGGGAGGGAGTTCCACAATCAAGGTGTTTCTGCTAAGAAAGCAATATTTCATGTGTTCATTAACATAACCTCTTGGGATGGGGAAACACACAGCTGGGTTTCCATTTGGGATCTCAGATTCTGTGCAAGTATATATAAGATATCCTGACTCCAAGGTTTTTAGGGCTTTATAGATCAAAACCAGCACCTTGATTATTTCTCAGAAGTAAATCAGAAGTAGTGTAGTTGATACAAGACCGGTGATAATGTGGTTTCTAAGAATATACTCGATATTAATCTGGCAGCCACATTTTGCACTAGTTCTTGTTTCCAAATATGTTTCAAGGGCAATCCCACATACAGCTGCTGTCTGGTATGTAGTGAGCCTCAGTTTGTTTACCCACATCCAGAAGCCAGACAATGATTCAGGATTTCCACAGCCTCCTTTGAATTAATTACAAAAAAGTTGATTATCTTCTGCATAGCAATGACTTCTGACCCCCCAACTCTGGATGATCTTCCCGATTGTGCTGATTCAATAGAGGCAGCAAAGGACTGCTTCTTTGCTGCCCTCACTGAGGCAGAGTGGGCTGTAAAATGGGCCCTAAGCTGTGGCGCATTACATGGCTTGGTTGTTCATCTTTCTCCATTCCTGCTCTAGTTATCTATTCACATGCTTCATTTCCCTGAGCTATGTAGAGAACCAAGAAGCCCATGCCGTACACCCAAGTAAAGGAAGTTAGGAGTGATTCTGCCAACCCCCTGGTTCACATTTCCATGCCACAGATCAACCACAGCATCAACAGAGTCATCAAATCAAGTAGAAAATCCTTTAGAGCATTTAGGAATCTTTCTGGAACCATTATCTCCAAGGGAAGAACATACTAGTAGCCCCTCCACCCCTGTACATTTAAACATTATTAGGTAGTAATCTGTCCTCAAAAATGGATTCTTCTAAATTTCTCTATCCACAGAATATCTTCACCATGGCAAATACATATACGGTACATGTACAAACATACAAACAAAAACAGATACTGAGACAGACCCATGTTCACCACAGACAACACGAATCTGGCGTTGATATAAGGACTTTAGCATGAATGTTAAAATCCTCCAGACCATTTATAATTTGGAGGAGATTAAAATCATCTCCAACTACCTCCACTTTCTTAGCCAGGGAAACATTTGGGCAGTGCTGTGAATATCAACCGAATCTTCAACTTGTCTTGTTGCCCTGTCACTCGGTATATACACTCAGACTCTAGAGAAGAACAAGGTAGTTCAATAGGGAGATAGTCATATTCCATCTTCCTGTCCATGGCATCTTGCCTGCTGCTGTATCTGGAAACCTGGTGAGCACTACTTGATTAAGTAGTTATATCCCCATTCACCTGTACTTAACCAGGTTTTGCTCACTCAGGCCATGATAGTTCATTCGTCTAGGATCAAATCCTAGATCAAACAGCTCTTCCCAGTCACTAATTTTGTATTAAGCAGTAGCACTTTTTGACCTGATGGAGTTTCACTAGAACAGCCCTGAATCTGCTAGTTGGAACTAATAACCACCATACCTCCTTCTGCCAGCTAGAACTGAAATAGCAGTAGCCCATCTCCCATCCCTCCCTTTCAAACACATATTTAGCCCAATGGAGACAATCCTCACAGCTCAAATAAATCTAGGGAACTCCCACTGTATTTGGACAGATATATAGAACCTCATGGGACATTACTAAGTAAGTTGAAATAGAGTACCTGTCAGGGCTGTCCCACTTGCCCCAAATGACTCCACACTCTCTAAAACCTCCAGATATATAGCTATAGCACAAAGGGTGCAGACATTTGTTCTTTCAAGATCTGTGGCTGGCCTTAGATAAGAGTTCTCCAAAGGCTGACTTTGTTAGCCTGCTGAGGCCCTAGAACAAGAGTCATAGGCTAAGAACCCTTTGGCAGTTGCTCTTCAACTTGCACACATGGTGCCACCAAGTTCATCCTGTAGTATCTGCATGGGATGGGAAGAGAAGATGTGGAAGATTGTGCTCCCAAGCTCTACCATCTAGCATCACAAGCAACTATAAGAAGCAGTATGCTTGAGAACATGGCTGCAAGAGTGCTATTGCATTCCCATACTGCTATTGCTTCTAGATGGCCAATGGGACAACGAAAAGATCTACATAGGCAGGGTATTATAATAAGGTGGTTGCAAACACACGTATTATTTTGATGACAACACCAAGGTACACAGCTGTTGTCAGAATACACAAAACAAAATCTCTGCTAATGGAATTGGCAATAGAAGAAAGGTTGGTGAGGAATTAACAGGAAATAAATGCACTATCTTTCTGTAACCTGAAACTAAAATATTTTCAGTTTTTATGAGACAAAGGGAGTAAATATATAAGAGCATAATTTTCAGAGCAGTGTGCACATTTCATATATCCTGAATTACAAATGGCTTCAAGAGGCAACAGAACTACTCATGTAGCTTTATGTACATTGTAATAAATAGAATCACAGCAGTGTCATGACTATGAGAACTGCACCCATCCAGCAGCAAGTCTGCTTTTCTTTGCTGTGTCACCAGACAAGGACAGGATAAAGCTTTCCATAGCATGTTGTCTGACCCTTAGGATTGAAAGCAAGAGCAGAAAAGTGCTGGAAGGGAGAAGATGTAATACTGGTTGGTGTTTTGTGGCATTGTGCTGGAACCACACAGGTTCATAGCAATGATGCATTGTCCACAAGCACACCATAATCCATTCATTGGATGCATTGGCCTTCATCCTATTCTTAGAGCCTTATTATACATACTGTTATTATTCCACTTTAACTGCCATAGCAACATTTGGTGGAATCCTGGGATCTGCAATTTAGGGAGAGGCACTTAGAATTCTCAGCCTGGGAGCTCTATGGGCTCAACACACTACAAGTCCCATGATTCCACAGGATGAAACCATGGCAGATAAAGTGAAATAACAGCACTATAACAGCATAGTGTGATAAGGACCTTGGTCCTAGCTAGAGTAGACCTGCTGAATCAACAGGATTTACCTATGTGTTGATTCACTATTCAACAACTGATTCAATAGGATTTCAGGCCATAGTAAGATGGAACTATTTTATAATGGCAGAATGAGGATTAAACATACAAAGATAATGTCCTTGAATTTTGCAAGAGTGTACATCTTTCTCATTAGAAGAAAGCTGAGCAGTTCAAAAGCAAACTGTTTAGTGCTATAATGCTGGACTCTTGATGTAGTCGTAAGTGACAAATCACCCCAAATACACTGTGTTAGTAGTTCTAGAAATTTTTTATTAAGTACTGCTATAAATGGTATGAACATGATAAAATGTATTCTTATTTCTGATGCAATATGAGTTGAGTGATTTAGACTTAATAACTGGGACATTGTGTGTCTAATGTTTTGGTGCAGTCCAGTGCATCAGTACAGTGGTAGAAGTCTGAGAAACTTATATCCACTTTGGAAAGGAGCCTAACCCACTTTTGAGAAGTAACAAATGCATTTATTGAAGCATTAGAATTACCCTTGAATTTTGTATGTATTCATTCTGTCTGTGCATAGGAAAATGGCCCAAAATGGGTGCTGCTGGAATGTGAATAAAAGGAATCTGTATGCTTTCAAAGAAAATCATATTTTTAGCTATGAAGTTATCAAAGGGAGGGAGGTAATGGTTCCAAACTCAGTGGTAGTGTGTGTGTGTGTGTGTGTTTCATTTATGTGCTAACTTGCTCCCAGAGTGGTACCCAAGGCAGCTACCAGAAACAGTCAATTAGAAAACCTTCAAAATAAAATTTAAAATCAATTAAAATAATCACATAAAACAGTATAAAGTCATTTAGAAGACATACAAAAGTTTTAAAAAACAAATAAAACACCCCAGTAAGAAGCCCCACTGCTTTACACATTAAAAACTTGCTTAAACAAAAAAAGTCTTTGCCTGCCCGCAAAAGGAAAGCAGGAAGGGGAACAGTTCCAGAAGGTGGGAGCAGCCACTGAGAAGGCTTTTGCTTGTATCCTCATCAAGTGACCCTGTGGTGGTTGTAGGACCAAGAGAAAGCCTTCCCCTGTAGATCTTAAGAACCCTGGCAGGTTTATTTGTGGAGATACAATATTTCAGATAACCTGGACCTACACCATATTGAGCATTATAGGTCATGATGAACACTTTGAATTGTGTCCCAAAACAAAATGGTAGCCAGAGGAGCTGTTTGTTCCACTTACAGGGAACAAATATGTTCCCTGTAAGTGGCCCCACTCAGCATTGTGCCTGCAGCATTTTGGACCCACCAAAGTTTCTGAACAGCTTCCAAAGGCAGTCCCATGTAGAATCCATTCCAAACAGGATGTAATCAAGGTATGGGGCACTGTGTCCAGATCCGATATTTCAAGGAACAGGTGCAGTTGGTTCACCATTTTCAGTTGTGCAAATGCACTCCTGGCCACTACTGAAACCTGGGCATCCAAGCTCAGAGTAGAGTCTAGGAGAATACCCAAGCTGTGAACCTTAGATTTCAAGAGAAATGTAACCACAGCTCAGCATAGGAGGCATCCCTGTTCACTAATCCACCTTTTGACTAACCAAGAACTCCTCTCTTTTACAATTTGTTTGCCCTCATCCAGTCCAGTCCAGTGAAAGCCCACAACAGACTTTCAGTACTGAGACAGCTTCCTCAGAATCAGATGGGAGGAGAACTAGAGTTTCTAATCTTTGAAAGCAAGAAGATGGGAACCAAGAAAGAAAGAAAGAAAGAAAGAAAGAAAGAAAGAAAGAAAGAAAGAAAGAGAAAGGATTTGTCAGTGCTTGATGCACAGATATGTCTGGTTGCAATAAAAAGATTACAGCTTCAGAGAAACATCTGAAATTCACCATGAGTTTGTTATAAGAACTTTTTAAAAGTTTGCTCCCTACCTCGCAAGAACTCCATGTTTTCTAAATAGTGTTTACACCAAATAACTATTAACTTCTGTAATTTTAAAATGGGTAAACACTCAAAGTTCATAAAACAGCAGAACACTCCTGAAGGAACTGTCTTTCTGTATAGATAAACCCAGATTGTTCAAACCAATATTCTCCGGATGAGTAGAAATGCAGCAAATATTTGATAGTCAATACCTGTATTGGCATCAGTGATAATGCAGTAGCTGTTAAAATGTGGTGACTGATTTGCAACAGCATTTAATCCATATTGTATTTTTTGTCATTTGTTTAAATAAAGCGGTATCCCTTTGAACAGCTACTTTGCAATTCCAAAGTGCAGACTTTGAATTACAGGATCAAATTGTAATCCCCGCCCCCAATTTTTTTAAAAAATGTTCTGTTTAATTTTGGAAAAAATAATGGTCCATGCAAGTATTCAATATATGATTGGAACAATATTTGTCCTCGAAAATACCCTCTGCCTCCCAACATTTTTAAAAGGCCACAAAACAGGGCGGGGGAGGGGGGAACACACTGCAATGTTGCTTATCTCTGATCATATTGAATAAGTGCTCCAAGACAGTTGCATGGTTACATTTGACACAACAATTGCATCACATTGACTGTGGTTGCTGGGATAATGTAATCTCTGCAACAGAAGTGTTATTGCAAAGAACAGCTAGCTGGACCTCCAATTTGCACGTACCAAGGGAAAAAAAGCAGCAGGCATAAGGATGGATTAAAGTGTGAAATTCTCCAGACAGGTGGTAGATGCACTCATTAGCTGAATCGGATCAGTTAAACCAATTCTATGGTTTAACTGAATTAAAGGGCTACAAGGCTGCTTTATAATATGTACCAGCCTCCAAGTGAATAATACTACACTACTCCAAGATTTCATCAGCCCTGGCAATCATTCCTATCCCCTGGAAATGGCCTACTGGGTGTTAAATGTATTTTTGTTCTCCTGTTGTTTTACCACCATGCTACACTTGCCAAAGATGGATGCAAGCTGTTATGTAAGTATGCCCATCAGAATTGATCTAGACCTTTGACAGCTATATCCATGGTGCTAGTTTGCCATCTAGGGGCCATTCTGCACATAAGACTTTTTTTTTTTCCAGTGAAGGGAACACTTTCTAATGCCTTCAAAGACCTGTGTCTGTATCCCCCAGAGTAAGGGGGAAACAGCCTGTTTCTGGAAGACAGAATCCTCCACCTGTAGAGACTCATTTAGTACATGAACCTTGGTGTTCAGTGAAGGTTGCAAAGAGGCCACCCGCTGTTTAGGGAGACAGCATTAAACCACAGCAGCCAGACATTAAGGAGAAGAGAAATGGCTTTAAGGTAGTGTCCAATTATCCTTAAGCCACCAAAGGATTAAGGCAAGAATCGGATAAAAAAAAAAAAACCACTAGAAAGGGCAGGTTATTAGGGAAGTCCCCTGGGAGGGAGGGAATTGTTTTCTTCTGTCCTCTGTATCCCTCTCTGGAGGGCCAGATCTTTCATCTTGCCTGCACCAAGCTGCAGAGTTAATTTTTAAACATGCTTGGTGAACTGAGCCAATTAACTATTTATGATTTTATCTTCAATAGGTTTGGGTTTTCCTCTCTCATCACTACCAGCTGAGCTGAATGTTTTATTTGGATTTCTGGGCTGTATGCTCTCTTTGAAGTGGGAAAGGCAAGTTACAGAATGACATTGACACATGATTTTGGATCCCTGTTCTCCATTTTTCATAAAGCACTAATATTCGTACACAAAATCACAAAATGCATGTTGACACAGCCATTTTTTAAAGTGATAATTAAAATATATTGATAGCCAGTTTCCAGATGCTGACTTTAAGCATACATTTAAGTATGCTTCTGGCTCTTATATAAAAAAGCAGTTTAAAAATGACTTTCCTGTTTGGACAAAGCATATTCAGATTGTAATAATATATGTAAAGAACCAATATGGTATAGTAGGAGTCAGTGCTTGACTAGGACTCTGGGAGACTGGAGTTTGGATAACTGCTCAGCTGTTGAAACCCATTGAGTGACCCTGGGCAAGTCACACTCTCTTAGACTCAGAGGATGAGAATTGCAAACCCCCCTCTGAGCAAATCTTGCCAAGAAAACTGCATGATGGGGTCACCTTAGGGTTGCCTTAAGTTGGAAATGGATTGAAGGCACACAACAACAATATAAACCTGTGGAAAATGGAAAAGTTCCTTGTTCTGGCCAAAGCAATAAGAAATCAAGGCTACAACCAATTCCTAGTGAAGAGGAACTGTTTGAACTATTAGCAGCAAAGCAGGAGCCTGTGCCCTTCTGGAGAAGTAAACATGTAATCTAGTCCATCTGTATATCAGTATTGCTGAAAAATTGCCCCATGGGTGATCTTAGTCATCTGCTCTCTATGAGCAGAAAGAGAAAAGGTAAGGCAAAAGTTTTCCGTATCCACTCTATTCCTCCTTCTTCAAGTGGCACCAGTTGAATTGAGTTGCTGACTAACACACATGAGCTGTCACTCCCTGCATCTGGGCTGCTTTGGATATATTCACAGTCTGCTGGTATTTAAAGCAGTAAAGATGAGATTTTACTACCAAGTTAGAGTTGAAAAATCTAGAGAGGGTGACAGTCACAGAACACCCACTCTACTAAATGGCAAGGGAGGAATGGAGAAGAGTGTATATCAGCAGGAAAGACCATCTACATGACCAATTCCAAACCAGCACACATTCCTTTAAACTGATGTGCAGCTGATGGAATAAAAATGCTCATTGCATTTCATGCATTTATATAGTGCTTTGTCAGTGTTCAAAACACCTCTGAAACACTATCTAGTAAAACCTTACAACAACTCTTATATTGCTACCTGCCCTATACCGCAAAGGCAAGGACAGCAGTTTCTCTAATGTCCAAAGGTAGGTTTGCACCAAAGATGAAATTTGAATTATTTATATTGCTAAGTCATACCATTCTTAACCACTATGGCAGGGCTAGGAGTTTTGCAGGTCTCCAGATGTTGCTGAATCGTAATTCCCAGCTTCCTTAGCCAGTACAGCCAATGGTGAGGAGTGCTGGGACTTGTAATCTAAAATCATTAGGAAGGCCTTATGATTCCTACCCTTACCTTATGATATACTATCTCTAGGAGACACCTAGTCTCCTAGGTCATTGGGCTGAGTGGGCTAGCCCAAAACATTTTGCTGCCCAAGGTGGACCAGATGGCATCCCTGGCCAACCCATTACATACATCAAAAAGACTGCAATTGACTGTTACTTCAGCACTGATGATGGAGTAGCATCCACTCACTTGAGGGCAGCAGGCTAGCTTGTGTGTCCCAGGACAATCCTTAGGGCATACACAGAGCTTTAACCTTGCCTTCACTCCTCGTGCAGCATCCGTTACCTGAGGCAGCCACCTCAGTCTGCCTAATGTTAGGAGTATCCCTGGAGAAGAGCAAACTTCTTCTTACCTTATCTTTGTCTGCATGGAACAGAATGTAGGACAGATCATCTGCGTCTCATAGAATGGTTTGTGGCCAGTGAGGGAAGACATAAAATAGGCACTATCTGGAATAAATAATCCTAGTGTGGGCATGTGGGCATACTTGTAGTGACATTTGTTCAGCTCCCGGGTGTCCAGGCTGTGACCCTGCAAATGGCAACTGTTCACAGATATTTTACTGGAAGTGACAATAGTTGGAATGGCATGTCAAGCTGTTGCCAACAGAAATTACTGCCTGCAAAGATGATTGTTTCCCTGATGTATGCGAGTGACTGCTACCTGCTGTTGGGAAGTGAGGAAAAAGCATTAGAATGGGATAGTGTTTATTTACCTGCAGCAAAGTCAATGGAGGATGTGGAAACACTCACAGAAATTATCCAATATGGTGTATAGTCTCTGTCCTTTAAGGTTTTAGGAGAAGGTGTTTTAAGAATGTGCATAAGTCTCCTTATATGTTTTTTAAAATGCTGTCCTTAAACAAAATGCTTTCTCTGTAGTTCCCTATCATTACAATCTACATTTATGTGTGTGACAGGAAGGCAGACATGGGCCTAAATCTTATGGTTAGTCCTGGCAAGAATAGACCCACTGAACCAACTGAAGTCCAACCACACAGTCCTTATCACTCAAATTGGAGTTTCCCTGTGTGGAATGTGTACATTGGAGATGGTCTACTGTGATTAGATACTACACAATATTCTATACATTGTCATGCCAATATATATACTATAGGAGGGAGTAGTTTCCATCTTCCACTGAAGTTCAATTTATTTAGACTAGTCCCAGACCTAGTAGAAAGTTCGATCATCATTCTGAGTGAGAAATGAAGTGGTACTATATTTGACATATGCTGTGTCCTTCTCAGGTTCTGCCAGTGTCTCTGTTCTGTATTCTCCTGATCTATAGGCAGATTTTGACAAGCACATCAGAGAGTTCTACCAACTTAAATGTCACACTGGTGGTAAATCAGTTTGGATCCGCATGTCCGCATCAATATATTCACAATGCTTACGACTCCCAAGCCGTTTTCCGATAATGCAAGACTTCCAACTCCTAAAATGGCTCTGCTGACAGAAATGGGAATTAGACTTGTGCCATTAAGACTTCATTTGGTTAATTTTAGCATTTTCTCTCCAACAGATAACATATTTTAAAACATTTGTTTCTGACCAAATCTCATTCTTTAAGACTCATGGCTGTACCATCATAGTAAAATAGAACATAATGAAATCTGCACAATATCCCATATAAAAAGAGTTCACAGTTACCTTGCACATTGTAATGGTCTGAGGAGTAGTTTGGCATTTCGTTGTTTTTTTGCAGAGGGTGCAAAATTTTAACTGAGCACATGGCATGTCAAAAGGAACATAATCCAGTATAAAGTACAGAGGAACTTCTAACAATTAAAACTTAAAAACTCCAAACATATGGTTCATTTTTATTTTTTAATTTTTTGCTTTGGGTTTGCCAACCAGTGTAACTAGTAGTGGTGTGTCAGTCTCTTTTCATGATCTTTCACATTTTCAGTGGTCTAGACAAAACATGGTCTACACATTTCAAAGTTTTCCTTTTGGCTATAGAGCATTACAGTACGGATTATGGATTATCTGATGGAAACAGTACTATTGATGGGAGGATCCCTGATAATGAATATTGTTACTGGAAGATCTTAAGATGTTGTGTATCCTGTCCGCATAATCACCCTCACAGAAATTTCTGGGCTTGCAGCTCAGAAATTTTTACTTGGTGAGGAGTGAGCAATGACTGAATCATGAAAGTCAAGATTGCATGGCTTGCTTTTGTCAGTGAAGGGATTTTGGTCTCTGTGCAGATCACTGCTCTCAGTGTTAGAAGCCGAAGAGTCTCAAAATATTATCTTTCTCTGATATATGCACATTTCAAAACAAGTAGCTAAAAATCATAGCTTTAATTTGATAAATTATTTACTGTTGCAGCTGAAAAGCAGACAAGTGGAACAAAGCTATGACAGGTAATTAATTACAAAATCCTCAATGCTTTCTATCAAGGATGAACTTTCAGATATGGGATTGTTTATTTGAAACATTAAGCTTCCAAATGCTGACAGCCTATTTTGAAAATCAATTTTACTGAATTTTCTTTTGTGAACACAGTAGATCTAAATGCAAACCATTTGAAAGGGAAATCATTGTTCAGAAATGTCTCCAAACAGGGATGCTAATTGAGGTCCTTCCATTTTCATTCTTCTTTAAGAAATTTGTTCTAGACTAGCCACTTCACCTGGCCTGTATTGTGGGTCAGCAGTGGCAGTCTCTTGACTGTTCTTTCTATTAAGAGGCTGAGAACTGATAAATAACATGTTCTAATATCCTGTAATATGTGTTATTCCTTACATGAAATACCTTTATAAAGCAACATGATATCAAGATGGGTCATGTGAGATCTAAAGTAACTGATAAGGCTAAACGAAGAAAATTCTATGTTCTATGTCCTCCTAAGGCAAGTGTGTATATTTACTATTTTGTCCATTTTCATAAAGTAAGCTAAAAGAACACCAGACAGCCTACTCATTTTCCCATGTTAAAAATCCTGTGATCCCAGTACTTCAGGCTGCTTAAGTAGACTGTTGATGCTAAATCTGCATTTGCACTATACTGTTGTACACAAGTTGGGAACCCAAGTAACCATAACTGGCTGAGAAGACCCTGCAACCATATACATGCTGTCTGACAAATGGCAAAGAATCCTCAATTTCTCAGTCTAAAAAGATGAGATAGGGAAACCATGCTTATTTCACTGTTCCTATCTGTTGGCATAAAAAGCTATGCATGCCACACAATCTTTCCTGAGCCTTCTAGAATACAATTTCTGTTTCAAGTGTGATAGAAGACACTACCTCGTTGTCAGTTAAGCCATCTCCTATACAAGAAACGGGAAGGGTGTGCCATCTTGCCCTTTGTCACATGTTGTGAAATATCTTGGGCCTGCTTTGAGGTTGCTTTACCTATATCTTTCAAATACATCTTTAAGCCACCATACAACTGTTTCAGAAGATATTTGGATTCCATGTTCTCACATAACTTAATATGCTTTTACAACTAGGGCACTTCCACCTAAATTTAATCAGCAATAAATTAGTTATCTGTTAAAGATCATTGTATGATTGCTGAAAATTTATTTTTATTGTTTATAAGAAATACCATTGTGATTTGTTCATTAATCAAATGATTGATATATCTCCATTTCATAGTGAATGAGTGCATGCAATTATTCTCAAAATATGTACAAGAGTGAATTTACACTCAACCTGTATTGAGCATTCTGACATATACTCAGTCTCAAGACCACAGAACCAAGGCCTCTTCTGGTTACCTTAATACCAGGGCAGATTTGATATGAGAGGAAGCTCTCTTTTAGTTTTACATTTGGCTGATAAGTGTTTTCAAGCTGGCACCCGCTTATGAATAACCTATCATAAGGCTTTCCTGGCAAGATTTATACCAAGCAGGTTTGCCACTGCTTTCCTCTTAAGTCTGAGACAGCTTGACTTGCCCAAGGTCATCCAGTGCAGAGATTCACACCTTGGTCTTCTGGAGTCCTATTCTAACACTCAAGACACTACTTAGATTTGAGATATTTGGGCTTAAGTCATTCAAGGCAAGCACCAGGATCTTGAGTTGGGCTCAGAGTGAACAGGCAGGCAATGTATCTGCAGCTTGGTGCCCACAGTGTTACATCTATATAATCTGTAGTCAGTTTTACTCAATGTATGTCAGTGCACTATATGACTGAGATACTCATATAATGCTAATATTATTGCAAGGTTGCAGAGTCTGTGATTAGTAGCCAAAGTCTCCTTTTGCAGGGGTCTTAAGCTTACAACCACTGGAACACAAGGCCCAGATCTCAACAAAAATCTTTGAAACAGGGTCTCATTCTAGTTACCTAGCAAGTTGAAGCCACTTACAAGGCTCTGCATTCAAAAGAACTGAAGGAATTTTTTTTTTCTTGCAGCATTAAACCCATTTATCCTGGACACAGCTAAGGGTGACTATACTTTGTTAGCTATGCATTCTTTTGTTTTAAAGAAAGCTCTCATACTGTTTGTGTATCACAACAAACCAAACCAGCCCACTGTGTGTGCCTTTATTGGATGAAAGTATATTACAATAGACAAACATATAACACATGCTATACAAAATATACATTCTGGTAAGTGAGGAAAATATAAATAGATACAAGGAAAGGACAGCTGCAAGCAAGAAACTATTGGTTTGCACTGCCCTACAACAGTCTGGCTATAATTGCTTTGGCATTGACAAAAAAATTATATTTCTGGAATAACTTTCTTCCCTGCAATTTAAATGTGGATCCCTTAGAAAACACAAAGTGAAGCATGTTTCAAAATTAACTGCCTTTGTCCTAATCTCAAACATATTACCTCACAGAAGGTATGGGAAAAATGTGAGCCTCTGGATTTCATCAGACAATGATTCCCACCAGCTTTACCAAGCACAGCCAATAGTGACACAGAACACTTTTCATTTCAGCTGAAGTATTGTTTTTAGCATAGAAGAATGCATTCACTACCAAGTTAAAAAAGCTCCTGTCACAACACAGCCTAAAGTGAGATGTTCCATAATTCTTGCATTCTTTCATCTGCATGTCACTCACTTCTGGAGTACCTTGTGTACATATTGTTCGAATATCTACCTTCACTACTGCAAGTATTTCTCCTCCAATCCTCAGTGAGATACCGATGATTTCGCTACTATGGGAGAAAGCTGAGTGACCAATAAGAAGCCCTAGCAATTTTTTCTCTATACGCATAGTTTTGCGATGCTATTATTTCTGCAACTGGACATTAACATACACCATGGCATTGTTCATTCCAAGAGAATATACATACACAGAACAAACTTCTGCTCTCACAAGTTTTGCCAGCCCTTGTCCTATAGTCTGTATTATGCAGAATGGATTTTCCATAAGCAGACTCCTGCTCTCCTAAACTGTAGAAAGAAAGCCTCAAGTGCACATTTAATGGAATAGCTTTACATCAGGTAGGAGAATGCTTTAACTGTCTTGAAGGTACGTACTGCTGAACATGCAGCATCAGCAAAATGAGATAGCAATGCAAAACAGTCTTCCTTGACTGAATGATTTTAACCCCAGAGGAACATCATGACATAATTTCCACTAAGATTACAAAACAGTGATTCATGTCACAGTTGCTCTCTCTTCAAAGATGTGAAACAGATCAGATCAATTTCAGCTGCTGCCCAACTCATATACTCTTAAAAGCACCTACAGTTTCATCCGAGGCAATTTAAATGGCATGGATGCCTAACACAACTCTGGCTTAAAGTGTCTTTGTTATCTGGAGGATGGAATGGGCTCTTCTTCACCTTCCCACTTAAAAATGTTGCATACTTATTATATTTTTTACTGCTATAGATCAGATACACACTGCCAAGCAATGAAAGGGAGAGGCAGCAAGCAATGATTATCTGACACTGATTATATACATTCCGTGCTTTGAAGCAAATACCTGGCTGAGATGAAAGAAGACTATGCCTCCTTGCTCCAGAAAGAGAAGCTTAATACTTCTAGTAGGCAATGAGACATCTTGCCTTTAGGCATTTCAGGCACTCTTGAAGACTTTGGCTTAGAGTCCTGTAAGACTTTGGGTATCAGTATTATGCAGAAGCTGGCAGCATGAGACTTGGCACTTTCTAGTGCTGCCCCTCCCAAAGGCAAGGATTCACTATCTAGGTGGTTTGCCCTTGCATAGCTTTCGTACCTGGCAGGACACTTAGTATGTTTAAGACAAGCCCACTGGAGATTCTTGAGTAAAAAAGAACCTTATCGCTTCCAGCTACAATCTCCTGCTTTACGTAACAAGATATGCATGCAACCATGAGAAAACACCAGATCAACTACTAAAAGGAAGCCAACAATTATACCAGTCAAGCCTGTTTATAATGAAATATATGCAAAATAAATCAATTAACCGGGATTGTAATTGCTCTGGCAGTCCTTTCATCCCCACCACAACCTTACTATAAAATGATACCCAAATTGTTCTGGCAATATTTTTTACAGAACTGTACGGAAAGATTAATGTGCCTATTTGCTGTACAGAACTCCAACTGTGGCTAATTTGTACATGTAGGCTACACACTTATACTGATTTACCTAAGAGCAAATCTCAGCAAACACACTGGGTACTGCATATGAGTAGATATCTGTAAGGCTACACTGATAGGTACAATTTTTCAGTTTTGTTTCAATATAGCAGATGCTTGGTCATGGCTAATATAGTTACTTATGGTGGTATATTTACAGCTTCAGAGGTATCTTCAAGTTGTATTCCAAAATTCTGAAATGTCATAGCTAGAAAGATCAATACAGTTGGCCCTCCACATTCACTAGGGTTAGAGGTACAGGACTCCTGCGAAGTGGGAAAATCACAAATATCAAAATGTGTGTGTGTTTGTGGGAAGGGGGCCAAGGCATGGTGGGGAGAACAGGCACCCAGGGTCCAAACCAGGTCAGGGTAAGGAGAGGGAAAGGGGGTGGGGTGGTATGGTATGGTATGGTGGCTCTCTCTCTTCATCTCCTTCCTTGGGCATGGCAGGCATCGGGAGAGGGTTTGTAGTGCTGAGAAATTGGGCTGTGAGCTGTCTTTTACTAGCCAGACAGCAGCTGGTGGAGGAGGAGGACTAGATGCAGGTTTTTAAAGAGTTGTAAGGCATGATCGGAGCTGCTGAGAAGGAAGGATCTCCTGGAAAGTAAGCACCTGAGGTGAGGGGAGCAGGGGTTGGAGAAACTCTCAAATAATCAAATCCATGAAAGCAAACATGGAGGGCCGACTGTAATAACCAGTAATGTAGTCTTTCTTCTTTACCCTGAGATAAATCTTTCATTCCCTGCAGCTTCTCCACAAAATCACTTTAGCTATGATCATCTGCCATGTGTGACATTTCATTTTGGAGTACAACAGCAAGTTAGGAAGTATGACAAATTCTTTTCCACTCTTACTGTGCCAGCTAAAATGATCACAGGTCCTTCTCTCACTAAACAATCAATGTTTACCTCTTTAATTCCTCAAGACCAATTCAAACCATGAGCAGTAAGTTCCACAGGAACACGTTCTCACAATGCAAAATGGCAATAAGATGATTATGAATAGAGGAACACTATTCACAGAATGTGAACTTTTAATTGGTTATAGCACAATACCCATCTTAAGCATCCAAAACTGGTGAACTAGTGCCTTTATGCATCTCAGCTGTTAAGTGACAACCCCAACTCCCTTCATCTTCATTGTTCATCTCTAAGAAAGAAGAGCTCCGCCAGCTCCCTTCCTAACTGAGCCAACCCAAGCTGGCTCTTCCACAAGGCACTTTCTTAGGGCTGGCCTCTCTCTGCCCCCTCTCTTCCTACTCTGCCCTCATTGTCTCCTATCAAAGTCTTACTTCTCTTTTCGTCTATCCCTCTGGTTACCAGCCACTACCACCACTGCATACTTTTTGTTGAGATTATCCAGCCTCTTCTGCTGCCAGAGGCACACAACACTTGACTAAACCTAGACTCTCAGAGGGGTGGAATGAGGCAATTTCCATGCCAGCCAAACACTGACTCCTGAAATGTGAAGAAGTGTAGCTTTACTGTTGCTGCCACTGAGCCTGAGAACCTAATCTTAGTCAACTGTTGTGTGCCTGTGAGAGGCAGCAAACAAATGGCAGTCAAACTCCTGAGACTCAGCCAATTATTTTCAGAAGAATAACATTTGTGATGTGTTAAACAAACAGGTAAGAAAAGAGTGACTTTTTTTTCAGATCTGCACCTAACTCTATTTTTCTCATAGATCCTATTATTTTCAGAGCACAGATTACTGTAACAAGGATTTTTTTTTATGAACACAACAATTGTGTTAAAGCTGAACTCACTATATCCTCATCACTTCATTTGCTACAGTCATATATCTGAACAGATCTTACTGAAAAGCATTGTTTCTAAAGTGATATAGAAGTTCTATCCAGCCTGTGATGGCTCATTCACATATAAAAATCACCACCTAAGTCCTTCTAAGCTTGAGCCTTGAGAACACAGTGCAGTCAAACTGTTAACATTTTCAGCAACCATGAAGTTTAGAATGTAACCTCTCAAGTTCACAGCTTCAGAATTCTAACTATAATCTACAGGCTACACAGGAAAAACATGAGTCATGTGATACCATTATCACATACATCTGTTCCTGCTTCTGATCCTATGAGCTAATCCAAGCCTTCGTTATGGGAGATCTGTCCTATTAAGAGCTGCTGCCATACACAAGACTACTGTCTGCAAGAGCCATCACACAATGAAGTTTTTCAATAAACAGGACAGCATATGAGAACTGTTAACCATCATCTGCTACAAATGACTATGAATCAGCCCTTAAGTCTTTAATCCTATGACAGTAATTTCTAGTCTTTTACTTATTGGTCAGCAGATGTCAAAATGATACAACAGTACAGAATTTTTGGCATAATACAAAATGTACATTTCAGTCTGTTCTATGTTTACATTTTATATTTAGTAGTGTATACAAAATATTTATATTATGCAAATGTATTTACAACTGAAGATTTGAGCCAGAGAAAGGGTAAATGTTTGTGATTGAAGAGGCTGATATAAATTCCTGCTAGCTGTCAGAAGGGCCACGTTAAGCAAGAGCTTCATGCTTGTGATTACCAAAGAATTTGCCAAGGGTCTCTTTGAAGTTGGTTTCATCAGCAGGAAAGAAATCTTTCATGGGACTACTTCCAAGGCAACTTTCCATTATCACTTTCACTATTAAATGCAGTATGTTCCCTTCTGTTCAGCAATTAGGTTAGTTAGGACCATGGAGCATTAACATGAGCCACTTAGTGGTACTGAAACAGAAGAAAGGTCAATATCTGTTACTTGACCACCTTTAGTCCATAACAGGTAGTCAATAATGTGGTCAACAAAGCTTCTGTTGCAAGCATGGAGCACCTTTGGCCATGGGGCAAAATCTGAGGTAGAAAAGACATTGTTGACTGCTCCATGCTTGCTCATAAGGTTGCATGCTTTGATTACTTTTATGTAGCTTCATGATGTTCTTGTATGTTCTGAGTCCTGTTAAAGTCAAAGTTATGTTCATGTAACCTATGATGAGGTCTGGGGGAAATAATTTGTTCCTGCCCAGCTTCCACAATGCCTTCACTTCGTAGAACACGAGGCACCTCATGGGTCTTTGGCTGAGGTGAGAAACAAGGATGCAACAATCCAAGATCTTTATTGACGCCCCATAAAGACAGCCGAAAAGGATCTGTAAAAGGAAAACAGAAAAATTCTGAATTGTGACAATTTTCCAGACTGTTTTCTACCTCCTTTGTAATTTTGGCAGCAAGGCACGTTCTTGGACAAGAATGTCTCCCCTCATCCCCTCCAGAGGTATTCCAATACAGGAAGGTACATTTCTAGCCAGCAAAAAATATATACGTGTACAACTTTAACCAGCAAAATCTACTCCCCTACAGAACTAATACAATATTAAACATTTCAGCTTGGAGTACCATAGAATATTCATAATTAGGAAACTCAGAGACAAAGAAGCCTGAGTAACAACTGACAGCTTTTGAGCAGGACCTGTGCTAAACTCCACTAAATTAGTGGGCTTTGCAGACTGAACTTCAAAAATCTGAGTAAAATACTACTCTGCACAGGAAAAACTATTTTTTCTCTAATTTGTACACTTCTTTTTCAAAGCATATTTTGAATGCAGCTATTGCATAATACAGCACAGCCTCAAAAAGTGGTAAATTATCATGAAAATAAAGGGATAAGAGCCGTGAGATAATACAGCACTTACCACTGTTGCATGGTTGGGGGCAAGGTTTCTTCTCATGTAGTCTGTCTTGATTGTTAAGGAAGACAGACATGTCTCTGTCGCCTGGGAGACCATCCAGAGTGGTGGCTTCATGCTGGGGGCATACTGGATAGGGCTCTTTGGACATCTGCACCATTAGGTTGGAAAGTGTTTGATCAAGTGGGTCATCTTCAGTAACATATGCATAAGGACAATATTCTCTAGTTCTGGAATAGATGTTGGCATTATCATAGCAATCGGAGCAGATCACTAATGGTGCTGTGCCACCTAGTGGAAGACAACAATAAACAGTTAAGGTGCTATGGCCTGAGACTTTTCACTACAGGCCACTGTAGAATGCAGAGCACTGGGGCTGATGGAACAGTAGCTTGCAGAGAGACAGTCCTTCTGTGAGTCAACAGACTGCAACTAGCAGCTGTATCTGTGTTTCCAAGATAATTCTTCAAGCACAAAGGAGCATTCGCAATGAAGTGCCACAGCCTCAGTAAGCAAATAGGACAGAAAATGTAAGAAGCTGAGTTTAGCCCGTGTGTGTGTGCGTGTGGGGGGGAGGAGAGAAAGAGTGTTCAGTAAAAGGAAAGCAGGCTTTCACTTCCTTGGCATTCTCTCCTGCTAAATACATGAGTAAACTTAAGGACAACAATAGCAGTACTAACAACACAGAAGTTCCTATAGATAACAAAACAAAATATACTATTGAGTGTAGAGAGGTGGGGCTGACTATTTGCCTGCTGAGCTGAAGTTGTGGTTATGTAGTTGTCATAATGGTCTCCTGTTTCTTTGGAAAGGAGTTTGCTCCCTTGACTCTGACAGAAAAGCTAACAGAAACAGGATGGTATATAGATGAGATTTTCAAGTATGTAGTAACTGAGATTCCATGCTCATTATGCCAAGCTCTCTACTATTACATGAAGTGGCAGTTTCAGGACAGGAAGGCATTCTACTGATGAATAGGAACCTAATCACTTACTTCTGAAGGAATTTATTTTGAGGGGGAAGAACTGATATCTTCCCATTCCAAGGATATCCTTTATGGGAGAGAAGACAGTGGGATCCTGGTAGTAGAAGACTTAAAAATTAGAAACATGGAGATATGGGTTTGTCTGTATTAACAACATAGTGACTTCAAAATTAGATCACACACTATATACACTGGTTTATCATGGTATATAATGGTTCCAATAACTGTGGAAAATACATGTTCTAAGACAGTAGATTTGGAAGGTGGTGTTACGGTCATGCAATAAAACACTCTGTTGCACACAAGGCCAGATAGTCAAAGCTGTGGGGATTTGAAAGCACAAACAAGACTGTAGTACTGGCAAGGATTTAAGATTTGTTAAATGCTGGGAATAATTATAGAGAATCTGGACTTACATTAAAGAAACATTTGAACTGCAATAACTAAATTGCTTTCTATTTAGCATATGGAGTGGAATGGGGCAGCAGTGCCTGAAACATCACTTCACGAGAGCTTCCTGCCCAGTCCCTAATGCTCAATGAACTAGCTTCATATCACCATCACATTTACAACGTGATCTCAAGTTGGCTTAGGCCCAAGAGGCAATTAAGAAAAAAACAGTGCTGGGGAATCACCCAACAGGACAGTGAGTAAGAAAGAATCAGAACAACAACAAAGCCCCTCAGATAATCAAGGAACATTTCAACTCTTCTATACACATGATTCAAATGGAAAATGACTTATACAGAATATTCAGCACAGATTAGAGCCAAAGGTTCCCATTCATGAACAAGAGAGAGGTACTGACCTGCTTAGAAAAACCTGAGATATGCAGAACCACAAACCACTTTAACTTACCATATTTGCCAGTGTATAAGGCACACCTTTTTTCCTGAAAAATACTGTTTGAAAATGGGGTGCATCTTATACGCCAGTGCATAAGAACTCCCGCCAAGGCAAAACGGAAGGGGTGTGTGTGGCGGAAGCCTTGTGCAAACCTTCCTTTCCCCCTCCAGAGCTCCCCTTTCCTTTTCTGCATTTTGCCCCAGTGTGGAGAACTTGCTTCAAAGCAAACCAGAAGGGAAGGGGGAGGAGCCTTGTGTGAGTTCCCTGGTATTCACATCAGCATGACTCAGCATGATTCATTAAAAAAATCTGATTTTATTTATTTTTCTTGAAAAATAATGTTTGAAAAAGAGAATGCGTCTTATACATTGGTGCATCTTATATGGTGGCAAATATGGTTAACCAAAAAGGGCTGTCAAAAAAAAAAAATCATCCCAATGAGGACAAAGCTAAGGTTTTATTATTTGAGAGAACATTCTGGAATTTTTTCAACCATGAGGCTGCATGGTGTTGCATAAGAAGCAGCACCATTAAAATGAATTTGGATCAGTTCTTGGACTCCTACTATCTTACCTAGGGAAGTCAGTGGATTTCAGTTTTGTGTGGTTTACTCTGCTTTTGATTAGAATTACCATGAGTTAACAGGTATTTTTAAAAATTATAATGAAATTCAAAACCTCTCACCAGTTGTTTTCATTACTAAATTAACACCTTGAACATGCACTCTTGCTTAAGAAATAATCAAATCTTTGATGCATTACCAATAGCCCACCAGAACCATTAACTTTTGCCTAGGGATGGGCCAACCGAATCCTTGAATCCTCAGCAAGGATTTGAGATGTGCGAATCCAAAACCCTGTGCTAAAATAGGCAACCCGGATTTTTCGCATCCACCAATCAAATAATTTGTTGGAGACCGGGATGCCTGAAAACCTGGGAGACCAGACACACAAGGGGAGATGGCAAGTAGGTGAGTTTTTCCCTTGTAGTAATAATGGTCTTTGCTAACAATTTCAGAAATTACATCTGGGAGTGTATTCTAATATATTTGAATTGAACATTTAAGTTCAGCACTATTTTTTGTGCTTAAAATCACTGGCATGTATGAATGCTGGGGTCAGTGGGTCTGACACTTATCAGAAGTAGTGGGGCAGAGGGCAAGGTCACACAATCTCATCCAGTGATTGACACATGTAGGCCAGTATACCTCCTTCCACAAGACCGGTGCCTGGTCGTAAACCTATAACTAGAATAGGATGAGAAGTGAAATACCTCTCATGAGCCACATGACAAACCACATGTAGCAGAAAGGAAAAATTGTTTTTAAAAATTGGCAGCTCTGGGGCTCACCAAAGGCCTGGAAGGTACAGTCTTCTTGAGATTTCAAGGAAAGCTGAAAGATTCCTTTGCACAGCTCCCTTGCAAAGCTCTTTCATATACAATTCTGGGGCATGTAGTTTTACCAGGTGTCACAGCCCTCTCTGCCAAAGTGTGCTGGTGCATCATCAAACTACAAACCCCAGGATGCCATAAGGAGCTATGCAAAGAAAATCCAGTTTTGACCTGGATTGTCTCTGTACTGTAGTATGTGGCCCTGTTTACACAGACAGGAAAATGTGGGATTAATCCACATTTTCCTGCCTGTGTAGAAAGGGCTTTCATGTCATTTTCAATCTGGGGAGATCCTGAGGCAAAACTATGACAATTGTCCTGGCCAGATCTCTTCACAGGGAAGTTTGCCTTTGCCTAGGCTTTTGCTAAGGCTGAGTGTGTCTTGCCCAACATTATCCTTCTTTCCCTTGCTTTTTAAACTCTTTTAAAAAGACGATTTGAAAGATTCAAGACCCGTCGATTCCCAGAACCTTCCAGGGATTCAGATCTGGATTCGGAAAATTCTGGATTCGTCCCATCCCTACTTTTGCCCAACTTTGCCCAAGAGACCTAGAGCTTACCATCTGTGCCTTTGTGTGCATAACCACTGGAAGGAGGCATAAGCTGCTGATTGCTTCCTGCCTCTGAATTACTGTAGCCTTCCTGTGGCTCAGACAAAGTCCCTTGGGAAGATAAGTAACTGGGAATATCAGCAGGCAAGTTTACTTCCTCTGAAAGAGAAAAGCAATAGCAACATTATCATTTCATTAGGCAACAAAATTATGCAGTAATAAGATGTCTGTCAAGAAAGTGACATATAGTAGATCTCTACGAAAACTAAACTGAACAAATACAAATGGTGAAAGCTTATTAACTAAGAACAGTGCTCCTTACCTTTATTGACTTATTTCTAATGATGATTTAGTGCCATATTTTAAAATGGCAGAAATCATTACAGTTCTCCACTGTAACACAATACCACTTTTCATCAATATTTTGAAGAACTGCCAATTAGAATGCTTCCCTTAAATGCTATGATCTATTAAAAGCTGTGAGATCATCACAAGCAACTTGACACGAAGCCCTGCATATTCACTCACTTACTTGCAGAAACATCTATCTACTCTGGTGATTCTCAACCTTTGATTTGTCAGATGTTTTAGAGTTCAACTTGCAGAAATTTTGGGCAATATGGTCAATGCTTAGGAATTCTGAGAGTTAAAGCCTCAAAAATATGGACAATGTAAGGCTGAGAACTTCTGATCTACCCCCTTCCCCTTGCTAATTTGAAAACTTACATTAAGGCCTGGGAATTATCCTGGTCTGAATATTGTTATTAATGATTTAGATGATGGGGTGGAGGGAATACAATTGTAGATGATACAAAACTGAGAGGGCTAAGTAACATATTGGAAGACATCAACAGAATTCAAGAGGACTTTGATAAATTAAAAAATTGGGCTGAAATAAACTAAAATTTACCAGAGATAAATGCAAAATCCTACATTTAGGCCACAAAAACCAAATGCACAGGTGTAGGATGGGGGATACTTGGCTTGGCATTGCTACATGTGATAATGACCTTGAGATTATTGTTGATTATAAGCTGAACATGAGCAGTGTGATGCTACAGCAAAGAAGGCAAATGTTATTTCTGTTGTGTTGTTGTTGTGTGCCTTCAAGTCATTTCCAAGCTACACTGACCCTAAGATGAACTTATCACAGGTTGTTGTTGCTGGTTGTTATCATCATCATCATCATCATCATCATCATCATCATCATCATCATCATCATCTTTATTTCTACCCCGCTTTTCTTTTCAAGAGAACTAAAAGCAGCTTACAAAGCTTAAAAGAGAATATAGTTAAAAATTTAACTATGTTTTCAACAACGTTTAATTTTAAACCCCAGGTTTTCCGGGGTTTAGAGTGTGTAATGCTCACAAGGTCACCCAGTGGGTTTTGATCACCAACCAGGGAACTGAACCCTAGTTTCCACGGTCATAGTTCAAGGTTCAAACCACTACACCATGCTGGCTCTAAAATGGTATTTTATCCTGCATTAATAGAAGCATAGTTTCCAAGTCAAAGGAAGAAACAGTTCCACTACATTCTGCACTGGTCAGGCCTCATCTGGAGTACTGAGTTCAGTTGTGGGCATCTCATTTTAAGGACACAGACAAGCTGGGTTGAGTTCAGAGAAAGGCAAAGAGGATGATGAAAGGTATGGAGTACAAAATATATGAGGAGAGATTGAAGGAGCTGGGCATGTTCAGCTTGGCGTAAAGAAGATTGAGAGTTGACATGATTTCATTCTTTAAATACCTCTAGGCTGCCACAAAGAGGAAGGTGCAGGCTTGTTCTCTGCTACTCAGGTCTACTGGTTTTATATTACAGGAGTATAGATTCTGACTGAACATTAGAAGGGACTTCTTGACAGTGAGAGCGGCTCAGCAATGGAACCAACTGCCTATAGAGATGTTCAGGCCTCCTCTGGATGCCTTCAAAAAGAGACTGAACGGCTACCTGCTGGAGATGGTCCAGCCGGTAATCCTGCATTGAACAAAGGCTGGACCTGATGGCCTGTAGGGCCCCTTCCAACAGTATGGTTCCATTAATGTAATATTCAGATCCTTTGGTACCATGTCCTGGTCAGAAGTTAAGCAATTTACCAAACAAAGAATGTCCTGAAAACAGGACCACGTACCTGATCTTCTATGCCAAAAAGAGGATTTCCTTCTGCCTGAAGAGGAGTCAAACATAATAATGCTAACAAAGTATTGAAAAAAAACATTTGCATGCTTCCCACCTGTGTTAGTGATGCTGTAGTCTTCACTCTTCCTTCTCATATGATAGATAACAATGACCCAAACCAAAGAAGTGCCAACAACACAGCAGACCACAACTATTATTACAATGCCAACAGTTGTCCAGCCATCATCTTCAATCCCAATGCCACTTTGGGAAGAGTCACAGTTTGGTGAGGAGATGACATATAGGTAGATATGGCCACGCACTGTACCAAGTGTATTAGACATAACACATGTGTATTTGCCAGCATCCTCTAATCCAGCATCTACAATGATGAGAAGCTGATTGGCAGCAGCAAAGAAATGCCGTTCTGTTACCATCAGAGGCCCATCATCTTTGGTCCAGTTTAGACGAGGTGCAGGGCTGCCACTAGCAATGCACTGCAACACTGCTGTTTCACCTTGGGCCACAGTCCTGTCTTCCAAGGGCCTGACAAATGATGGTGTTTCTGGAAACAGAAAAAGTCCCTTTTAAAGTTATTTAAACACAGAGTACAATGACAACCACAAAGAAATAAAGCTAGCACTACTATATACATGCAGCTTGTGATTTGGAAGGCTGGCATATAACAAAATAAGGGACGTGTGTACGTTTTATGATAACTTTATAATATGACTGAGGAAAAAGGCTGGTGCATATGCAAATGTTTTATTTAATTTTAGGCTTTTCCCACAATTTTGAGCCAAACACTGCAGCATGACAGTGAGGAGAACAATCACCTCTATGTGTTATTGATAACCTAAAGAAATGCAATTAAGGGGAGATACCATTTTCTTTTTTGCTCTGTTTACACACACACCCCTCATAAAAACCTATACATTTTTTCTGTCATCTTTCTGGTCTAAGCTATTAAATAATGATCCATCTCCCATCACTGCCTCACTGTCAAGCTCACAATGAGAGAGCCAGCATACTAGAGCACAAAGGTAACAGCAAAACCCCTCAGACATTTTTTAAATTGTCCAAAATAAAGTCGGTCAACAGCAGGAGACCATACTAAAACATATGTCTAGCAGTATTTGTCTTAGGAGTATCAGACATTTGAGGGAAATACTGACCAGCTTCTTCCTACATTATAAATTGAACTGAAAGGAAGGACAAAAAAGTATGAATTCCATTTTTTACGCTGCTGTAGTTATACCCACTGGCACAAACCACAAACTAATTCAAGAAAGTTCCGTAATGATCCAGACAATCCAAAGCAGCCAGTTAATTAGATTTAATTAACTTCTTTAGTTTGTTTTGATGTTACTTCAGTTCCCAGCTTAAAAAAGAAGGTGAAACTAAGGTCAGAAGGATCCTTCAGAAGCTCAAAAGTGAGTAATCCCATAGTTATCACAACATGAGTTCCAGCAGAATTGTTACATGTTGAAAGTGTCCTTTGGTTTCAGTACTGGGTTAGCAGGACAATGTCATGTTCAAATAAGTAAGAGATCTTGGAGTATCAGTATTATTTTTTAAATAAGAGATGGCCAACTGCAAGAGGGGATCAACACCTTTCCCTAAGGGCTGACCTTTTTTTTTTTTTTTTACTTTTTTGAGTTTTTTTAACACAATATCCTCAAAGTTCTTTAGGAGGTATAGGGGACATTTTGCCATTATTGTTCCCTCCTTTCTGCTGCAGGCCCAAGAAAGGTGTTTTTAAAACTGGGAAGTAAACCAGAACTGTAAAAGTTTGATCAAGTAACCCATATAGTCTCCAACAGTTTGCTTACCTAACACCGTCAATGTGGCATTTGCTGATATTCCTCCTGCAACATTTTGTGCCATGCAGCTATAGATCCCCATATCTTCTATTTTCACATTTGCTATGAAAAAGACATCATCTTCTGGCATTACATGCATGCGCCTTTCACGAGCTGCAGGGAAGTCTGTGCCTCCATCTTTCTGCCAGGAAATCTGAGGTGGAGGATGGCCTTCTGCAGCACACTCCAGTTTAGCCATAGCTCTAGTTCGGATAGTGAGATCCATAGGAGTTTTTATAAAAGAGGGCAGTTCTGAATGAAGAGACACATTAGAATGACCAAGTAAGGTTTACCATCACTGGACAGAGAATACATAACTCTTTCTCAGTTAGGAATGGTTAGTTTCCAATTCTTCATCTGAAGCTACTAATGTTACTATGTTCCATTCGTTCTTTTTGATAATTTAACATCCACATTACTCATGGTCTTTTTTTATGATCTCAGGTTGCTTAGAAAACTCTAAGAATTCTTTGGATGAGAAAGACAAACTGGTTTCTTCTTTCTGTGGAATATGCCATCTTCTACTATTCATTGATCAACTGTGGGAGCCTTGGAGGGGTCACATTCACTATTATGCCCTCTAGGGTCATGGAGGAAATGATTGCAATGTTCCTGCCCCTGTACTGTTTTAGGCTCTGGAGAGGCAGAAAGTAAATCAAAAGTCAACTAAGAAAAATTAATACTAAAAGGGCAAACTTTGTGACAACTTTCATATTTTGATTTGGCCCTAATTTGAATTAGAGTGCATCTATAATAATTTCTGTAGCACAGCAAGTTTCTGAAACTACTTCTTTGACGCAGTCTAGGTCTGCAGTTGTCCATGAGACACAGTCTTGGCTCAATTAACTTTTGAGCAAATGGGATGCAGCTGGTACATTTTCCATTTCCAAACAGAGAAATATGTTGTGGAAAAATGCTGTCATATGGTCAGCTCTGGTCAGAAGGCATCTTTAATGATTAAAAAAAAAAATTCAATGTTTTTCAACAGTTATCCCAGCTGCAGTTTCTTAACCTCTCAAAAGCAGTGAAATGGGGTGGGGAGGAGAGGTCAGTTTCATTTGGAAGATGAGGAACACTGAAACAATTTAAAAAAAAACAAACTTCCAAAGCCTTTTAAATTAATATCTTTCTATAAATGAAAGAAATTTAGCACAGCTGCTTACCATTGACAGTCAACTTGGCCTTGTCGGAATAATTGGACCCAAAATGATTGGAGATTATACACTGGTATTTTCCTTCATCAGTGAAATTTACATTGGGTACATGCAGGACAGTAGTATATTCCAGGACTTCGCCATCTTGTTGCTGGTACCTGACAAAATTCTCAATATCTGCATCATACAGTATTTCACTGTCTTTTCGCCAGGTGGTGGACATGGGCAAATCACTGCTGCTCACTGCCTTGCAAGTCAGGGTGACATTGGTGCCTCTCAGTGCAATGGTAGTCTCAGGATGTGTTCTAATTTGAGGTTTGGGAAAATCATCTGTGAAAACAGATAAAAATTAACTCTATTTCCTTTTCTGTATGTATCTGATGTAGCAGAATACCAAGGTAAATTGTATCATGGTTCTGCTTGTACCAAGGTGACATGAGCTCTCACTAGCAGTTCCTCCAACTGCTATATCCTGTTTCACACTGGAATTGGCTATGCAGGTATGAAGCTATGAAATAGGATGTCTGTGTCACAGCAAAAGCAACAGCAAGAAATTTACTGTGAAACGATTCAAAGATTTTTAACAGTATCCATATATCGTGCTGTGATGGAATGTGTTCAAGAAAAGACCCATTATGGCAGTATTGTAAGGTGTTCAGTTTCAAGTAAAGCCTTAACCCCAGTTTGGGAATAAAAGCACCAACTGCAGAAATTAGCAGTATGCAGCTTTTTCTTTTTACTATTTTTAGCGATGGATTAATATCTGCTTTCAGGAAACATGCCATATTGCCTGGGGCAGTATTGATTTTCTTGCTTAATAGCAATTTAGATGTCAACACATGCTTATTTTAGTTCTGATTATTTTGGCAAGCAGTGAGTGTAAGAAATTGATTAGAGGTTAATAGAAGGAAGGGGCTTGGAAATAAAACTCCACGACGAAGTTCTCCTAAATAAAGGAGACTCACTGTCCTAGAATATTTCTACGTTTGCTATTTTATTCCATTCAATTGTTAAGAACAACAAATTGGAACTTCTGCAGTAGCTGTATAATCCAAGTGTTGCTAATCTGAAAAGGAGAATATATACTTTAAGCTTGAAAGATGCTCTGAAGTGTCCACTCCGGAATACTCTTGTTTGTTTCTAATTTCTTACTATAATCAACTCTCCCTGTTTGAAAAATTTCCACAGGATCCAGAAGGACTATCTCTCACAGTACCACTAAAGAAAATTCCTATGGTCCTTAAAATACTTTGTTTTAGATATTATCACTAAATTAATTACAGGAAGCGTTTTGAGTTAATTTGTGGTTGTATGATTTTCTAATAAATATGAATGAGTAACAAAAATGTTTCTTACATCAGTGCAAGGTAGCATAACCCATTACAAACCAATAAAGCCAATACATCTAATAGGCAGGTCACTGAATCCGTGTCCTTTGTTCTTAACGCTCATATTTTACAATAAATCACTATATTCCAGAACAGAAGTCACAAAACTGTCCATTGTAATAATACTGTAAAAATGAATGATATTAAGAGTACAAACCACAGATGAAGTCTTCAGGATTCACATTCAGGATGCTCTGTCCAGCCAGCCTCTCAGGATGAGCACAAATGACATTGACAGTATCCTCTAAATGACTGTGGGTAAGCCACTGGATCAGCCATTTCAACTGGCAGTCACATAGTAAGCTGCTAGTATTCAGCACTCTGAAAACACCAGGAAAATGACATAAGTTGTTAGCCAAACAAATATCTCATGTATACTAACTATGCAGGGTGGCATCTTCCACCCCAAGATATACAATGGCCCCTCCATATAGGCTCCTGCAAATATCAGAAATTGCAAATGTTCATATCCTATTATATTCAATGGCAGTGACATGCATGTGGAAATTTCAGCACATCTGCGCTCGCGTCAATGCCATTTTAGGCGTGGGACATGGTGCTTTGTGTGAACTGGAAGTTGCAGATGTGGAGGTTACAGGTAAGGAGGGCCCACTGTACCTGCTCAAATATCTGTTACTGTTTATCAAAATTTCCAAATTAAATGCTTGATCTGCCTGGTAAGATATCCTATGTATACTCCAATTAGCTTTAGTGGTATATCTGTGTAAACTAATTCATAATTCCTTCACATTCTTCTTCATAACACTGCCCAAACCAGACTTTTCTTTCTGCTTCCTCTGCTACACCCTTAGCTCATGCCTTGGTCGTTTCCCACCTTGATTACTAAAGTCTTCTTTTGACTGATCTTCCATTATCTCTCCCTAGTCCTCTGGTTTCCATTTAACATTCTGGCACTAATATTATCTTTTAAGCCTATTGTTCTGACCATGCTACCTCACTTTTGATATCCCTTTATTCCTTCTGGAATTCAGTACAATCTTCTTGTGTTAACATTCAAAGTCCTACACAGCCTAACTCCTCCTATCTTTTACCTCTTCTTTTTACCAGCCTGCACGAAATATTTGTTCTAGGAACTCTCTGCTTCCTAACCAAGGGTGTCCTCTTCTTTGGCTCGGCTTCATCCTTTTTCACTTGCTGCTCCATATTCTTGCAACTGCCTCCCAGAGTCCTTCTCTTGTTATTTTTAAACCTCAATTAAAACCTTTCTCATTTTCCAAAGAAAGCTTTTGGAATTCTTGTGTAAAATTGTTTTATAATCTTGTATATTTTGCTTACATGTATTTGTCAGTTTGTTTTATATTATATTGTATTTTTCTGTATTTTATCCGTATGATTTGTTTTATAATTGTATTATATAGTTTTATATTTTATTTCCTTCCTTCTCTTTCTCCCCTCTCTCAATCTGTCTTTGTGTGTGTCTACACACACACACACATATACTTAAGATTGTACACCTTCGGCAGGATGCACTATTTTTGGTGATTTTACTTGGAAAGCATGATGTACAACGATCATCATTATCATCATCTAAATTATGTCAGATGTTTCTTATCAACATGACCATCCCATGCTGCTTTTTTACAATATCTTTTAAAGCAACAGTCCTGAAACCAGCGAGATGCAAGGAAAAAGAGAGGAAAAATACTATCCATACAATGCAAGAGGATATAAAAATACTGTTAAGAGCAGGGGCTTTCTTTGTGGTCAGTTTAGGAAATCCCAAGCCCTTAAAGTACTATAAGTACATGTCAAAGACATATAGATCCAGTTCTGTAACCTATACATTCTATCTGCAGAACAGTGATATCAGAGTTCTGAACTTAATCAAAGGTTTCATCTGGAACTAGTGCAGCAGAGCCAGCACATGTAAAAGCACCCTTTCCAGTATCTTAGCAGAACATGGGACTGTCAGATTATCTTGCACACAACAGCTGGAGTCACACTAATTTCCAGCATGTGTTTCACATATGTCCCTTTTCAGCCACATACCAAATTCGTATTAGCTCAAGACAGTGTTTTTTTGGCAAATAGTGAAATATGGATAAATGCAATATGGGACAATTCAATGTAGTCTTTGGTATAACCTCCCTGTCTTGAAAGTAGATTTAAATGATTCAGTGATGAAAGAATGCATTAGACCATTTGAGAATTACTCTCCTGTTCTACGTCTTTGGCTTGACAAATGACAGAGACAATAAGAAGTCCTAATGCAAATGTCAGACTCTGGAGTTGCTGCATTAAGCAATTTTCATTAAGAGTGTAATACAATCTAAAAGGTTAGAATTAACTGAATAACTGTTTTAATAAATTATGATATTCGAAGACTTCATTTTAGAAAGTGTCCACTGGATATTTCTCATAAAAGAAAGAGCTACATAAGGAGAATTATTTTTCTCAGCAATCATCAAAGGTTAGAATAAAGTGTGTTTTTTCTCAGTCCACTCAAGTTGTAAATGTTTAGCGTAATCAACATCCAGGCAAAATTAGAGTAAGCACATCAAGTAGATGCTACTATAATTTCTGAAGAAAAATGAACCGACTTCTGAGATCAACATTTTGTAAGGGAAATACCTGTGCCAGCTGAAACATTTAATAACAACTCTACAGAAACAAAATATGTAGGACTAAATACTTACAGCTCTTTAAGAGGCTGGGAAAAAGCATTTTCTTGAATGGACATTATTGCATTGTTGTTCAGATCTCTGCAATATGAAATAATGTGCAAGTTTACATCATATTGCCCTTCAAAAAACTGGGCCAAATGTATGCTTGAACAGAAAGCTTAAATGAAAGAGGAAAAGATGTTAGGTATACTTACAAATATTCAAGGACCTGAAGTCCAAAAAATGCTCTCTTTGTGATCGACTTAATCTGGTTTCCTTGTAGAATCCTTTAAAAAAAAAGAGTATGACAGAATGAACTTGAGTAAATCAGTGTTCAAGGCCCTCCTCACTTATAAGGAAACACGTTTTCTCAATCTTTTTTTTTTTATTTCTATTACTCTTGCAAATGCTCTTCGGGGCTCAGAATCAAAAAGGGAGAGAGGGGAATGTTTATACTACTACCAAAACAGGAAGAGAGTGAGCCTGTGTGAACACAACAGCAGAACTTCTGCTGGCAAAATGGCAAACTGCATAGCTAGAAAGAATACAATAGTTGCAAACCAGGAGTCCTTTACTGGCTGAGTGTGCCAGAAACCCCACTGTAAAAAATTGCTTCCAGTACATCTTCACATTCTCTCCTACAGACATAACTCTTCTGGGGCAAAAAAATATCTGTTTTCCCCAGATAGTGAAGAAGGACTGAGGCTCTTTCCCCCCATAAAAAAGAAGGGTTAGAAAGTGATCTGAGTGATCCATGGGGAGAAAAAGAACAAAGATCTAAAACCCAACATTCTGATAGAAAGTTAACTGGGTCACACACTGCTTCCTGAAACTGGATAATTTTAAGGCATAATCCATTCCTGACTTTCTTTCTCTACAGGATTAGAATGGGCGTGGTTGTCTATCACATTAACAATAATATCTTTAAAAATATGACAAAACCTATTACCTGCCCAAGGCAGGAGATGCAATTTGCCATAACCAGCTGAAAACATTTACTTATGAACTAGAAAGATATTAAGCCTTACTAAAAAAAAAAATCTATTTTTAAAAATCAGATTGTTATATATACTATGAGATTAATTTCTATTCTAGCAGATATGTCAATACTGCAAGTGGTAAGGCTTACAATTTATTCAGTCTCTCAAGTCCTACAAATGCATCATTTGAGTCTTCTATGGCCCAGGAGATCTCATTATTTCGCAGGTCTCTGGAAAAAACAAACACACACACCACACATATGAAGCAATGCTTTTATAAACCAAGGTTCCCTACAGCAAGTTACTCCTTCTTCCTCTCTCCAAGACTTGCCATTTATCGTTTGTTTTGCATTTTTGAAATATAAAATCCCATGACTCTTGCAAACAGACTGTGCTGTTGCTTTACTAGACTGGAAAGCTAAAGCTGCTTTTTGGTACACAGTCTGCTGTTTCTAAATTGCAGTACTCCTCACAAGGAATGTAATGTTTGTGCACAGTTAGTGCATATACTGGCCAAATTCCTGGGGGTGGAAAATTTCATAAGGAAACATATGTTAAAACCATCAAGTATCGAACACAGCCCTATGATAGATGGAGAGGAAGTACAAGTCACTGGCGATACTTGACTTCTCCAGTCACGCAGCACCATTCTCTCAACCAAGCAATATCTATTAGTACCTAGCAAATATAACAGCTTGCATCCTATTCATGAATTAGGATGGCATAAGTTGGACTTAGGCAGTTCACTGTTTTTGTTGCTTTGAAGACTGGAATTCCGCTTTGACCAAACACAGGTCAAAATCTCCTCCCTACCTTTTAAGCAACACAGTTACCAAACAGTCATTTCCATGCTGTCAGCAAGTGGGGGGGTGAAGAAGGGTGCATCCAGCTATTTTCCTATAGTTGGATAAATTGCAATAATGTTGTTGTTATGCATCTTTGGCCACAGATCTTCAGTCCTGAGATGAAGCATGAGCTTGGAATGGGGGAACAAGCCATTCTTATGGCAGTGGCAAGGTCGTAAAGAGCATGGAGGAAGGGAGAGAGAGCAACTGAGTGTGGTGGCAGTGGGAAGCTGGTGACTAATTCATGGAATCAAAAGAGCCAACACCTTTTCATCCACCTTTGCCTCTCATCCCAACTCCCTCCACCTCCACAAATAATCCCTCTCCCCAGATACAACAGGGACAATGCAGACACAGCATGGTAATGGTAACTGTCAGGGACTGCAGGCCCCTACCTAGCTGGAGGGGATACTGTAGCAGCCCTGGAGCAACTGGAGGAACACTGTTAAATGCACAAATAAAATGGAGCTGCTGTGGAAGAAAGTTTCAATGAATATATGAAAAACTGAGAAGCAATACAACTTTGGAAAGAAGGGGGAAATAATTACAAGTTGGAGACAGAAGGATCCTTAGTGAGGGACAAGAGTGCATTGGGTGCAAAAAGGTGCAGCAACACAAAGACTCAGCTATCCAGAATGTATTTAAAAAAAAAGTAATGTTGGCATGGGCCATGTCTGATGTGAGTGGTAAGCAACATGGATTGGCAGTGTCGGCAGCCAGTAGGCTGCAACAACATCAACTTGGCAGTAGTGGTGGAAGAGGCAGAAGCAAGAGCAGCCTTACCCCCAGGCTCACCGCCACGACAATCTCCACCAGTACAATTTTTGCCACCAGTGCAGCAATGGAGACTGTCAGCAAGTGCACATCTCTGCCTAGCTTGGATACTGGGGCAGTCCTGGAGCAATTGGCTTCATACTGCTACACTTCACAGGAATAGCTGAACAAGTTTCAATGAATATGGGAAAAACTGAGAAACAATGAGACCCTGTCGAGAAAGAAGCAGGGGTAGAGAAGTAACTGCAGAGAGGGAGACAGAAAGATCCATAATTGTGGAATGTATGCACACTGTTTGTCTTTCTGCCAGAAAAATCATTAACTACACCTGCAGCAAGTACAAATTGGCAGCTCTCTTGGAAAAGAAGGTCACTGCACTGCAGCTACATGCCAAGTCTCTTCAATGCATCAGAAAGCAGGAAGACTTCCTGGCCAGAACACAGGGAGAACTGACCATACAAAACCAAAAAGAATAAACTGCCAAGGAAAATGAAGAGCCTTGTAACAGTGAAGTAAACCCTACGAGAAAGTCACTGTCAGGAGCAGATTGCACAGAATGGATTCAGAATCTCTCTAGCTACGCAACTGCTTCCTATAACTTCAAGAAGACAGCAATAGTGAAGATGTTCAAACAGGAAACCACCAAGTGATACCACATGCCAAGGAAGGAATGAAGGTAACCCACCAACCACAACAAGAAAAAGAGAGGTGATGGTGATTGGGGACTCGCTGGTTGGGGTACAGGGACAATTGTGAGCCAGCCTGAAAAGATGGATTGGGAAGTATGCTATCACGCACAATACAGAAGTTCACTAACAACTTGTCACAACCTATCAAGAACAGAGATCAGTACCCCTTTCTCCTTGTTCACATAGGTACCAATGACATGGCCAAGAACTGCATCAGCCATGTCTGACTATAAAACTTTAGGCAGGAAACTGAAGGGGTTAGAGGCACAGGTGGTATTCTTATCAATTCTGCCATCGAAGGATAGAGGATTAAACAGCAATAGGAAAATACTGAATATGAATGACCGGCTATGTAGATGAGAAATATTTGGCTTCTGGGATCATGCTCTTCTTAGGCAGAGGACTACTGGATACAGGTGGGCTGCATCTCACAAAGACTGGAGAGAATGTCTTTGGTAATAGCATGGCAAGCCTGATCCAGGGGGCTTTAAATTAAATCTCTGGAGGGGGCATGGAGATGATAGCTCAAACGTGAATACAAAGGCAATCTCTAATCACAAGGATGTGAATTCTAGAGAAGTTGACGGAGAGAATGGGATACACAGAAAAACTGAGACTAAATCAATAAATGAGAACAAACAAAACTTCAGATGTCCATATACCAACACTCAATTTGGGAAACAAACAAGCTGAGCTTGAAGTCCTAGTGCAGGAAGGTAAATATGCCTTTATAGGCATAACACAGACCTGGCATTATGACTCCCATTATTTGAATATTACAATTGAAAGGTAGAACCTACTCAAAATGTGGCAAAAAAGGAGGGGGTGATTATATATTAAACACATATTCAGTTGTATAGAAATCTGTAATAGCGATCAGAGTGAACCAGATAAAAGTATTTGGGTAAAAGTAAATAGAGAAATGAATAAATGCAACATTGTGGTAGGAGTTTACTACAGACTACCAAACCAAGAAGATGTGGTAGACAATGCTTTTCAGAAACAAATCTCAGAAATCTCAAAGATTCAAGAATTAGTAGTTATGTGGAACTTCATTTACCCTGCTGGGAAATTAACTATGCTTAGCATACATTCTCCAATGAATTCCTTATATACCTTGCAGATAATTTCTTATTTCAAACAGCAGTAGAAGGAACAAGGGGATCAACAATCCTGGACTTGATGATCATAAACAATAGAGAGGAGTTGGTCACTGTAATGAAACTATTCAATACTTTAAGGGGAAGTGATCATGCAATAGTAGAATTCGCAATTGTGGGACAGGGCAAAGAAGAACATAGTCAAACAGAGACCTTGGATTTCAGGAAAGCTCACTGTAACAAATTCAGGGAATTACTGGGTGGCAATCCATGACTAGACATGCTAAAGGAAAAAGGCATGCAGAAAGGCTGGGAGTTATCGAAGAAGGTGTTGCAAAAAGGATGAACACAAATAATCCCATGAAAGAAAAAAAATGGCAAAAGTATCTTGGTGACAATCTTGATGATAATGACTATCTTAATCAGCAGGAGCCAGCATGGGTTTGTCAAGAACGAATCTTGCCAAACTTATGTATCTTTATTCAATCAGGTCAATAGTATAGTAGATGGTGGGAATGCTGTGGATGTCATTTATCTGGATTACAGCAAAAGCACTTGATAAATTCCCCCATAACATTTTGATTAGCAAACTGATTAAATGTGGAATAAATGAAAACACTGTCAGATGGATCTATAATTGGTTGGAAAATCGTGCTCAAAGAACTGTCACCAGAGGCTGCACTTCAAGAAGCATATCTTAAGTGGAGCGCCTCAAGGTTTTATTCTAGGAACATTACTCTTCAACATTTCTATCAATGACTTAGACAACGGGGTGGAGGAAATCCTTTTCAAGTTTGCAGATGACACAAAACTGGGAGGGCTAGTTAATGCATTAGAACATAGGAACAGAATTCAAAAAGATTTAGATAAACTAGAAAATTGGGCAGAAATTAATGAAATGAAACTCAATAGAGACAAATGCAAAATTCTACATTTAAGCTACAAAAACCAAATGCACAGATGTAGGATGGTGAATACTTGGCTCAGCAGTAGTGCATGTGAAAAAGACTCTGGGATTATTGTTGATGATAAGCTGAACATGAACCAGCAATGTGATGCTGCAGCAAGGAAGATGAAAGCTAAGTTAGTCTTCATTAATAGAAACATTAATTAATTGAAACACAGAAAAGTTGGAGCAGGCTCAGAGAAGGGCAATGAGGATGATCTATGTTCTATGGAGAAAAAAGCATATGAGCAGTTGAGAGGTTACATAATTGTACTCTTTGAATACCTTGAGGACTATCACAGAGAGGGGGCAGGCCTGTTCTCTACTGCCCCTAAGGGTAGGATCACGTTTAATGGTTTGAAGTTACAGGACAGAGATCTTGACTAAACATTACAAGGAAATTCCTGACAGTAAGAATGGTCACCAATTGCCAAGGGAGGTGGTGGGCTCTCCTTCACTGAATGTCTTCAGAAGGAGGCTGGACAGCTACCTGTCAGGGATGCTTTAGCAGGAGATCTTGCACTGAGCAAGGGGTTGGACTTGATGGCCCGGGAGGTTCCTTCGAACTCTATGATTCTGACTCTATGACTGTATCTGCAGGGATGTTCTGGGGACCCCTGCAGATGCCCTGGCAACATATCTAGCTACAAGAGTAGAAGTGTATGCATTCTCACTCATCCCTTGCTTGCCAACAGTATAGAAATGGCTCTGTTTGATGGGCTGAACTGTTTATAAGATAATGTTTTCCTCGAGGGGGGGTAACATCAGGAGACATATTAAACACAAACTGGGGGAGTTTTGTGAAGAGACCTGTGAATTAAATATTGCTAGTATATTGCTCTTTTTTTTGTGAGATGCTTGGCAAAACATTACTATATACAGAGACATAAAAAGACTATACATAGGTCAGGTGAAGAACTGAGTATCATGAAAGAATAGATTTTTGGAGAGAAGTGTTCCTGTTCACAAATCCAGTTATACGCTAATGGGATTTCTATCTGATCCTCCAAGCACAGATCAATTCACCAAGCTGGACTGCAGTGAGAACTGGAGAAGACACTTCATTAAAGTCTAATAGATTCAGCAGTGCATTTCCTTTACATGACAGGTCATAAATTTATGAGAGCAAAGATTTTCACAGCTCAGCGACATGCAGCATTATGCATGCTGTTTGGCATAATGCACTTACACACGTTACTGCATTAAACATCATGTTACACAACAATCAATCTATGAAGTGAGAGAAATAACATTTACTGGGTTTTCAGGAATCATTCCACTAACTCTTTGCTGACCTCAATATGTTGCTACCAGTGGGGTTCATGATTGGCTCCACAACCAGAAAGACCTTGTGATAGGTCATCTGCATTGACTTGTGCCTTACAACTTCAGTTTTAGTGAGTTCCAGAGAAATGTGATAATTTATAGTACAAGAGAAATCTTACATAACTGTGCTTATATTCTGCATGCTTTTTCTCTGATGAGTACATAAGACAGGCCTTTCCTTTTGGCAGCACCTAAGTTGTGGAACTCTATCCCAAAGAAAGTCAGGCTGGCTCCACTCTTTCTGAAATTCTGGTTGTCAGCCAAGAGTGCCTTGTCCCATATGTCTTTTGTTCCTTAACAGCAGGCTTGGGATTGTTTTAATTCCTTTTAAAAGGTTTTTTTTTTTTTTGAGATGAGGGTTGAATAATGTGTTTTTAAGGAACATTTATGTCTTTTGTGCATTGTTTTGGCAACCCTCGTGGACCAAAAGGTAATAAACAATTCACTTTTCAAAATATAATGTGTTGAATAATCTTTCTGCCTGAAATTAAACCTGCAAGGATTTTTTCTTTATTTTGTGAAATCACAAAAACAGGAACAAGCCCCTAAAGAACTGTTGTTGCTGAAATTGCCAATTCCTGTACAGTCTGGAATCTGAAAAAGTTCTTCTAAAATAGAACACAGGTTTTTACTGTGGAGAACCTTGAATGCTTAGAGCCTTGTTAATCACTTTCAACTGCTGCTCGGCAATATCAAGCAACCCTGAATGAAGAACCTATCCTGTCAATGGCTTGATGCCCCTAAGTCCCCAACAAAACCCATTAATTAATATGCTAGGGGTTTTCCCCTATTTTTAAAGTCTAAACTATTAGCTTTAACTGATTTGTTAAAAGGATGCACATGCTTAGCAGAATGTTACCATTTACGTAGTTTTAGTGCAACAATTTAGACACATTCTAAACAATAATAGTGAGGATACGAAACAATTAAAAAACATTTAAGTCTAAACAAAATAGCAGCACTATCTTGCTACAAATTACATGGAAATGACTCTTCTGGGTATCACTTGGATACACAGTAGAAAAGTATGAAAATTATCCATACTTAACTTTTGCTTTCATCTTTTAATTTAAACCCACTACTTCTTAGTCTGTTCTCCCTAATCACAGGAAGCAGCTGTACTATTATAAATGTGTAAGTTAGTACTGAAAATTATGTCATGATTTAACCACCTTGTCAAGCATGCTCAAAATTGTATCATTGTTATTTTTTCTGAAGCTTTCTGATTTGCGAAGAGCAACATAACAGTGTGGCCTTTCCACTGTGGGGGATTATTATGTATGCAACTTCTGTTCCTGAATATAGTAATTTTTATTTACACTATGTCACTTCAAACTACCACAGTATCATGTAATTTAAAGACAATCAGTTCAAACCACTTCCTATTAACTTTCAGTTTTACCTTGGTGGCAAATGCTGCTTCTAAGACAATGACATCAAGCCCAGCATACTTCATAGACTTCATATATGTACCCGTTTTATGTCTCTATGCCTACAAAAGTGTATTTGAATATATGAAACCCTCAAAAAACACAACATGCCAGGGAGAGAGAGCATTTGATTATGGCAGGCAAGAACTCTTGGTGTAATTCATTATAGCACTTATGCATTTTTATAAAAGTCTGAACTGCATCTAGAAAAATTTCTTCCCTTTCCCTTCTGGAAATACTGCAGGTATGACTAGGGGCAGAACATGCAGGCTAAACCATTTTGATTGCTTTCAGGTGCTGCTCAATTTAGGTTTCTGATTCACTCCCTTTACAAGTGCAATGTTGCTTCCACCATGCAGTCTCCATCTCCTTTCTTCAGCACTGCCCTTCCTCTCTATAATTCCAGCTTCAATCCCTCACCCTGAGAAAACATACTTTCCAGATATTCCCTGGTGAAGGTCCTACCCAGCCATTCCAACTGTATGCAGACTTGTGTGAACTGACTAAATGATTGGATAAAAGATGGCACAGAACAATCTCAAATTTCTCTAATGTCCCGTAGCATTCCTTCTCTGTAGCAAAAAGGATCTAAATACCCTACAGGCACCAGATCCCATCTGATCTTAGAAGCTAAGCAGCAGCATCCCTAGTTAGTACTTGGATGGGAGACCACCAATGAATACCAGGTGCTATATGCTATATTTCAGAGGAGTGTACTAATGAAACCACCTCTATTTGTCTAAGAAAATCCTATGAAATTCATGGGGTTGCCATAAGTTGACAGGCAACGTGAAGGTGTGCACGTGCACGCACAAACACACAGTCATCCCCCAGCCTAATCTGCAATGCATTTCTTTCTCTCTCTCTCTCTCACTACTCCTTTCCATACCTAAAAGAACAATGGTTAAACAACAACCATCACCACCACCACCACCTAAATTGTGAAGAAGAGTTGCTAGATACGTAAGAAAAATCTGGAAAAGAATTATTTTGTAGAAATGAACCACTGTATTGGCTACCTTATTAACCTGGTTTTGAGAAATATGTTTGCTGTGTTAGGGTCTGACAGGAAATTGGTTTCCTTCTGACAAAGACACTTGCATGAAAATACTATGTACACTGCCAACCTTGCACTCAATTCTATACACAGTCATGGCTCTCCACATGCAAGGTGGAAATCACTCTGTATATGTGTAGAGACCTTGCTAAAAATACAATGACTCTACAATAAAACAAACAGAAATAATTCTGGCCTAATTAAAGCTTGGGAATAACTTGGGTATCCCTGTATGTGTTTACATATGTATGTACCTAAATATAGGCCTATATCAAACTGCCAATCTCAGCTACAGTAGATTCACTAAATCAACTGTTAAATGGTAAGTCAACACTGATTAAACAGGCCTATTCTCACTGGAAGCTGAAATTAGATTAAGGTGATAACCACAAACAAACAAAAAGTCATAATGACCAAGAAATGCTCTGCCTTGAAAGAGGAGACCTGCAAAAGAACATTTGGTGTTCATTATGGACAGTTATAAAACACTGAAGCCTGATGGTTTAACAACAGCTGAGCTTACCACTGACGCAATAAACAGTAGGCAACAGGGACCTGGGATACTGAAGAAATATATTACATTCAGCATTCTAAATTGCACTTGCTCTACTAACAGAAAATTGCAGCATGAGGAAAGCAACCTATATAACATCTTTCTTAATATGGGTGTGTGTGCGTGCCATACCTTGAAAATAGCTCTTCCTTTAAGGACAATGTGTAAAGATAAATAACTGCACATGTATTGTATTATAAGCTGAGCGCCCTGAAAAGCAATAGTTAATTCTCAACAATACTGCATAGCTCTGTGTCATCGTGAGCACTGTTTGCAACTTTTTATATAAACGAGGATAAGGCAGGCTGAATTTGGTAGCAGGATAAAGATACTTTGGTCTTCTTAATGTCATAAGTATTGTTAACTCTGGAAGATTTCAAGTGTTCACTTCTGCGGATTTCCTTCATCAATAACTGCTCTCTGAACTATGTGCACTTACAACGTTTGTAGATTTGAAAGTCCCTTAAAGACACCATCAGCAATGTGACTGATTCTGTTATCACTTAGATTTAATCTCTCCAATAAATTCAATCCAATAAAAGCAAACTCATCTAGGCGGGTTAGCTGGTTGTATGATAGATCTCTGAAATGAAACACAACAAAGAGAAAAATCTGAATGATAGGTTGTAGAAAAATTAGACTTTTCTTGTTTAAGAAATTAAGCAAATTCCCTGTTAGGGAACAAGATGTTTATTATTATGGTTATTCTAATCAATGGGGGAAAACTACAATGAAACAAATCCTAATACTTACAGTTCGGAAAGCCTTTGGCAGAACTCCCATGCATCAGGTCCAATTCTGTTAATGGTGTTTTGACTCACATAGAGCTGTTGTAAAGTCCTCAAACCATACAGCCAACCTTTGTTTACTTCTGTAAGGTTATTATGTTCCAGCTCTCTGTAGAAACAACAGAAATACGTGTTTACAACAATTGTTATACCTACATATAGCACTTTATGAAGGAAAAACTAAATTCTGATGTATGTATGATGCCTGGAAGAAAATAGCAGGGCAGTACTATGCTCCCCTTCTCCATATATTTATCAAATGTTTGGAAGTAACATGAGCAGGACTTTTCTTCTAACAAAATGGTGCACTACTGTCAGGCTGCTGAAGTCATTTTTAAGGGTCTAAAATAACAAAGTGCCAGTACCGTGCTTGTATAGTCACATCTTCTTGTACTGGGAAGTAAGCCAGCTAGGAAGAAGTAAACAAGCCAATATGCAGACAAGCAAATAATTCTCATGAAAATGAGAAGATATGGACTGTTAATTTCCAAATATGATGTGAACGTATTAGCTCCAATGAGCAATAGGAAAGCAATATCTTTAGTATTTTTGCCAATCCCTAGAGCACTGTATCATCTAGCACCTCTAATGAGAAAACAGTGTGATGTACTCACAGTTCTTCCATATTATCCAGTCCAAAGAAGGCGCCATCCATTAGTCTGCTAATCCCATTGCGCTGCATTTTTAATGACTTCAAGGAGTCCAAACCTTGGAAGGTAAGGCTATCTATTACTTTAATCCGGTTTCTTTTAAGTTCCCTAAAGAATGATATTATAATAATAGTATTAGAAACATGTTGGCTGAAATGAAATATAACTTTCATTTGCTGCACGTTTTTTTTTTCCTAAGACAAATACTGTTACTAGATCATGTAGCCACTCTAAAGGGAAGCTGAACAACCAAAAAAGATCAGATGCAAACAATACTAAAGCCTTACCTCAGGGGTGGGCAACTGTGACCTTCCATACATTGAATTGCAACCCCCAACATCCTGTAGCAGTGGCTAGGCTGGGTAGGGTTCGTAAGAGTTGCACACCAGACTACAAGTTGTCCATTCTTGCCATACACAGTATGGAGAGACAGATCTCTGCCCTGAGCACATGCAACATAAATTTTCCAACAACCAATTGAGTTTTAATTTTTCATTAGAATTGGAGCAGGGAAGAAGCAGAAATCTGCTTATATGAATATGTCAATTTAGTCAAAGGCTTTTATTAATATCCAATTGACAAGCTCACGCAGTTAAAATCTTCAGATGAAGTAGTTTGCAGCACCTTAAAGACTAACACACTTACTAAAGTGTAACCGAATTCCAGTCCCAGCAAATTTATGGAGTAAAAAACCCTTTGCTATTTTGGCTTCAGCAGATCCAAAACAAAATTTCTTCCAAATGTATTACTATGAACTAAGCAATGTGAAATTATTGTAAAGTGCTCAACATAGTACCTTCAAATTACAAATCTTCTTGACTGTTCTAAAATGTGTTATGTATGGAAAAAAACAAATAAATATCAGCTTATCTGTTTAATTCATACAGGTGTGGAAAGACTGCTTTTAACATGTATACAGGAAAGCAGAACTACCTGAAACACTGCTTCTTGAACTTAAAATACAAAATGGCCCAACAGAACTCTCACTTGCTCTGTGAGACATACATTTAAAGCCATCTTTCAATGAAAGATTTCCTTCAGGCTTTAATTTATGAGTAGCTGAGATGTATTGCATGAAGGCCCTGAAAATGATGAGGCATAATGACTTACAAATATTGTACGTGAGGCAGTCTGAAGGTCTTTGGTGGAATCATGCTTATTCTGTTTCTGTTTAGTTTCACAACTATTAAGGAGTTGGATAAATTATCAAAGCATCCAGCTTCCAGAGTAGTTATTCTGTTGTTGCTCAGATTCCTGTAAAAGAACAGAAAAAAGAACCCTTCAGATGAGAAATACTATCTAACAAATTAGACAGGAATTTCAAAAAAAAAACCCAACTAAACCTTGGTTCAGATTTTTCCTCTTCTTCTTGTCTCATGGAAGTTCAATTTCAGAAAGGAGAAATGTAATTGTAGAGAAACGTAATCCTAGAGGTCGTGATAAGATCTAATTGGACACCATCAGGTACTAAAGTGTATTATCTTATGTACTAAATGCAACCCCTTTAAACAGCAGAATTCAGCAATGTCAAAAGATCTAGAATTGTATAAAATAAGCCAAATCACACTTCAGTTTTGGGGGCAAGGGGATAGTTTCCTTCTAGCCTGCCACCACAATAGCCATTTTCTGATGTTGTGTTAAACAATGCCTTAGAAAGATCTGAATCCTACCAGGCTTGCACACTTTCTTTCCACTTTTCCGCCAACTTGAGCAAGGAGCTCAAAAGCTGTGTGTGCTTAACTATGGCTTTTCAAACTATCATGACCAAACAGCTCTGGTTAACATTAACAGTTATTAGTTAAAAAGAACCCAATTTCAAAGTGTGATTTCTGATATTAGTCCTATTTTAAAAAAGGGAGGGGGGCAAGAAGCATTTTGGGTTCTGAGGGTCACATTCAATGATGGCTGTTCAACTGGGGCAGCACATGAATGTACAAAGATACTCTTCACCTGGTCCACTCTACATATCATCAGGCTTAAAACGGGGAGACTTAAAAGATTGTTGGATCTCTGGTGGGGGAAGTGAAAGTGAAAGCCTCTCCCATCTCCCAGCAACCTCCACAGAGACTGAGATGTCTCTGCCTTTGTCACTAACTGGAAAACACCTATTTTGACTGCATCTAGATCACTAGAGCCTTTCAGCTCTCCCAACCCCACTGAGATTGCTATTTCCCTATTGCTGCTAGAAGCAGTTAAACAGTAAATTGTGATTTAACCAGATCAATCCAAAGTGCAAACACAAACCCTCTCCCAATTCCTGGCATTTCTGAGATCACTGAGCTTGCACTGATAACAAGCAGTGCCAGTACAGCATTCCTATGCTCCACTATCAAGCAAATCAGTTAGGCACAAGGGAAACATGTGGGACTTTTGCAGACTATACTGCAAGTAATTAAGGGCTAAGTGTGGCATGTGGAACCTCTGCACACATGAATGCGAGGTCATGTAAAGCGTGATGTCATGTCCCATTATAGTCAATGGAATGTGTCCAGAGGAGGGTGACCAAAATGGTGAAGGGTCTGGAAGCCATGTTCTATGAAGAACGGTTTAGGAGCTGGGAATGTTTAGTCTGCAGAAGAGATAATTAAGAGGGGACATGATAACCATGTTTAAATATCTGAAGGGATGTCAAGTTGAGGAGGGAGCGGGCTTGTTTTCTGCTGCTCCAGAGACTAGGACAAGGAGAAATAGATTCAAGCTGCAGGAAAGGAGATTCCACTTGAACCTCAAGAAGAATCTTACCCACCGTGTACAGCACTCCCAGTGCATCTGTGCAGTTGAGTGAGACAGGGAAACAAACAGTACAAGGTGGGAAAATGAGGCTGTCTGGGGTTTTCATGTGGCTTTTTGAACAGTTAAGAAAAACTGATTAGACTGGTTTTCTTTCACCTGTCTAGGATGGGGGAGTGGGAATAAGAAAGCAGCTGCAGTCTTGGTATTGGTGGAAGAAAGGAGTTTCTTTTGCCCGTGTGTGTGAGGGGGAGGAAAAAGCTAGAATCTTGCCTTGGAAGAAGGGATTGACTTTTCATGCTTAGAAGAGATGTGTGAAAGGGATGGGAAAAAAACTGGAATTTTGGAGTTAGAGTGTGGCTGGAAAGAGGTGGGATGTGAGCAACTGGAGTCTCATTGTCTGGAAGGGAAGGGATTCTTTACCCTGGGAAAAGTAAGCTCTGTTGTTTTATGCTTTAAATCCCTTTAAAACTGATGGCAAGTTGACTAACTTTATGGCTGCTTCAGTCTGTTGTAACACATCCCATAGTCTCTATAATTTCTTATGGAGCTGGCTCTCCAATTTACATTGGTCTCAATTTACAAAGTCACTCTGACATAAATCAAGACTCATCTGTACATATATATTACTTGTTTTCATAGCTGTGAATAAAATACCCTCTGCTTTGAAACCAGACAGTTCTGCAGTACTGTGTTATAGATTTGATGTCATTTCAAATTCTGCCACCCAGTCTGCCACGTTGCAAACAATACTGACAAATTCCTTTCAATTAAATCCAAGAAGTTAGTAAATATAATTGACATAGTTAATTTCAAGTACACTTCCATCCTGAGATGATACAACATTCCTTAACTAAAAGCTTCTGTTCCACACCTCACCAAAGGGGAAGGAGAAAAGAGCCTGGAAAGATATTAGACTTACTCATATCTCAGTATTCCACAGCAGACTGTGCTGTTCAAATGTAGCCAGTGGTTATACAAACAGGATTACACCAATATTAAGAACAATGTGCAGATCCTATGGATCAGACTAAGGTTCTATCCAGTCCAGCATCCTATTCCCAACACCTGGGGAAGCTCAGCACAGGACACAAAAACAATAATCCTAATACCCCTGCCATAGTCTTTACAACATCCTGGCAACTGAAACTTAGAAGAATACTACCTCTCAATCTGGAAGTCCTATCTGTCCACCATGGATCTGTTGAATCTCATACGAATCAATGTTTTTGGCTGATCTAAACTTCTTGTAATAGGAGGGAAAAGAGGTTTCACTCTATTCACTCTTCACACTAAGCTTAATTTTACAAACCTGTCAGTACTGACTTTTTTGAAATAACAAGGTAAGTATCTTCCTCCAGTCCAAAGGGGACCCTGCTCTAGGATCCTAGACCATGAAATCATAGCATTTCGTTGCTATCTTCACATTAGAAACAGAACAAACTTATTATCCTACTTAATTAATCACAAAAAAGCACTTTGGTACAGAACTCTTCATCTCATCTCTTCTACCCTTTTTCATCGCTTGGAATGAAACTAAAGATTATGTAAAGGTGTGTGCATTTTCAATGCTACTGATTAACCGCCACCTACTACTTACAGGTATTTCAACTGCATCCGTGGGAATGAAGACATTCTGATTTCAGATATAAGATTAGAGCTGAGATCAAGGTTTTCCAAGGAAACATAATGCTGAAGCTGTTCTGGAACAATTTCTGGGATTGTATTATGAACCCTAAGAATGAAAAAAAAGCTACTATTAAGGACCATCAATAGCCCACCTCTGAAATTCAGCTGCATATCAACCTAGTACCTAAAATACTTCTCGACTAAACATGCCTTCAGTATAACATGAAGAAACTGTTCGTTTTGATGCCTGTAATCACCTATTTTAAATAATCAGTTCCAATTAAAATGAGTTGCAAACAATTAGTTGAAAGCTTATTCTATCAGCAATTGTGTGAGATTGGTATTATTCCAAACATCAAGAATTAGGATGGTTTGCCTTCGGCAAGTATGGTTCCAGAATGCACTTACCTACTGAAGTATGGTTCAACTGTCTGGCCCACTGTTCAGAGAGCATGATGAAATGCAAGGCAGAATCATCAGAGTGATAATTTAGAAATACTATAGACACTATGCTCCTTTTATTAACTGCTCTTTTATAGAACCATTTGAGACTCAAGATGAAGGATTAAATTTAATTTTCAGGCATTAATGCACACTTCGATTTCCTTTAACAACTTATCTACAAGGAACATTTTTCTGCATTACCCTACCAAAGCTCAGTTAGCCAACTTTTAAAAACTGTTAATATTTACTTACAGTGAGATTAGTGTGACATTCAAAGTCAGTTCTCCAAAATAGGGAATGTCAGTTAGCTCATTGTAGTTCATCCTCCTGAAAGAGAGATTTCTTTTAGTGACACTTTGGGAGGAAAAAAAGACAAGGTAAGTAATGACAAAGGAATAACTGAAAATCATTCTGCTTCTAATAATACTCTTGCATAAGCAAGCTTAGCTGGAGATACTTGGCAGACATACACTCACAGCATAATCCTGAGATGTGAACTAAACAGCAGAAATCGGGGGGGGGGACGGGACCCAGGGAATAAAAAGTACAAAACCATTCCTGCTTATTATTTACATTACCATCCTGGCCTGGTGGGAAATTATCTGAATTAAGGTAACACATAATTGTTACCTCAACAGTTTGGGTTTGGAGGTTGGACTAGGAGATTTGGAGACCAGGGTCTGAATCCCCACTCAGCCATGGAAGCCCAGTTAGTAACCTTGGGCAAGTCACACTCTCTTAGCCTCAGAAGAAGGCAATAGCAGAACCCCTCGGAACAATCTTGCCAATAAAATCCAGTTATAGGGTCATATTAGGGGCATTGTAAGTCAGTGGCAATGCCTGGTTGGAAAAAATGGTGGTGGTGGCAGCAGCAACAGGTGAGACAGCCCCCTGAGGTAGCACTGGTGCTTTCCCTCTTTGCGGAATAACCCTTGACCTATCCATAGGTCGTATAAAAATCCACAATTTTGGCTTCAAAACCTGCCCTTGACTTATACATGAGGTTGACTTAGTCACAAGTATGTACCATAGTTTCTTGAGCATATAATGCAGTTCCTCCCTCGAGAAACTTGGAGCATGCAAGAATTTGGAATTAACATACATTGCTGGACCGTAAAAGTTTAAATTAACTGTAGGTCATTTCTGAACATGGCTACTTTTCAGCTTAGCAATGAGAAACTAAACAAAAGAAGGGTGAATTTTCAATTACCTCGGGATTATATATGTGTACGTATTCTGTATGTGTATATATTTATATGTACACGTACACACACACACACACGAGGGGGTCTCCTATGGCACTTTCAAGGTATTAATCCCATGTACACTTACTTGGGAGTAAGCCTGTTAAGGTTAGCAAGGTTTACTTCTGTCATGACTTATGCAATCTACCTCGCTGACTTTCAAGCTGAAATACATATAATAATTAGAGTCCACCAGCTTGCAACTACAGATTATGCTGGTTAATTCATGCCAATATTCAAGTGACAACCTACCAAAGCTTCTGTCCTATCAAATGCTTCTTTTTCCCCTTCTCCAAGACAGTTTCCTCCTCTGGTTCCCTTCCAAATTCATCCTTCCCTTGTTCTAATTCATCTCTCCCAAGTCCTTCCTGTCTGTTTGATGCCTCCCAAATACTTCACCTACTCATCATGTCTCTACACTATATTACTCTCCCTACACCATAAAATTCCTTAGCATATTACAAAACAGACGAAGTTACTTACACTTCTTGTAACACTTGACCGGATGAATCAATGCTCCAGTTTGAGGATACCAAATGGTTATGACTTAAGTCACTGCAGACAAAAAAGAAAATTATGCAGTTATTCTAATCTGAGTATAAAATTCAACTAATAAGACCTCAAGAACTTCCACAGCTATTTGTAAAGTGATCACATATAACTGAGTACAGTGGGCTCAAAGTAAATGCAAGCTTATCACTCACAAATTCAACCCACTGTGGATCAAAAATAGTAGGTTAAAAAAAATTCAAATAGCCAAAATAAAACAAACAATATTAAAAAAAATATTAAAAAGCAGTGCAGGATGTCTCATCTCTCTTTCATCCTGCCTGGTGGACTCATGAAAGGACCGTGGCAAAAGCTGTTCTGCAGAACTTCACTGAAGGTTTAGAAGCCACTGAGGTGTGGTGGAAGAGAGAATGAGAATGAGGAAGACTGGTGGGTGGGGTGGGAAAGCTGAGGCTTGTCTTTGCAGGGCACACAGGATGGCGTGGGGTAGAAGGATCAAGTGGTGCTTGAGCTTCCTTCTTGTTCCTTATTTGAGGGACTTGACCATCCATGTTTTTTGGTATCCACAGGTCTCAGAACCAATCTTCTGCAGATACCAAGGGTACAATGTATTACACAACAGAGAAAACAGATAATTTTATAAATCACATTCCTGAAGTTTATGAATCAGACTTGAACTAGGCCATGCAATGTTATTCCAAATGATCTAACCCTGTATGATTACAACTGACCATTTTAATAGTTAGAGAATTTCAGTTCCTCATGAATATACCTCAAAACAGTACAGAAAATCCACTTATTTTTTTAAAATATCTTTACTGCAAATATGATAGGACAGCTACAAAAACTGATGTGGTATAAAGTAACCTACACTACATAGTCTGGAACATGATTCACCTGAGCTAGAGGTGGTTACACTTCTCCTAAAATCTCAGGTTTGCAGCTTTCATGTACTCCTGGACTGAGATCTGAACTTGGATGCCTAGGTTTTGGTGATGGCCAAGAGTATATTTGCACAGTTAAGACTATTGCATGAGCTGGACACAATCCTTGAGAAGTTAGATCTGACTAAGGTGACACATACCTTGATTATATCCTATGTGGCTTACTGTAAATGCACTCAATGTGGGTCTAGCTTTGGGAACTGTTCAGGTATGTCACCAGATCTAAAATACTGTGCCCAGTCTGTTGACTGGGGCTGGTTATAGGAATCATATAATTCCTTTCAACAACTCCACCCACTACCAGTCCATTTCTGGGCAGAATTCAAAATGTTGGTTATAACCTTTAAAGCCCTACACAGCTTGCATCAGACTATATAAAAGACTGTATCTCCCTATATGAGCCAACCTGAGTTTTAAGATTTTTCAGAGGAAGGCTTTCTCTCAGTACCACCACTATAACAGGCACATTTACTGAGAAGAGGGCCTTCTCAGTAGCTTCTCCCAGCTGTGAATTCCCTTCTGTGAGAGGTACAATTAAACCTTCTCCTGTTCTCTTGGCTGACAGGCTAAGAGCTTTGTATTTAGACAGAACTTTGATTGATTTTTAATCACATGTGGTAGAACAGTTTTGAAAGTGATGTGCTGTGTTGTTTTTTTAAATCAAACTGTTTTTAACAGTTTGACTGGGTGTTTAATCATTTCTTAAAAACTTTTCTAATATAAAATGTTAGCCAGCTTCTATGTTAAATTATTGTAAAATGCCTAGAGTCCCTTGGCAGGAAAGAGGAGGGATATAAATTAAATTGAATAAAATAAATGATTGATAAATAATATAGAAAAAAATAAATGAAAGTAAATGAAATGAATATGACATTTAAGTTGTTTCATGCAACTGACTGAAATTTTTGTTAAAAAACTACTACTACTATTAAGAACCAAACAGGAAAGAGAGGAACATGATCAGTATATACTGTCAGTTATATGAGATACTTTCAAGAGAAATTCACATATACATGTATATATACCATGTTTCCCTGAAAATAAGACATACACATAAAATAAGCCGTAGCAGGATTTTGAAGGATTTGCACAATATAAGCCATACCCCAAAAATAATACAGGTCCCAGTCAGGTCCCGTTCTGTGCATTCCCACACAGGCTTCATTTTAGAGGGTCTCGGGAGTGCAAGGGGAGGTCCAAAGGAGGGAGGTGGAACAGAATCAGGAGAAGTGGCAAGAGAGGAGCCCCCAAATATTCCCAGGTGTGAGAGATGAGTCCTCTCCTCAGGGCAAAGAGCATGGAGGGGAAGGCCGAGCCGAGAGCCTTACCTGGCTGTAGCATCTCCCTGCGAGGGCCGGAGCCAAGAAGGAGCCCTACAAGGAGCCGAAGCCAGGCACCGGCCCGGCGGAGCTGGCGAAGTCGCGGCTCTGCATGGCTGCCCCGAGTAAGAGGAGGAGGCAGCGGCCAGAGAGGCCGAGGGAGTTGGCGCGTTGCGAGGACGAGGCAGAGGAGACTGCGGGCCGCAGAGGGGACAAGCAGGCCGCGCCAGCCCAGCGGAGCTGGCGAAGCCGCGGCTCTGCATGGCTGCCCTGAGTAAGAGGAGGAGGAGGGGGCCGGAGAGGCCGAGGGAGTTGGCGCGCGGTGAGGACGAGGCAGAGGAGACCACGGGCCGCAGAGGGGGCAAGCAGGCCGTGCCGGCCCGGCGGAGCTGGCAAAGCCACGGATCTGCATGGTTGCCCTGAGTAAGAGGTGGCGGCGGCTGGAGAGGCTGAGGGAGTTGGCGCGCGGCAAGGACGAGGCAGAGGAGACTGCGGGCCACAGAGGGGGCAAGCAGGCCACACCGGTCTGGTGGCAACTGCTACAGCTACAGCCACAGCCCCAGAGCAGCGTGCCCAGCACCCAGCGCATCCCGGCCTTGGGAGACGGAGGCAGCCCTGTCGACGTCGTCGTGGTTGTCTTCGCCCCCTCAGTCACTACCGACTGAGCAAGGACTTCGGGCACATGCGCAACGGCGACAACAGGTGGCCTGCTGCGGAGCCCAGGCGGAGGCCTGCTCTGGCCTGCCCCTCTCATGTCAGGCCGAGGCCTAACCTACCCTGAGGTAATGGAGAACGGGATGGAACGCTTGGTGCGCGCCACAGGAGGCGCGTGAGGTGGCCTCGTAATGCTGTGAGGGGAAGGAACGAAAGTTTCGGTTCTCTTCAGAGGAGAAGAATCGCTCTTTTCCCGACTAAGGTGGTCATAATCGGAACCATGGGGCTGGATAACACTCCCTTCCCACAATTTAGGGGAGGGATTGGCAACTGGAACCCACTAGAACATACTAGCTCTCATTCCCTTTTACCTTGCCATGAAAAATATTACAAAAATGGTTTGAGTCATTTAGGGAGAGGTACTATTTGCATATCATCGCAAGGGGAGAGTGAACAGTTGTTATTTCAGAGTCCCAGCTGGAGGGCATAATATGGGACGCTGCACATGCGGAAAGGGCCACCACCCTAAAACGGAGCTTACCGGCAGCTGGGTAAGTCCATCGCCACGCGGAGCACCGCGAGCTTGCTGCTCCGCAGTCCTGCGGCATCCCAAATGGCGGCTTCTGGTTGGTGGAGGCTCTCTACCAACCGGAGAAGCTCGCCAGCCAGAAGCCCGCCCTCGGCAGATCTGCCATACTTAATAAAAATAACACATCCCCTGAAAATAAGCCATACTGTGTCTTCTTGAGGAAAAATAAATATAAGACAGTGTCTTATTTTTGGGGAAACACGGTATCTACATTTCTATTACCAACAATGTGACATGCAAAGTGGAACAAGGAATTAGAATGCCCAGTTGTGGTTAATCAATGGTTAACTGTCTTAATATCTATAACATGTATACATTATAGATTATTATAAATATTTGATTACATCTTATACAACAAAAATTATTGTTTCAGATACTGTATTTGCTGGTGTACAAGACTCACTGTTTCCCCCCAAAATATACCGTTTGAAAATGGGGTGCATCTTATACACTGGTGTGTCTTATACGCCAGCAAACAATATTTGCTAGTGTATAAATGGGGTGCATCCTATACACAGGTGCATCTCGTATGCCGGCAAATATGGTATATTGGTCACAGTGTCATAAGAAAGAGTTACTGAAATCAGTAAATTCTTCAAAATGTCATACCAGTAATGCCTTCTTAACACACATATTTTGCAGCTGTCCCATATTTGCCTTATTTGGGTGGAAGTAAACTTGGTACTGGTTGGCTCTAATATTTATAGATGAGCACTCTCTTTTTAATTATGTACCTGTATTTTGGAAAATAATGAGCAGAAGTGAATTTTTCATGATTTCTTGACTGCTAAAATATTGATACTTCAATACTGAAAATATAACTTTCTTCCACTTGTGACTCAATGGACAGAAGACGTAACAATGCTACAACATTTGAAGGAATGATATAAAGACAAAAACTACAAATGGATTTCTATTTGGACATTTCATCAGCTTTTATAAATACTTATTACAGTAAGCCCTTGGTATCAGCTAGGGTTTGGTTCTAGGACCTCCCTGTAGATACCCAAATTTGTGGATGCTTAAGTCCCATCATGTACAGTGATGTAGCAAAACTGTGTCTCTTATATAAAATGGCAAAATCAAAGTTTGCTTTTTTGGAATTTTTTTTTTTTTTTAATATTTTCAAGCCATGGTTGTTTGAATCAGTGAATACAGAATCTGCAGATATGGAGGGCCAACTGTATTTAATATTGTTGTTATTCTCTTCTTGAGTTTTTATTTTTCTGTTTTGTTATATTGGGGCATCATATTACATAACTCAGAATCTTCTTTGTGCACTATTTCTATCCATTATACAATTTAATAAACTTAAAAATAATGAAAAATATAAGATACTTTCAAAATAAGTAGAGACTTTCACATTACAGTGGAACCAAGCCCCAATCTATTGTGATGCTATTGCTGCAATGCCAGACCTTTCTTCCCTTTTTTCCCCCTTCTACAGTCATTTAAGCCATCTGAAAAGCAGCTCCACATTTTTGAAACAGGCTGTTGGACTGTACTGGCAGCTACAGTGGGAAGAAAGTAGGGATGGGCCAACCGAATCCTCGAATCCTGGGGAAGGATTCAAGATTCGCAAATCCCAATCCCCGCACCAAAACAGGCAAACCAAATCTTTCGAATCCACCAACTAAATAGTTTGTTGGAGACCGGGACACCTGAAAACCTGGGAGACCAGGACACCTGAAAATCTTGGTGATCAGACACACAAGGAAAGATGGCAGGTAGATGACTTTTTCCCTCAGAGTAATAATGGCCTTTGCTAACAATTTCAGAAATTACATCTGGGGTTGTATTCTAATATATTTAAATTGAATATTTCATACTTCAGTTCAGCATTTAACTGGAAGGTACAGACTTGAGATTTCAAGGACAGCTGAAAGATTCCTTCACATAGCTCCCTTGCAAAGCTCTTTCATACACAATTCTGGTGTTTGTAGTTTTATAAGGTGTCGCAGCCTTCTCTGCCGAAGTGTGCTGGTGCATCAGCAAACTATAAAACCCAGAATGCCATAAGGAGCTATGCAAAGAAAAGCCAGTTTTGACCTGGATTATCTCTGCACTGTAGTGGTCCTGTTTATAAAGGCAGGAAAATGTGCGATTAATCCACATTTTCCTGCCTGTGTAGAAAGGGCATTCATGTCATTTTCAAGCTGGGGAGATATTGAGGCAAAACTATGACAATTATCCTGGCCAGATTTCTTCAGAGGGAGGTTTGCCTTTGCCTAGGTTTTTGCTCAGGCTGACAGAGTGTGTCTTGAACAAGATTATCCTTCTTTTCCTTGAATCCTTTAATCTTAAAGGATCAGGATCTTAAATTAATTTTAAGAAAAAGATTCAAAAGATTCCAGATTCATGAGATTTGTAGATTCCCAGAACCTTCCAGGGATTCGGATCCAGATTCAGAAAATTCTGGATTTGTCCCATCTCTAGAAGAAACTGCTCCTAGGAAAATATCTCCGAGTCCTAAACCTAACCATCAACCTTCATTACAGTTGCACTCATTCTGCATTACAAAACTGCAAGCTGGCTGAGCCAGGGAAAGGCTAACATCATAAGTAAAGAGTGAGGGAGGAAGAATGAAAGCACTGACTAAAGGGAATCAGCCAATCAAAAGCACTGAAAGATCATTAATCTGGTAGCCTGCCAGAAAGTGAAAGTTCTTTCTTCATGATTCCCAACAAACAAGACAATGGGACCTGTGATTACGGCTGTAGCTGGAGACAGCCAAAAAGAATGGTTAGTAAGCAGTCTTAGGGAATGTATTGAGACACAAGAAACTTCTATCTAACTTGTTCCTGTTCTACAATGTTCTCCTTTTTTATCTTATGGGGAGAAAGTGAGAGATTCAGCATCCACTCCAACTGTTTGGAATGGTTTTTGAGTTGCACTAGAAGCTGCAGTGGAAACCAGATGGTCTCTGCCTACTGTTCCACTATTCTGGCAGCTGAAGTCCAGCACTGGATTCTCTCCAAAATTTTAATTAAAAACTTTTCCAATATTAGCTTTTGGGGACAGAAGATCTTACATCTTAATATCCGCTTCTGTGAGAGGCAAAACAGAAATAACTTTTTCAATGGTATTTCATTCCTGACAGATTACCCAATACTTTTGAAACAGAAATGAATAAAGGCTAGAATCCTATGGTCTCGGGAAAAAATTCTGGGGAACTATATGGATTTATTTGGTTTTTTTAATATGTATCTCCAGTGGAGGCAATAAAGGACTACCTGAGACACAATGCTTAAAGTTTGCAATGAGAAGGTGCAAGATACTGTCACTCTGTCACTGGGGAGTACAAACATGAGGATTACTACAGATCAGTAAAACCCAAAGCTCTCCTGTGCCTGGACACATTCTGGAAAGAGGAAAAACTGTACCAGCTATGAGGCTGACATAGTTGGGGCACCTGACGAGCTTCCACTTTCTATCTCTCACTGCTCCTGAGGAGCTGCTCTGTGGGCTCACACATGTGTGTGAGTCAGTGTGTGTAAGGCATGCAAGTGGTGGGTTACAGGGGGGATACAGAGAGAAAAAGAGTCCCCAGTGGTGCCTGTCAACAAATTGGTGGCAGCCACAGCTCTTCCATCCCCATGCCCCATCTCTTGGCTTCGTGGCTGCTGAAGAGATCCAAAGGAGTGCAACCCAACCATGGTATTAAACCAGGGAAAGATAGAGCAAGGGGAAGAGCAGGTTGCCAGTCTTTCTTTCTTTTGCAAGCAATAAGAAGATTCGGTTATGCTTTTCAATGATTTCCTCTTTTTGACAATGCTCTGATCCCTAACTTATTGGATAAGCAGGGAATGCTTATATATTACTTTCATTACCTAATGTAGTATCAATTACTAGAAAATGCGAGACTGAGAGTGCAACTGCACTCATATCCTACCAGTGGGCTTCCCATAAGCAATTGGTAGACCACTGTGTAAACATAATGTTGGACTGGATCAGCATTTGGTCTCATTTAGCATGGCTCTTCTGATAACCAAGGCAGCTGCTGTGCTTCCAACATCTCTCTTTCTCTCTCTCTCATTCTCTCTCTCTCTCTCTATCCCCTTCACACAGAGGGCTGGTTTGTAAGTGCTGGTACTATGGAAATAGTCGACAAATGGAGTATCAAATCTGATGGGACTGTCCTGGTGTTCAAAACTATTAAAGCTCAAAATCCAGAATAATTCTAGGCAACTGAGGCAAGGTTACTAAACAAATGACAAGTATTTCTTAGAAGCAAATGTGGTAATGGCCTACTAAGAACAGCAATTTTATTAATACAGAATGAATTGGATATGGGAACAATTATATGGCTGATCAAAGTACCAATAAGAGAAATGAAGAAATTGGTATTCTGCATCAGAGAAATGGACTTGATGTGACTTCCATTGATCAATAGTCATTTTTGTTTTTTGGAATCAAAGACTCTTGTTTTTACTGAATATAGCCCAAGTCCAGTCATTAGTCATTAGAGTAGATCTACTACATAAATGAAATGTACGCAAGTGGTAACTTAATACAGTATTATTGATTCAATGAGTCTACTTTAATGGGGACTAACAATTTGTTTTAGGTCTGCATTTTGATTTCTTTTAAGAAAAACAACATTTACATTAAGACATAAAATATATAGCCTGAAAGATAATTCTGAAGCAAGTACTGTTAACTTGCCAGTTTTTGAAATATTTCAGAAAACACACTCACATTTCTTCTACAACTTTTGTTCCTAGTGCTACCTGAGTGCTACAGTAAATTGGCCTTCCTTCTTTTCTTGCTCTGGCACTCCCCCTACCCCCATATCTTTTGGAGCAGATTTAAGATGCAGGAAGCACAAACCCACACCAAAGGCATTGTAAGTCCATTCCGCTGATCAGAAGACACACTGACAGAACCTATGCACTGTAACATGAGTAATGTGGCAGTGTCACTGGAAATCTGTTCTGTGGAAACAGAAAAAAAGATGAAGAAATCTGTTGTCTCACAAGAATACCTGCTCTCTCTTTCCCTTTTGGTCTTTTACAGAAAGTTTTAACCCTAACTTTGGAAAGTAAAGCACTGTTTATTAACTTTATTAATAATCTCTTTGTTAATTCCTGACGCAATGAGCTACAGGCCTATAACCAAGGCTCCTGGAACAGTAGGAAAAAACACAACAAAGCAGACTGCCCCTTTACCTTGTTAATGTACTTTGGCTCTCCTCCAGAAAAGAGATGAAACCCAGGCTCCTTGTGCTGACAGCTCAAGCACAGTATGTGAGAGCAGAGCTGGCACCTACAGCAAGTTTATGAAACAGTCCAGATAACAGAGATGGCAAGCAGTTTATCTTGTCAGAGTGAGCATACTGCTGAAAGATGCTTGCATGCTGGAACAATGTCTCCCGTTAGCTAGCCAGTCAACCTGCTCCTCAATAAGTTTTAGCCACTTTCTCCTGATCTTTGAAAACCGCATTACCTCATATTAGAATTTAGCTGATAATTCCAATAGCAACTTGAATTTGATAGCACCTCTTTTTAAAGATACAGTATTTATTCTTTGCAGGCTTTATAGCAACTGCCAGGATTTTTTAAATTCAAGAAAACAGACAGAAGAGGAAATATAATCTCACTGCAAAATTTTCAATATGACCTCACTGCAAAAGTTTTTTCAAAAGTTCTCTGATTTCAGCAGTCTCAAGAGAAGACACTCCACTTGCTGCTATGAATTTTCACTAATGCAAAAACCTTTACTATAAAGTGGCACAGACAATAAGATTTCAAACCAGCATTCAACGACAAGGTTATTTGGAACATTTCTGTCCTCACATTATTTAATCAAGTACTGCCTCTGAAATTCTCAAATGATTAGTTTCATACTCAGAATTTACTTACACACACACACAAAATCAAAAACTTGCCACAGCATTCATGACTTCACACTATTTCCCCACTGACATTTTTATGGCCAAATAAGCTTCAAAGAGTTATCCTGAAGGAAGTTTTGCTATATGTCCTGACAGAGCAATGCACATATCAATCTAATCAAGAGAGCAAGTACTTGCCTGACAGACTATTTCCATTTTCATTTCTTCATCAAAACAAAAATATATTGTTGCACAGCATTTCATTTAAAAGATGCTGGAATCAAATGCACTAGGATCCTTGGGAAGGGGAAAAAACTGAGATCCTAGAAGTGGTCTGCATTTTATTAGTATTTATAAGACATAAAGAAGAGCATAACGTTATTGAAAGCTATCAATAACTGTGGTTGGAAACAAAGTGAACCATATTCAAGCAGATGTTATGCTTTCCAAACATGTCAAAGTATCTAAAAATGCTGAATCTAGCATAAGAAGTTCTAGTAATTTCACAAAAGAGGGGAAAAGTGATTAGAGTTTTGCAAATTGGCTTTTATTTAATTAAGCAACCCATCTGAAGTGAACTTCTATTCTGTCATTTGCTACAGCCAGTTCTGATTTTATGACATCAGCCTGGTGGACACTAGCCAATCTATCAGATGAGGCACTAACTATGACAACGTTGTTTATCTTTTTTGAGGACCCAGGAATGAAAACATTTCTACCAGATCAAGCAAGTGTTCACATTATATGTCTGGTAAGATAAACATCAAATAAAAGCTATAAAGAACAAAAAGAGTGTTGTTGTGTTTATGAAAGCTTAGTCCCATCTCTCCACTATGTGCAATCATGATAAACAGCCAATGTTAGAAAAAGCAGCAAAATAAAAAAACAAAAACAAATAATCAAATGACAGGTGATTTTCGTAGAAAATTCTTCTCATTCACAACTAGGTGTTACTATCTCAAAACCAATTCAAAAACATAAAAAGGAACAAATTGTGTTTTTAGACAAGAGATACAATATCTCCCATGTGTCATGATAGCACTTGGCACACAAAATAATTAACATGTCCTGTTTTAGACATCAGTATAATTTCAGTATCCTGGGTCTACTTCTTCCAAAATGTTCTATAATATACTACGACTTGGAACCTAAGATAAATTAAATAGGTTCACAGAGCTTACATTGGCTGTTGTATTATTCCTGCAAAATCTGCCCAAATTGAAAGGTTGCAGGGCTCTCTTACAACAAAAAAGAAGAGCACAGATAACAGGGGAATGATATGACAGAAGAGAGACATTCTGTGAGCTTCCTTATCTCATAAATCCAGTCACTTGTACTCTGACCAAATCTACTTTCAGGATAATCGTATAAGTTTCTATTAATATTGCCCATCAAAATATTTATGGGGGAAAAATCAAGTGATACTGGTTAGAGTGTAACACAGTAACCTTATTCTCCTCTATAGGGACTGAGCTGTACTAATCAATGAATTATTGATTATTGACTGGTATCTTCCAGTCAGAGGTACGATGAATGTAACTGTTCGGTACTGTGAATCTAACTAATTCAAGAAGATATACAGAATCACAGCAAGTGTTTGATAAAGGTAACTCTTAAATTTGAAAACAGAGAAGTATTGATTATCTTTTATCCTAAGGAGTAAAAACAAAGATGGAGCTAAGAAATTAATATCCATTAGGTCACTACATATCTACCTGCATATTAATAATTTGGTTACAAACAGAGTAACCTACAAGGACATTCTCAAACATGTTATTCTATGAACAATAGCAATAGTAATAGCATGTGTATTTCTATATCACTTCTCAGCTAAGTGTTCTAAGCGGTTTACATGTATTTTAGCTAATTGCCCCCAACAAGCTGGGTACTCATTTTACCGACCCGCAGAACGATGGAAGGCTAAGTCAACCTGGAGCCCAGCAGGACTGAACTCACAACCTTGTGGCTGCAGTACCAGCATTTAAGCACTGTGTCACCAGGGCTTTTGTAAGGCTTTTGTTTTTATCTTCTGTCTAGGGGCATTAGTTGCCACAGACTCTGTCCCTTTCATTTGGCTCAAGCTTCAAAACAAGGAGACCACTGTAGACACTAGGGCCTTGGTGCACAGTAGAGTATGTCCCAAAGGTAGCAAGGGAAAATCATTAGCTCTGTGTTGCCATCAACTGTTGTCAAGTCAACTTTGACTTATGGCGACCCTATGAATGAGAGACCTCCAACTCACCCTCTCACCAACAGCCCTGCTCAGGTCTTGCAGGTTTAGGCCTGTGACCTTCTTGATTGGGTCTACCCATCTGTAATGCAGTCTTCCTCTTTTCCTACTGCCTTCTACCTTACCAACTATTATTGTCTTTTCTAGTGAGTCACATCTTCACATGATATGTCCAAAGTATGACATTCTCAGTTTAGTCATCTTGGTTTCCAGGGAGAGTTCAGATTTGATTTGCTATAGGACCCATTTGTCTTTTTAGCAGTCCACGGTATGCACAGAACTCTTCTCCAGCACCACATCTCAAGTGAGTTGATTTTCTTCCTATCAGCTTTCTTCATTGTCCAGCTTTCACAACCATACATAGAAATTGCAAATACAATGGCATGGACAGTTCTAACTTTAGTGTTCAATGATAAATCTTTACACTTTAGGATTTTGCCTAGTTCCTTCATAGCTGCTCTTCCAAGTCCTAAGCTTCTTTTGATTTCTTCACCGAAGCTTTGCATAATCCGAATATGAGTGTGAAGACAGATACTTTCAGAGAAGCAGGAGATCACACTCACATAGATGCACACAGTGTATAACCTTACAGATTCAGCTCCGTAATCCACAAACCCAGCTCATATGCAGGACTACTTTCCAGGATATTTGGAGATGGGAGATCCTCACAGAAGCCAGTCACATTTGTGTTCTATCTTCACTACTAATGGTAGAAAAATAAAGGCAGAAACCCTCTTCATATCCCTCCAAGATACCTTTATAAAATAGGAATCAGAGACTGTCCCAGCTGCAAGGAAATTCAAACTGCCTTAATAATTTCCTTCTGTCAGCAGTCTACAGGCACAGATTAATGGGTACAACAGCCTGATGTCAAAAGTCTATTCTTTCAAGGTCAAACTGACACAATAGATTCCTGACATTAACAATCAGTGTCAGCAAAGTTGAACTCTGCTTGATATACAGTATTAGATCATCATTTCCAGATTCAATACAAATGACTTTCTAACAACATAGTTCCAAGTCTGCAATTGCTGCAGTAGCCAGAGATGTTATTAACTGCAAATGGGGCAGGACTTGGAGATAATTTTGTTAAGGAGCTGTTTCCACTATGAACAAGTTTCAGAAAGCCTGTTATACGGCATTCATTACATAGCCTGATTGTTTACAAGGGAACTGCACAAAATTCTTCCTCTGAGTAGCAATGCTTTCTTGGAGGTGGAAGAGGAATGGAAACAGCAAGCCTTGGACCTTAGAGGTGTATCATTTTCATCCCCTTAGGGATCTGCATGCTACTGTAAGAATGTAATGTAGTTTTAGTTCACCCAGCCAAGTATGCTCTGTAGCAAAGTCTTCACGATCATTACCTGTCATCACAGAATTACTTGTAACAACTTCCTGGCCCATTTTTATTCCCATGAAGTTTAGCTGTTCACTATACTTCCTATATTTTTTAACTCTGTCTCAGTGGCACTTTTCAGAGAACCAAGTGCTGCCATATTTGGGTATTAGTTTACTTGGAAAGCCATGAAGAATGAACAGACACCAGCTGCAACATTTCAAGAAATCTGTGAGGAGTTCAAAAGTTTTTTCTCTTGAAGATACGCAACAAGAAGATGGTGAGGACAAGTGCCAGGACCATCTATTTAAATCCTTGGCTATGCAGGAATACACACATAAAGCACTCCTGAGAAATGGCCATCCAATCTCTGTTTTAAAAACTTTAAAGAAAGAGAAACCACCACCCTTTGAAGCAATTTGCTCAACTATCAAACAGCTCTTGCCATCATCAAGTTCTTCCTAGTATCTTCATAAACTTTGAATCTACTGGTTCATGCCCTGGTCTTTGGAACAACTGGAAACAAACTTGCACCACCTCCTATATGACATCCATCCCGTTTTATTTAAAGATGTTTATCATATCACTTTCAATCTTCTCTTCTCCCTGACACATAGGCTTGGTTTCCAGACCTCTTTATCATTCTCCTTGTGGACATGTTCCAACTTGTCAATAACCTTGAATTGTGGTGCCCAGAACTGGACACAGTATTCCAGATGAGGTCTAGCCAAATCAGAACAGAGTCGTACTGTTACTTTTCCTGATATAGACAGCCTAGAGTTGTGTTGCCTTTTACGGACACTGCATCACACTGTTGATGCATGTTTAGCTTGTGGTCTTCCAGGACTCCTAGATCTTTTTCACATGTACTTCCACAAACTCAGGTATCAATCATTTTATAAGTGTGCATTTTAGTTTTCCTGCCTAACACCTGTCCCTGTTGAAATTTATTTAAATAGTTTTGGCCCAGCTTTCTGTTAAGGTCATTCTGAATCCTGATTCTGTCTTCTGGGGTATTCGCCACTCCATCCCACCTCACCTCTATTTGCTGTCACCTGCAAATCTGACAAACACACTCTCTATTCCAAGCTGTTTACAAAGATGCTGAACAACACCAGGCCTGCAACAGAATCCTAAAGCACTCTGTTAGTCACTTCTCTCCAGGAAGATGAGGAAACACCGGTGAGTATTCTTTGCGTATGTCTATCAACCAATTTACACAGTAGCACTGTTTTGCCCATATTGTACAAACATAACTGCAAAACTATCATAGGGGATCCTTGCCTAAAGCCTTACTGAAAACAAGATATCTGAATATTATTTGATTATATGCTGTAACTTGCTTTGAGTACATGAAAGCCTAGAAAGGGGAATATGACCTTGAATCTTAAAATATGAACATATCAGATTCTAGTCACTAGGTATTTTTTTTCCTTCTAAGCACATTTATTTTGATACTGCAAGATTTTACTCTACACTTGTTGAAACCAGTGCTCTAAAAATAGCAGCAACACATATTACCATTTCTCACAAATCTCCTTAAATAACCTGGGATACCCTGTTACAGAGCCCATAGGTTTCCTTGAATGAGCTATTAGGGCAGATCTATCCTTATGGAGTGTGCAGCTAGCCATTTTGGCACAATTTACTAATACTACAGCCCTGAGTAAGATTCTAGTCTGTGATATCTTTTAATACTTTACCTGAAGAAACTGTCAGCAGTCTCTGGCTCTGCAAATTAAGAAATAACACACAAATATGACAAGGGAAAATACAGCACTTTTAGGTTACCCAACGAACATCTGGCAACTATTTTTTCCTCCGAAAATTTAGTATATACTATTCAAATAAACGGTAACATCATATTTGGGTATTATCTAAGTAGCTAAAGTAAATATGGAAGAAGAAATGTGCCAACTCCACTCTCCTCTATCTCAAGTCTACAGTGTTACTGTTTCTGTGGCAGCCTCCTCTATCCATGAAAAATCAGAGATGTGGCTCTCCCCACTTCAGATTACGATCCTCTATAAGCAAGATGCAATGGAAGCAGTTCTAATGTACCCCCTTAGAATCATAGAAATGTAGAGTTGGAAGAGACCACATGGGCCATCCAGTCCAACCCCCTACCATGCAGGAACACCCTCAAAGCACTCCCAACAGATGGTCATCTAGCCTCTGCTTAAAAACTTCCAAAGAAGGAGACTCCACTACACTCTGAGGCAGCATATTCCACTGCCGGACAGCCCTGACTGTCAGGAAGTTCTTCCTGAGGTTCAAGTGGAATCTCCTTTCCTGCAGCTTGAATCCATTGCTCCTTGTCCCGGTCTCTGGAGCAGCAGAAAACAAGCCCACTCCTTCCTCTACATAGCATCCCTTCAAATATTTAAACATGGCTATCACGTCCCCTCTTAACCTTCTCTTCTGCAGACTAAACATACCCAGCTCTCTAAGTCTATCCTCATAGGGCATGGCTTCCAGGCCTCTCACCATTTTGGTCGACCTCCTCTGGACTTGCTCCAGCCCATGTCCTTCTTGAATTGGGGTGCCCAGAACTGGACACAGTATTCAAGATGAGGTCTAACCAAAGCAGAGTAGTGTGGTACCAGTACCTCCCTCGATCTAGACACCATACTCCTATTGATGCAGCCGAGAATTGCATTGGCTTTCTTGGCTGCCGCATCACACTGCTGACTCATGTTCAGCTTGTGATCTATGAAGACTCCTAGATCCCTTTCACACATACTGCTATCCAGCCATGTGTCCCCCATCCTATATTTCTGTATTCTAATTTTTCTACCTAAGTGTAGGACCTTACACTTCTCTCTGTTGAATTTCATTTTGTTAGCCTTGGCCCAGCTCTCCAATTTATCCAGGTCATTTTGAATTTTGATCCTGTCCTCTGGCATATTAGCAACCCCTCCCAATTTGGTGTCATCTGCAGATTTAATGAGCATGCCCTCTATCCCTTCATCCAAGTCATTGATAAAAATATTGAACAGCACTGGGCCCAGGACAGAACCATGTGGCACCCCACTAGTCACTTCTCTCCAGGATGAAAAACAGCCATTCGTGTTCACCCTTTGGGTTCAGTCAGTCGACCAATTACAAATCCAACTAACAGTAGCCCTGTCCAGCCCACATTTTACCAGCTTCATTGCAAGAATGTCATGGGGAACTTTGTCAAAGGCCTTTCTGAAATCAAGATATGCTACATCCACAGCATTCTCTTCATCTATCAAGCTAGTAACTCTATCATAAAAAGAGATAAGATTGGTCTGGCATGACTTATTTTTGAGAAATCCATGTTGACTTCTACACAGGTAATGACTGTACAGAGCAAGGGTGGACAACTATAGGAGGCTAGGGGCCACTCTATGTCCCTCACAAAAACTTTTTTTCCTTTCAAAATTCCCCCAACACCTTCTGGGTCAGAGGAGACATTTTTCCCATTGTTAGGCCCAGAAGAGGCATTTTTCAAAACAGGAAGAGAACAGAACACACTTCTGGTTTTAACAGAGGCCTTTCTTGGGCCTAAATGGCCGGGGAGAGGGGAGGAACATGGCAAAAATGTCCCATGTTCCCCTAGAGAATGTTTTGGGGCAAAAAATTGAAAAAAAAAATAGACCTCTGGGATACCCTGAAGAGTATAAAAATGGCTCCAGTGGTGCTCTTTGCCCATCTCTGATACAATGGTTAAGAGATGCTGCATACCTTATCTTACTATTTGATACTATGGCCAACATATGCAAGGCTGCCTGCATCTAACATCAAGAAATCTTCCAAAAGAACAAGGAAAACATCTGTGTTACAAAGCCCATGATACTGCATAATTATGTAGACCGTAAGACATTCCTACTGAATTTGCTGACAAACTATACATGCAACCCTCCATTTGGCTGGAAATTTTTTTCAAGACATTAAAAACATATCCTCCTCAAAATTTCTCTCTTTTCCTGGCAAATACATAATTCTCATTTATTTTCCAACTGGAAACATTTTTCCTTTGCACAGGCCTATAGGCACACCAGAAGAGAACTCAAAAATTTGTTAACTGTTATAAACAGCAGAGTACTTTCAGTTCTGAACTTTCTAGATCAGTGGTTCTTACCCAGAGGTCTGTGAAGCCCTCTCAAGGGTTCCATGTAGGGTTGCAATTCATCCCAGAAAATGAGGAAATCCTGGATTTAAGGGACTAAAAAATGTTCTGTCTGGTTGTGGCCTGTTGACGCAGCATGTCCTGGATTCCTCAGAGGTGACAGTGATGGCAACAGTGGTAGTAACGTGCTGGTGGGCATCTCATCCTGCCCTGCAGGCTCCAGGCACTACTGTGCAAGTGCACCAGAGAGCCCAGAATGCAAGAAGGCAAGACGAGAGCCCAGAAGGTAAGAAAAGACGCCCAACCCAGGCCTTGTATGGTAAGTGTGGCAACACTGCTTGAGCCTAGGACCAGGCAGTGCAGCAGAGCTTCACATCCAAGCAGCCACATCCAAGCAGCTTCTGGCTGCTTAGAAGAAAGGGACAAGGGTCTTGGTGCTCCTTTGGGGGAAGCACAAAAGAAACACTGTTTCCCTCTAAAGGAGCACCAAGAGGATGGAGAGGGCAGCTGCTTTAAGTGCTTACCCTCTCTACTTGGTGCTCCTTTGGAAGGAAACAGTATTTCCTTTGTGCTTTCCCCCAAAACAGCACCAAGACACTTAACTTTCCAGGCCTTGCTTTTCAGCCAGGGGGAAGAAAGGGCAAAAGAGATGCTATTTCCCCAAAGAAGCACTGAGAAGAACAGAGAAAGGGTATGTGCTTCTTTTAGAAACACCCACCCTCTCTATTTTCTCAGTGCTCCTTCAGAGACAAATGGCATTCCTTACATGCTTCTCCGAAGGCAGCACCGAGACCCTTACTTTCCAGGTGCTGCTTTGGAGGAGAAGGCAAAAGAAATTATTCTTCAGGCCTGTTTCTCATTCAATACCTTACCTGAGGGAACTGCTATTTATTCTTCTCTCCTGGCACCTGAAGGATCTCAGGTGCTACTCCATAGACCATTAACAAGCCTCCTTTTCTTTGCATTGTCTACTGGAAGAACAAGGGATAAGACTGAACAATTGATGAGCAATCTTAAACATATATTTGAATATTTAAATCTAAATTCAAAAACACTAGCCCCTCCACATTCATGAGGGTTCGGGGCACAAAACCCTTGCAAAAGTGGAAAAACCACAAATAACTCCCCAACCCCGCAATTCCCTTCCCATTCCCCTCTGGAGCTTCCCTCTCCTATTCCTTTGTCTCTAGTACTGGCATTGTGCAGCGGAAGACAACCTAAAAGGTTTACTGGTACTTTCTCCTCAGGCAGAAAAGAGGGGAGTTTTGAAGTTCTAATTACAGTTGGCCCTCCACATTTGCGGGCTTCACTTTGATGGATTTGATTATTTGCTAATTTCTCCAACCCCTGCCCCCTCACCTCAGGTGCTTCTTTTCCATAGGAACCTTCCCTCTCAGAAGCTCCAATCAGGCTGCACAGCTCTTTAAAACCCACCTCTGGTCCTCTTGCTCCTCCATTACCAGCTACCTGGCCAGCTAAGGATGGCTTGCAACCAGATTTCTCAGCACCACAAACCCTCTCCTGATGCCCCTCCGCACACCCAAGGAAGGAAATGGGTGAGAGAGAGGAAGTACAGGGCCACCAAGCCAACTTCCCCATTCCCTCTCCTGATTTGGATCCTGAGTGCCCGCTCTCCCCACCATGACTTGGCCCCCTTCCCACAGAAACACATACATTTTGATATTTGCATTTTCCCCCCCACTTTTCCAAGGGTCTGCACCCCTAACTCTAGTGAATGTGGATGGCCAATTGTATTTCCGGCAGACAACTTGAGAAAGAAGTAATGGGGAGCAAAGAGAGCACCTGACCAATCAGCAGTCAATAGACAGCAGAATGTGCAACCACATGGCAGAGAAGCCATGCCTTCAGCAACAGGAGGGGCCTTTGCTCACCCAAAAGGAAAAAAATTCAATTTAAAACACAAGCCTTGCAGGCCTGGGGTGAGGAATGCAAGGAGGAAAACGGGAATGGAGGAGGCAAGCACATGCTTTGGGAATAATCAAATTAACCAAATTTGCAAAGGTCAAATCCACAAATGAGGAGGGAGGACTGTATTTAAATCCTGAGTTAATTCTTTGGGATCCCCAGCAACAAATTATATTTACAGGGGAGTCCCTGCTAAAGGAAAGGTTAAGAACCACTGTTCTAGACCATTTTATTGTTTTTCAATGTTTATAATAGGGAAATAAGTGCACCCTAGCTTTATATCTCTCAGGCTTTTGTTCTCTGGATGCTTTGGACTTCATATCTCAGAACCCCTGACCACAAGCCAAGCAGGCTGGGGATTCAGGATGCTGAAGTCCAAAAATTGAAGCCTAAATTTTGAGAACTACTGCCCTAGGCAACACATCATTTCGTGACCATACTATGAATGGGAAGGTCTAATTGTATAACATGAATTTCATAACAAGTCAGTCTGCATTTTTTTCTGAAGCTATATTTTGAATCCTATTCCCACAATTACCAATCAGATGCTTCTGGCATGTACACAAGAAAACACAAGTGGTCTCCCACCACTATTCCCAACAACTGGCATTCAGTGGTATACTGTGTTTTAGCTCTGAAGCTTTATGTAGTTACCAACCATTCTTTGACACTCTTCCCTCAATAAATAATATAGGTAACAATCATGCCTGGATTAAAATAAGGCTTTAGTACACAGTAAAGTCTTACATAGCCAGAACACATGAGTTCTAAACTCAAGCTGGTGTTTAAAGTCTCTTTTTGCTCTACTTTCCACAAAAAGTGATTTCAAGTTGTTTCTACTAAAAAATCCAGAAAGTCTCAGACTTTCCTTACATATCAAATATCTATTTGATATTTCAATAAAGGAAGAGATAAAGATCATATATTTCACAAGATGGCTACTCTGTGCCCCACATTTAAGGCAATCACTCTGAAAATACTGGCCACCTCCACCTCCTTCAGTTACTGATTCTTCTCCCTCTCCCTACTGCTCAACATGCTCTCTTTCCATCAGGAAGGTAAAATAATGCAAGAGCTAGTATTCCCAAGCCAGGAAACACAGCAAATCACTGTGGCTGCTGTCTTGGACTGCTCTCACGCACTCCTCTGGCCACAACAAAGTCATGCCCCTTGGTCAGTAATACAAAGGAAAACTGTCTCTAGCACCGTTTTCAATGCTTGTTCTCTGGAGTCAGAAGAAAAAAAATACAAGCAGATGAACAAAAACAGACGTTCTAGCTGGAGGAGCATGCTGACATTACTTCTTCCCCATTCTTCCGTAACTAAGAGGATAAGCTCACAGCCATTTTCAGTTATTAAAAAGTGACCCAATTATACAGGAGGGACAGAGTTTGGAAGCGGTCTTCCAAACTCTTAGAACTTCTAAGTCAATATGGCCATTGGCTACAGACCAAAAAGTAATTTTTCCAAGCTTTGGACTGGACTGATGTGAATGTGTTCCATCAGCATTATTAGACTGTAGAACACGCTGGTCAAGATTGTTATTTATTGGTATCGCATAATCAATAGTAATGATTAGGAAGGACAAAGTAATATACCATCAAGTAGCATTTCTTCCACAGCAACTATCTCCTCTACTGATGATATTCATGTGTACTTACTTATTTAATTTATATTCTACTTTCTCCTAGCATGGGACCCACAGCAGGTTAATTTGCAGTACACCACCTTGCCAGAAGATGAAAAACTGACAAATAGGGTAGCACAAAATATTATGGTCTGTTCACTGTTAGAAAGTAAGCAGCCTACAATTTGAAAAGCTGTTGGAAAAGGTAGAAAGGTTCTCCTCAAGAAACAGGGATTATTAGGCAGTGGAGAAAGACTTAGCTGCATATCTTTGTGCATCTAAAATACAGAAATTTCCTTCAAATGAATGTCCTTTATGTGTGCTTTTTTAGAAAGTAAAATGTTACACTTGAAGACCCTGCTGTAGCAGTGGCAGAAGATCCTGCAATGCAATACTTGGGGCCCTGAACTTTACCCACAAAAACCTCAAGAGACAGAAACTAGCGAATTAGGAAAGAGAAAGTTGTAGCTTTCGGCATGTGCCCAAGATATACTGACTTCCCTATCTCTCTCCATACCTTACCAACCACTCATGTTCCAAATTGGCTACAGTTCTTGTCTCTGGTGCCTGAGAGAGCAGTTTTTCTCTACAATCTGAACACACATGGAAAGTGCTGTAGCAATGACTTATACAGAAAGAGGATGACAATACTTGTAAGCAGTAGGGCCTGACTTTAATACCCAGTCCCAGGAAGGGACTCTGGGGTAAAAGGGAAAGGTCCAGTTAGGGTTTGGGAAGACATAGGTATTGGGTTCTCTGCTTCTACTTTTCCATCAAATCCGCTAGGTATTTAACTTATGCAATTCAGTAGTTAAACACAGCAAAAGAAACACTACATAAAATCAGTACTTCTAAATTACAGAATTCAATTTTTAAAGGCAGTTCTCACAAATCAGCTTAAAAAGGACTTCTGTAGACATAAGTGACACTTCTGCCAGCAGAAGTCATCACCAGAACCTTATTCCTTTCAACCAAAAGGATTCAGCTTCAGTTCTCTGGTTTCTGTACATACTGCTGGGAATGACAACCTGATGTACTATCACCAGTCACAGCAGATATGAGAGAAAACAATGGTCTGACTCATAAAAAAGGCAGCTTCACACTATAAACTTTTACAAAATAGAAGCGAGAAGGAAATAATGATGATGTGGTTTCTTCAGTATTTTTTAAAATTTTCTTTAATTTATTTAGCAATGTAGAACTAACTCTGCCACCCTTTTCTCAATTTCAGGACAGTGATTGAGTAATAACTTCCTCTGTTTTGGATTAAGCAACTGTAAAATCATAAACTGCCTGTGTGAATGATGAGAACTGACAGTAAGGAACTTTAAAACTTAATTATTCAGGTGACTCTTATAGGGAAGACTTTAGACCAGTAAGAACTACTTATTTGCAAGGTGTGAACCAATCTAATCTCAGGCAGCTCCAACATTGAGACTTCTTGCCCAACTCCACCCGTCTACATGAATTAATCTGGGTAAATAAGCACATATGCAACCCAACTGCTAACGGATGTTTACAAGGAAGTGTCACTGTGTTCAAAGGATTTATGCATTTATTGTGTTTCTATTTTATTTAAAAACTTTCCTTTTTTAATAAATCAAGTAGCTAAAATCCTGTATGTAAGCTAACCATCTGTTAGAGAGCCATGGATCTGCTGCATGTGTTAATCCAACGAGTGCTACAGCTGAAATCCATAGGAATATAGGAAACTCAGTATGAAGTAGCTTCCTACGTTCACGTGGTTTTCAGCGCTAACACTCACTAGGTTACCACAAAATTTCAACCCATTGGTTCATTGGAGAATTGTTGACTCTGGCAGAAATTCTCCAAGGTTTCAGACAGGAGTTTTTTCAACTCCATCTGGAGAATTAGGTGGCTGAACCTGAGATATTGTCCCTACAATGCAGATGCTCCTCCACTGAACTGTGGTTCTTTTACCTACCACAGAAAGAAAATATAAGAACAATGACCCACCTCGACCACTGTTTCCAGAAGTGGACAACTAAGTGTTTACCCAAAGCACACAGGCAGGGGCAAAGGCAAAAAGCTCTTCCATTCTAGGTTGCTGGCACTTGATAGTCAGACTCCTTCTGAACTTTCAGACTCTAATTATCATAGCTGTGAACAGATCATGAATTTGCCTTGCCCCCTTTTAAAGCTGCCACAGCTAGTAGCATCATTTTGTCCAGTTTAAGTTGGTGTGCTAATTGCCCCTATTCCTACAGGGGCATAGTGACACACAATAGTTTACTCCCAGACTGGACTACTCTGACGTGCTCTTCATACTTTTTTTTCTGCAGAAATTTCATTTGGCCCCAAAATATTTACCCCAGCAGGTACATATACAGGATAATATATTACGCTTACACTGCAAAAGCTGAACAGGTTGCCAGTTCATTCTTAGGCCTAATTCAAAGTAATTATGATTATTTAAAAAGTCATCCATAGCTTAGGCTAAGATGACCTGAACATGGCAGCCACTGAAGAGGCTGGCTCCTCTTCACAACCATGTGGAAGAGAGTCTTCTGTGCCTAAACTCCCTGTTTCAAAGTTTCTTTGCCCCTCTCTTTCACAGTTAATACTTGACATACTAAGGATTCTGCTGTGGACGCCTGTTTTTTAAGAAACAGTTTTACCTGCTGCACTTGCTTGTTTCTACTGATGCTTGCTGCTGTGATGGTGTTGTTTAATTTCTGCTTAACTTTTATATTTATGGATTTTTAAAAAATACTGTTCACAACTATCTCAATCATGCATATGTATTTTAAGAGTAGATGTGGATACTTTTATGGATCAAATACTACTATATCCTGTAGGCTATCTCCTTATTGAGCACTGAGTCAATAATTTTGGGATATTTTTATAGCAACTAAAAATTGCTGCTACCATTAACCTGCCTTTCCTCAATCTGAAGGAGGGACAGTTTTGTATGCAACATCATGACACCATGCTCTGAGCAACTTTAATATACTCTGTGATTGCATGAGAGATTCTGTTTCTTTCCATAGATCAAAGCTCAGGTGAAGCTTAGGAACTCATTCAAGGGTGATTGGGAACACAAGTCAGCTGCTTTTAATGGCCACAGAAGTGGTAGGTTTTCACATATAAAACCTTCATTAAATTGTTGCCAAGTTACATAACATAAGCCTCAATATAAAACCTGGAGGAGAAGGACCCCAGTTCAGATTATGAAATCTGAACATTTGCTTCCAGTTCTCCAGCCAGTTACAGGTCACTGCTCAGTTACTGATGCAGCATCTCTAACAGTCAAGTTACATAGTGAAGTACAGTCATCCATCAGCTACTATAAGAAGATGGGAGTAGCACTGAAAGCTAAAAAGTAACAATAATCAGAGGATCTTAGAGCATCTGCATAATAGCTGTATGACAGGTTTCAATTAAGCATGTAACACTACAAAATAAAGGTAACAAGGTGAAAAGATACAAGGCAAAATTATTTAACAACTGAACATATTCATTCTTAAGCATATGGGTATTCAGGATGTGACATCTGTAAAAAAATTTCAAAGATGTCTGCACAGAATACAAGTCTAAGTGTGAAACACAAACACAGGCCACATTTTAATTGACAAGTGAAATCAGTTTAAGACGACCATCCCATTTTCTTCAGGTATCATATCACAAGTGCTATAGATTACATTTGCTCAGCAGTCTCCATTTCTGAGCTAGTTGGGGTGTGGTCTCAAGCTTCATATTGGAATCCCTTTGGCTTGTGGTGTTAAGGAACTTCAGCATCTATACTGAGGCCATGTTGTTGGGAATAGCTCAAGATTTCATGGCCTTCATGACAGTATGGGTTTGTCCCAAGTAGACAGAGTCTGCCCCTACTCATGCTGCTAGTCATACTCTGGACTCTGTTTCCTCTGTTGGATGGATGATGGTGATCTTTGTTTGGAGGAACTTCCTATAACACATGTAATCTGATACCTGAGAGAAATGAAGTGGTCTTGTTGAACTGATCTGTCGTGGATAAATCACTGTGGTAATGAACAGATCACTCCCTGTGGGTCAGATTTAGACATACTTGGCCTCAGAGCCTCTGCAGGAGTAGTGGAACAATTAGGATGGTCTGCCCCAGCAGGCTGATGGAGCTGAAGGGATTTCTGATGGCTCTTGGGGATTTTCCTGTCATTCTGGCAGTAAATTTTGTCAAAGCCTTGGTTGACCTTGGAAATGGAGAAATAGCCATGGACATGATCTATCCTGAGCATTTACTCTACTACAGTGATGCCATACAACCCCTTGGTTTTCCTGGGAGCTAGTGGTGATAGTGAGTGAAATGGAAACCAGAGTGACCTTTTGGAAGACAGAATTACACAACAGATCATGGATCCAGGCTAGTGTTGACATGGTTCTGGCTAGTTGGAGTATGTTTAATATCCTTACTACCCAGTCAGGATTACACTGGCTGGGACCTGAGCCTCTGCAGGGGTGGTATGCAGTTTCCACCAGGAGACTGATGACTCTGAAAAGCTTCCTGATAGCTCTTGGGGATTTTCCCATTTGCCTCAACGGATGATTCTGTTGAAGCCCTGGCTGATCTCTAGGGTGGGAAAGTGAACAGGATGGCAGATTGCTCCTGAGCACACTCTTGCATGGAGTGGAGCTGGATGCAATTAAATGAATGAGACAGCAACTAGAACAACACTGGCAGACACCTGGAAGCAAACACAGGCTACAGCCTACTTGAAGGCCTACTCAATGGCAGTGTAGGCAAAAAGAAATTATTTCTTTCTGCCATAACTGAATCTGTAAGGAGCCATCCCACAGAGTTGTTGAGAACTGGCAGAAGTCTGTTGGTTTCTGTCTAAGAAGATAATGTGGACCAATCAACAGCTTTCTTTAAAGAATTTGTTCAGCACTTTGCCGATAAAATTACTTAGATTTGTTGCCACATGGATGGCATAGTTGATACAGTCCCAAAAGATGTAACCTTGGCACCTACGTATCCTATAATAATGAATTCTTTTCAATTTGTACAGCCTGAGGGTGTGGACAGGATCCATGGGGAAGTGAGAGCCACCACACGTGTGTTAGCCCTTTACCCTTCTTGGCTCATTAGGTAGACTAGACGGTGATTGGTGAAGTGGGAGAAGAGAGCAGTCAATGCCTCCTTACAAGGCAGGGTTCCAATATGCCTAAAGGAGACTGTTGTAAGCCTTTGTTGACAAAAACATTCCCTGGAAAACTGCTGGCCAGTGTCCAGCATTCCATTCTTGGGCAAAGTAGCAGCATGTGGATGGACCTCCACTCCAAGGATAAAATGGGTTACCTTGATTCATTCCGATCTGTTTTCAGGTTTGCTTATGCAACAGAGATGGTTTTAGTCACCTTGGTGAACAACCTATGCTGGGAACCAGACGGAATGTGACTGTTGGTTCTGGTGGACCTCTTAGAGGCTTGATGCCATTGACTATGGTATCTTTCTGACCACCTTGCAAGGACAAGACTTGAAGGCATTCTTCCATTCCTTACTGGAGAGACAAGCCCAAAAGGTGATGCTTGGGGACTCCTAAAATGAATCTGTGACATCTGCTGAGAGAAGTTGTTTAGAGATCTGAGGTTCAGTGTTACCACTGAACTGACAGCACCAGGTCTACTTCTCCTTTCCACCTAATGCCAAGGAAACCGCTACAGTTCTAAACAACTGTCTACTGTACATAAAGGACAGGATGAGGGCAAACAAACTGAAGCTCAATCCAAAGATGACAGAGGTGTTGCTGGTCAGTCAAAAGGTAGATCAGGGAATTGGTATACAGCCTGTACTAGATAGGGCTATAATCCTCCTAAAAATGCAGGTTGGCAGTTTGGGTGTACTTCCTGGATTCAGCCTTGAACCTAGAGGCCCATGTTTCTGCAATGACCAGGAATGCTTGTGCACACTTAAAGGTAGCACACCGATTACACCTATTCCTGCAGATACCTGATCTGGCAATGGGGATGTCCTATTGGTTACGTCCTATTTCGATTACTGCAATGGACGCTGCATAGGAAGACTGTTATTTGAAGACTAATAGGAAACTTCAGTTAGGACAAAGAGTATCAGCACAAGTGTCAAGCAGGGCTGCTTATAGGGATCACAGAACATTCTGCCCCAGCAGCTCCAGTAGCTGCCAGCAGGGCAGTAAAGTCAGAGGTACACAGTCAGAGTCAGAAACAATTTTGGATGGATTTGGAGTCAAAGGTTTGGCAGACCAATTCCACAATCCTGACTGTTGGTCTGTTTTCTGGGCACAATTCAAAGGGCTGGTTTTGACTTATAAAGCCATATAGGTCCAAGCTATTTGACAGACTGTATTTCACTACATGAGCATGCCTAGTCCCTGAGAGGCCTTCTTCAGAACAACACTTTTCATAGGTACAATTGGTTGCAATACAAGACAGGACCTTCTCAGCAGCTGCCCTCATGCTCTACAATTTCCTCCCTAAGGAAACTAGAATGGCTCTCTCCCTTCTTGTTGTCCTTTTCTTGGAAAGCAATTCTTTTTTTAAAAAAATCAGACAGGCTTTTAGAAGCAGGTGTATTTTAGCACGTGCATTTCTATACTGCTTATCAGCTAAGTGCTCTCTAAGAGGTTTAAAATTTGTTAGGTAATTGCCCCCAACAAGCTGGATACTCATTTTATTGATCTGCAGAAGGATGGAAGGCTGAGTCAACCTGGAGCCTGGCAGGATTGAACTCACCACTCTGTGGCTGCAGTACCATCATTTAACCACTGCACCACCAGAAGCAAAAAATTTTAAGGAAAGAGCTCATAAGAGGTTACTGTGCTGTTTTAAATTGGTACTATTTTAATTGCTTTAGTGCAGGCTTTAAAATTGTTTTAATATGGTTAATAATTTAAATCTGTTTTAATGTTGACTCTGCTATCTTTAACTACATTGCAATCATTTTAATTTGTAAAAAGCTTCAATTCTCAAGAAGTTCTTTCCATTGACAGAGCTCCACATGCTGACTGATGGTCACTTGCTTTATTTATTTCTAAAAAGTCCAGTGTATTTTGGCCTTTATAAAGGTGGCCTTCCTTAGGGGCTATGCTTTACACAGAAATTTCTGAAGTTATATAATACACTCTCCAAAGAAATGGTCCATTGCACAAAGGGATGCTTTTAATGTGTGCTCATCAGTTCTCTTCTCTGAAAAGGTGGAGTAGCCATAAAGTTTATAATAACAACAACAATAATAACAGCAGTATTTTTGGACGCCAAGTGTTGAGTCACTAATTTCAATCTACAGGTTATCTGATATATAATCTTACACAACAGAACATACTCAGAAATTTATTACGCAATCACAGGAGCCCAATGCCATACAACATAGTTCCCTTACTTTGAATAAATGAAGGCCACATTTATTGGAAGACCATCTTTTGAGATTGGGAACCAGAAGTAATTAAGATATTTAATCTTTAAAAGCAAAAGCTATTCTCTCCAACTTATAGAGCACCTAGCAGCTGTTCAACAGATTTATTCAAGCCAGCAAGTAGTATAAAGTTTGTCACACTTCTGGATGCAGTTCCATACACCTGGCAGGAAAACTGCTGAAATCATTGAGCCTTAATTGCAATGAAACATGGATAGACTCAAGCTGCAAAATGTGCTCTTCAAATCTTCAAATTGTTGATTTAAAATTAAATTGCATAAATGATCACATACCTCTGAGAAATATTATCCTTAATCAGGGTTCAAATAAAAAAAAATTTAAGTTCCTATTTCTCAATGGATATTCAATAGTGTAAAGTTACAAGAAGGTACAAATCCTCTAATAAATAAAGTACTGTATATGCAACTGCTGAAGAAAGGCACAATGAAAGCACACGTATAGGTTAAAGGGAGAATTGTAAACAATGAGTCCAACAGGACATGAGATGCAAGATTGGTACATTGGTACACAAACAATATGCATCCAAGCCTGTATATATTTGAGCTTTGCATAAAAATGTAAAAGAACCTATTGTTTACTAATTTTTTGTCTCCTCAATCAAGTGTACACATCATCTGTCAAACTGAGGATAACACTGTATATAACTAGACAAAGGAAGTTGAAACTTTAAAAAGTTATGCTAGAATAATTTTTTAGTCTGCAAAATTCCATATACATAGCTACAGAATAAAAATTTAAAGGGCCAGTTCAGCCCATTCTCTATTTTCTTGAGTACCTTTAGAAGTCTAACAAAAACCACAGCACACTGGCTTGAGTAAGATCCCTAGGGCAATGGTTCTTAACCTGGGGTCCACAGAGCCCTCACATGGGGTCTGTGAAGCCCTGCTGCTGGACACCAACAGCAGTGGCTGTGACAGAAACATGGCGGGGGGGGGGTTGCAGGTGCTGAAACTACTCCTTGTTTGCAAATGAGGGAGCAGTTTGGGTGCAAACATGTGTCTTGCCATATCCTGTTGACGCAGCAGCAGGGGGTGTGGGTGCAAAGGGACACAATGGCAGGCATGTGTATGTGCCCCAACTATGACTTTGAAGACTAGGATTTGAATCTCCACTTGGCCATGGAAACCCACTGGGTGGCCGCAGGCAAATCACATATTCTTAGTCTCAGAAAAAGGCAACAGCAACAAATCTTGCCCCCATGACAGGTCCCCCATGACAGGTCTGCACCCCCATGACAGGTCTGCCTTGTGGTGGCCATAAGTCAGTTTTCAAAGGAGAGAGACTTGATGACTAGAAAGAACCTCTCCCTGCCAGCATCACGTTTTTGTTGTTTGCCCTCAGGCTACTTCTGACTTTATTATTATTATTATTATTATTATTATTATTAGCAGCAAGATTTGTTCAAGGGAGTTTGCCTTTGCCTTCCTCTGAGGCTCAGAGAATCTGACTTGCCCAAGGTCATCACTGTCTCAGTGGGGATTTGAATCCTAGTCTCCAGAAGCATTTAATAAATAAATAAATATTTGAATATTTAAATGAATATTTGAATTTAAATATTTCAATCTTGTGTCAAATCTTGGGGGTCCCTGGCAATGGCAATAATAAAGAAAATGTTAAGAACCACTGCCCTTGGGTATTTGAACTCAATTAACAACCGTCTTTCTCAATACCAACAGAAGTTAACACCACTAGGAAACTGGGTGAGTAGCCTTAAAACTGTACTATTTGATATTAAGACAGAGTATAAAATGACAGTGACAACTTTACACTTATTTATGACAAATGACTCAAGAATAAAACTGGACCAGAATGAACAATAACCAGCCTGCAGAAAGGAATCCCAAAACTGAGGATCTCTTTTGTCATATGAACAGCACACAAACTTCATATTTAAATGACAACACAATATATATATGTACATATATATCAAGTCTCCACCATGCTACCCTGTTATAATTGTGTCTTAAGTCATTTGGAGATGCTGTTTATTCTGTATAATCAACAATACTTAATACGAGCTTCCTTTAGCCATCAATGAAGCTTCTGCATCTCAGTACTTAAGGTTCATGCAAATCTCCAAATTCTTCCCACGCAGTACAAGACTGGGCATATTAACTCTACAGTCCTAAACATGTTTAACAACTATTCCCCTCCACAGAGAACTCTGAGAACTTTGCTTCTGTGAAATAGGTAAGAATCGTCTCACAGAAAATTTGCAATACCTATACGATACTAAATCACAATTTCTAGGATTGAAAGATGTGATGCTAGCTAAATTGTTAGAAAACCCAACTGCAGAGGTTATAATGTAGACAAGCAACTCTGAAAATGAATCAAGGTGACTGATTTCTATGAGGACCTGTCCCAAGAACAGTCTTTCAGAACCAAAAAAAGTCACATATGATTCTTGAAATGGCTGCAAAAACAAAATAGAAATAGAGGGATCCACTTAATCACAATTCAGTGTGTTCAAGGCATTTTACTATACATTTTACTGAATGTGCTGGTCCATGAGCTACTGGCTGCCAGACTGTGGCAAACTTCCAGGAAAGAAAGGAACAGTTATAGTTAATGGTGCTGATCTATGGCACACTGGGGGGGGGAACCCTGCAGGTCGGCACATCACATAACTTAAGAAACACTGCTCTAACTTATTCTGCATCTAAAACACAACTAACTTATGTCTGTTCAACATGGTCTGCAAGACAACTAAGCAGAGGAATAATAAGTCACAAGACGTCAATGACACTGTGGCCTACAGAGTGAAGAATGCCACAGTTGCCATCTAGTACTTCGTATTAACAGCCATGACCAAATTTAACTGAAAAATACCCTCTAGGCCCTGTTTGATGTTGGAAACTAAACAAGGCCAGCATTGTTTAATACTTGGATGGGAGACTGTCAATGAATACCAGGTGCTATAGGCTATATTTCAGAGGAAAGGACTGGCAAAACCACTTCTGAGTATTCTTTGCAAAGAAAACTCTATGAAAAATTCATGGTTTTACCATAAGGTGAGAGGCAGCCATAAGGCACATACATACATCAACTGCTTTTGGTCTATCTATCCCATCATTTTGTTCTCCAATCCCCCATAACAGTCACTGATCTGACACAAATAGGTTTAATCCCCACCCCATTTTTTTCATCTGAATTGAACTGAACTGTGTGCGAGGTACTCTATTTTATCTGTTCTGCATTACCCATTACACAGTTCAACTGGATAACTATATTTTTTTATTTTAATCAATAACAAAGAAATTTAACATACATAGATAAGCAATAAGTATACAAATCTTCTTGTCATCTTCTATTGTTGAAGGAAAAAAATAGATAACATAAAAAACACACACATACAAAGATTTCCCCCTGATTGTCCTTGGTTGTTAATTCTCATATAAAGCAGAAGAGTATTACAATGAGTTTTAATTGCTTTGATTGTACTATAGTCAGTTCTCAAGTAATCTTATTTTAAGATATTTTTCTAATTCATATCTAAGTTCTAAAATCATCTGTTGAATCAATTTTATAAGTAAAGCTTCAATCCAAAAAACTTGCTACCATCAGATCAGAACATTTGTTTCTAAGATATCTGATTAACAGATCGCAGTCTTCTACAAATCTTTCTGTCTGACCTTCTCTTATTAACATTGTCAATGTTTGTCCATGGTCGCCATATCCAATACTTTTAGAGTCCATTCATCTAGTGCTAGAAGTGGATTCAACATCCAATTCTTTTTGCAAATAACCACCTTGCTGCTGCCGTCATGTAAAATAAAATTTTCCCCATAGTTTTTTCTCTAGATAATTGTCTATCATGCTTAAGAGGTACATTTCTGGTTTCGTTTGAAAGGTGATACCCAGAATCTTCTCAACTGTCAAGTGGATTGCTTTCCAATATTTTCTTGATTTATGACAACACCACCAGATATGACAGAAGGTGCCTCTCTCTATAGTGCATTTTCAGCATCTATTGTAACAGGTTTTAAACATCTTGGACAATTTGTCTGGAGAGAGGTACCATCTGTAGTGTATCTTATAGATTTTTTTTCATACTTTGCCAGTGTACTTCAATCTTTTAGTCCAAGTTTTCTCTCACTGATCCAGATTAACCTGGTGTCCTATATTTTGGGCTCACCTGACCATTTGTATTTTAATTGTTTCTTCTTTAGTATCACAGCTTAGTAAGGCTTTGTAGATTTTCGAAATCAATTTAGTATCCATAACTGTATCCAATTAATGCAAGAATTTATCTTTCTCTTTTGATCAACACTAGCCACAGTGTTGTGCACTGATATGTCTCCTTAAGTGCCTTTTTCCTTAACTAAAGGGCCCTTCTACCAGGCAAGACACTGTTCCTATCAACCACTGCCAGTTCAGACTCTATCATGTATGTGTCAAACTATTTCCAAAAGGGTAGTCAAATTAGTTTGAAGCAGAAAGAACGGCAGAAAGTTTACTTTATTTGTAAAAAATTATCTCATAATAAATCCATTACTGTTCAAGGTAACACAAGACTCATCACTGCTTTAATAACATTAGATTTTTGCAACACTTTACATTTGCTTTAATTAGGATTCATATGACATTAGACTACTCATTTCCCACATTTGGTGCTTTCTGTAGTTCTTTTCTGTTTTTGACAGGCCAATTGATTTGGTGCCATCTATAAGCTTGGCTGCCTCAATGCTCATCTCTACATATGAACAAGTTAAAAAAGGCTAAATGCATACCCTCTGAGAACCCACTTATATGCTTCCATTGTGAGAACCATCTATTCATTCCTCCTCTGTTTTTATTAGCGAGTTACTGATGAAATAAATACATTACAGGATTTTTTGGGACAGAAATGCACACTTCTTAACAGCATTGTAAACAGCCTCCTATTATGTAGCCTCTAAGTCAGTGGTTCTCAACCTGGGGGTCGGGATCCCTTTGGGGGTCGAACGACCATTTCACAGGGGTCGCCGCTCCTCAATCCTTCCCCCCTTTAAAAGAAGGTGGGCTCCCAGCCAATGAGAGCAGTGCTTCTGAGACCCCTGCGCTGGGAGGAGGGGAGAGGAGGCGTGCTGGGCGTTTCCCCGTCTTTCCCTGGCTGGTGGGAAAGCACTGGAGGAGCCAAAACGCATCTGCTTATGCCGCCGCCATTTTTCCTCTCTCCCTGTCCTTTCCTCCCTGCGCCTTGTGTAAAATGTGGGCTGTTTTGGCCTTGCCTTTGGGAGTGACTGGCTTTTTGAACTGTGGAAACCCAACATTCAGAACTAGAATTACTGTCTTAATTCTGGCATTGATGGACGCTTTCTGTGCTTAAAAAAAGGGGGGAGGGTTACCAGTTTTTAGGCATTAGAAGTCTATCCAGAGCAGTGATTCAGGGCAGTGTTTCCAATCTATTTGGAATAATAACTAAATAAATAGAATCATAGAATCATAGAAATTCAGAGTTGGAAGAGACCCCGGGGGCCATCCAGTCCAACCCCCTGCCATGCAGGAACACCCTCAAATCAATCCCGACAGATGGCCATCAAGCCTCTGCTTAAAAACCTCCAAGGAAGGAGACTCCACTACACTCTGAGGCAACAGATTCCACTGCCGGACAGCCCTGACTGTCAGGAAGTTCTTCCTGAGGTTCAGGTGGAATCTCCTTTCCTGCAGCTTGAATCCGTTGCTCCTTGTCCTGGTCTCTGGAGCAGCAGAAAACAAGCCTTCTCCCTCCTCTATGTGGCATCCCTTCAAATATTTAAACATGGCTAAATAAATAAATAAATAATAACAAAAATGATTTTAAACATGGCTAAATAAATAAATAATAACAAAAATGATTTTATGGTTGGGGGTCACCACAACATGAGGAACTGTATTAAGGGGTCACGGCATTAGGAAGGTTGAGAACCACTGACCTAAGTAACATTGAGAAAGTTGCCTCCTTGGGTCCCATTCCAGGAGAAAGGCAGGGTATCAACTAAATCAGTCAGTCAGTAACTGTACATGTTTTGGCCCATACTGAGACGCCTTAATTCTTTTAAAGACATTTTGGTTCAGTCAAAATCAACAGCACACACCAAGTAAAGCCACCTTCACACAATAAATATTGCCTCCCCCCCACCCCTGACTTTCACATGGATTCATAGGAAACATTGTTTGAAGGGGTCCAGAGAGAGAGAGAGAGAGGGAGATGACACAACACAAACCAGCAGGGAAACTTATTTTGCAGCACGGCCAATGTAAATCCAGGACTCTCCTCCTCAAATACTTGATGCACACGTGACCCCCACCGTTTGGGAAAACACAAAAATCAATACGGACAGGGCATTTAAGGGAAAGGGAGGGAAGGAGAGAATCCCAGCAACCGTTGTTGTTTTGGGGCACTGTGACCAGACACCATTAGCAAAAACACTGAGGATCTCCACGATCGCCTCTCTCGGCTTCCTTTTCCGTGTCGGGACAGACACGCAGATTCAGATACAGGAACACGCAGGCAAAGCGCTCGCTGTAGCTTCTAGTCGAGCTTAACAACATGAGCAAAAAAGTGCATCAACGCCATGGCCACTTCCGCACGAGCCTGTTATAGCGCGATGGTTCCACTTTCAACCTCCTCTGGAATCCTGGGGTTTGCAGTTTCGGGAGGGGCCGGCCGGCCCCTCCCGAAACTGCAAACCCCAGGATTCCAGAGGAGGTTGAAAGTGGAACCATCGCGCTATAACAGGCTCGTGCGGAAGTGACCCCTCAGAGTCCCTCGCTCTCTCCAGCACACCACAGAGCCTCCTTCGGCAGACAAAGCGGCCGTTCTGGTTTGACAACGGCAGAAAAGGAGGCACCTGCCGTCCCTCCCAGCCGGGCAAACCCTTCCAGCCTCGTCGCGGGACGTAAGGTGGGGGAAGGAGGCGGCCGGCCAGGGCGGATACTTACAGCGCGGTGATGCCGGGAGGCCAAGGCGACAGCAGGCCCGGTTCCACGCTCCGACCGGTCGCCCGGAGGCGGCTACAGTCCAACACACCCGGCCGGCAAGAGCACGGCGCGGCGACACAGGCCTCCCCAGCTGCCCCCTGAGGAGGCAGCGGCAGGAGGAAGAGGAAGAGGAGGACGAGGGGACAGAGGGGCGTCGTCGGCGACCCCTGGCCGAGCCCCGAGAGCCGCCGCCGCATCCTCCTCGCCCCGTTCGCTCTCCCGCCCCCAAGGCCCGGCCAGGCCTCGGCGCTACCACCTCGCCTCACACACGCCCCACCCCTCGCCCGCTCGCCCATGCGCAGACCGAGCCCACAGCGGAGGAGGAGGAGTCAGCAGGCAGGGAAGACGACCTGGGGGAGGTCTGCTCATGCGCAGCTAGACGGGGAGCGTTCGTCGCCGGGGGCGTCGGAAGGAGGCGGGACCGCAGAGGCGCCTCTGACTGCCAGGGGGCGGGGTTTGGGCGAGAGAAGGCGGAGCGAGGCGGTGGGGAAGCAGCTGCTGCGGCGGGGAGACCTAGGAGAAGGCTGGGGGCGGGGCGTTTCCGCACTAGGCTGTTATAGCGCTATTATTCCGCTTTCAACATGGTACGGAATCGCGGGGTTTGCAGTTTAGGGAGGGGCTTTGCAGCTCCAGCCCCCATGTTTTTCTTCCCAAATAGGAACATCAGTTTCACTCAACGTGCCAAGTGGAAACTTGGCTGTTTGTCCAGGCCTTTGGGTCTCATTGATTAAAATCAAATACTGATGCCATTAGTTTTAACATTTTAAAGCTTTTCAATCTGTTTTAACTTGTTATTATGTTATATATATATATATATATATATATATATATTTTACTATAATGTATTGAAATAGTTTTAAACAGTTTTAACTTTTTTTTTTATAAGTCACCATAAGATTTGTTTTATACAGAGCAAAGTGGAACTATTTTAATAAATAAAAAAAATAGAACTGTTGTTTTTCACAGCTTTGGTTCTGGAAGGCTATAGTATTAAATAGGGCTATAGTGTTAAAGTTTACTTTTCTACAGTGTGGTGGGAGGATCCACACTGCACAACTATATCCCTTTAATGCCACTTCAGTTGCCATGGCTCCATGTTATGGAATTTTGGGGTTTGTAGTTTGGCAAGGTCCTTAGACTAAAATTCTAATGCTATGGTTCAAAGGCATTTACTAGAGAATTCTAAATTCCTCTTCTTGTTGTGCACCATCATTTTTTTTAAAAAATGTTTACATTCAAAAAATCTGTTGCATACGATAATATTCTAGTATAACAAAAGCAAGAAAATAAAAACAAGAAAGTAGGAAAAATAACTATATTAGTCTTAGGTTTCTATAAAAGCTGACCAAATGTCCAAACAGATGCCTATACATCATTCTTTCAAATGTTGCAAATGTTGTTAGATCTTCTTTTCACTGGATCACAGGTAGAGAAAAATTAGTTTTCCAGTAATGAAATTTGAATCTTTTAACAGTCAAAGGTGCATGAAAATACACTTCTGTTGGACATTTGTTAATTTCTAAGAATCTGGTAAGTAATTCAGAAGAATGTACACATTCCTGAATATGAAGGAATTTTCCAATACCGAATTGACTCATGAGATTACTTCTTCCCAAAATGAAACCGCTATCGGACAACTCCAAAACATATGCATTAAGGAAGTATTGGCAGTATTACACCCCTAACAGTTTGATGATTTAGAAAGTCCTTTCTTGAATAGACACTGTGGCAGCCAATATACATGAAAGAGCAATTTCTTCTGTACAAGACACAGTTGAAGATCTATAGCCATACTAGTTACAGATGATAAACTGATGGCCACTAATTAGTCAGAATTGAATATTTCAATTTTCTATTTCATTCTTGCTGTAGACCTCGCACATCATATTCATTTATAGATAACAGGAATATATATAATATAATATTTGTTGGTTTGAATATTTGGTTGGCCTCAGTGTTTCTAATATTGAGAGAACCTCAGATGCACTTAAAGCTACAGGGCGAAATCTGGACTGTAACAGATGTTTAAGTTTTGCCCTTTAGCTGCTCTTGTGAAATTAAAAAAGGCAAAAACTCATAATCAACCCCAAATATCTGATTTAAGGTAACAATCCCATCATTTGCCCATCAAAATGGTCCTTTACCAATTTTCAAATCTGAATTCTTCCATAAAGTCAATCTGAAATGAGCATATGGTTCAAACTGAAATTGACAAGACAATATTTTCTACACAGTTGTCACAGTTCTAACTGCTGAAGTTATTGGCAAATAAATAAATAGATGGTAGTTTAGCTTCATTGGCACTCCATCAGTAAGATAAAGATACAAAATAGATAGAACAGACCTACTTTAAAAACAAGAGCAGGATTTTTGCAGTTGTAGTACTATAGTTGTATAGAGGAGGGAATTTCAGCAGGCAGATCTCTACAGAGCTATTAGAACTGCAGGTACCTTGTCCATTTTTGTAGCCATATAGATTTGTGTAATTCAGAGATGGGAGACTGACCCTCAAATGTTTTTGGATTATAACCCATTGTCCCTAGAAACCATAGTCAGTGGTGAAGAATTATAAGACATATATTCAAAACATTTTGAAAGCCACAGTTGTCCATGGCTGAACTAATTTGCTGCTATGGAACAAACTTACAAGACCTTAATATTTGATGAACCCTTGGTTTTGGTTTTATGCAGAACTTGGCACATTGCTTTTTGGGTTGTTGTTTTTTTAACTAAAATACTGGAATTAGAACGAGAATGAGTATCAAAGGCTTTTTACAGTCACTCCTGTGATCTAGGAGATAATGGACTTAGTGATATATGTTTTGTGCTAGGCAAATATGTTCTTCTAGGTGTTTTTAGCCTGAAACTTTTTGTATACCTATTGACTATGCTTGCTAGGGTTGCTGAGCATCGCAGTCCTACATCTGGAGGCTTACCTTTTGCCAATTCCTCTTGTGCTCTTTATATAGTCCACAGACTGTTTAGCATGTATAATAGGAAAGGAAGGTATCCAAAAAATTTCACAGTGACATTAATCATGCAAACAATGAAAGAATCAAAGTGCAAGAGCTCACTCCTCTTTTGTGTGTGGCCACCCTAACTTCATGTCCTCAAAAGAAGCTGTTCTTGGCTTGTTTCCATTAAGCAATGTTATCAATTGTGATCAGAAGTATAATTGTCACATCATTGTGTAAGTGTTTCTCATAGATCACAATTACATTGCAACAAAATCAGTTCTTTTCTACTTCACATAACAAATATATTTGTCAAGTCCCTCTCTCCCCATCTAAATTGGATTACAAATTAATCACAATCAAATTGTGCCTATTGTGATTTCTTGTACAGTATTAAATCTCCAAGAGATGTGATTGCTAACAACGGATTACAAGGGTGCAATAGCTTTCCCTTAAGGAAGAAATTTGCCATCTGCCCTGAATGTGGATGTGTTGTATTTAATCGATCCAATTACGTTAAAGAGAAAACATTTTTCACTAGTGTACCTGGCATGCTGCCTATCTCATGATTAAGCAATCTGAAGCAAAATAACAATAATGCAGTGAAGACCATAATCTATTTCTATCAGACTTGACAATTACTGCAGTAATTACTACATGGATAATTGTCCATGTAATTTGTCTGAGATCGGTTCCAACCCAGTAATGGGAATTTCATAATATAAAAAATAACCATCTTCAGATCAGTATCAGTGGAGCAGTAGCAACTTCTGTGTCAGGGGAACAGTGAATCCACCCTGGGTTTTATTCTGAACTTTAAACTTGTTACTCAACCCTATTTTGGGTATAGGGTTCAGCACCTGGCATAGCTCCTTTAAAGTTCTGACTAAAAATCAGAGCAGACCCACCAGTCCTCTCGTAGGAAGCCACCAGCAACCACAGGTCTCAAGACAAGCTGCACTAACCACTTAGGTTCATCCCTAACACAATGCTATCTATTCTCCTCATCATGGTTACAACACTGGATGCAGACCCCATTCACTCCACCATGTGAATTTCCACCTCCTTTCCATGGCTTAAAAATAGGTTTGCAAATTCTGCCTAAAGCTAACCAGGGAGAAGATGAATCTCTGTGCAGATATAATAGCACACTGAGCTTAAAGCAAATTATCTGAAGGAAGTGGGGAGTTCCTGCAAGAAGGCGTGAACCTATGATGCTGCAGTGGTTAAAAAATCTTGAAGACCATTTCTGTGTTGAGCCTTCTTACAAAAAGCAAACTTGAAAAAAATATATTTGTCATAGGTCTATATGAAATTTGAGAGCCAGTATGATGTAGCAGTTTGAGCATAGACTATGGCCATTGCGGCAATACATTGTTCTAGTTCTATTATTCCACTTTCGACATCCTGTGGAATTCTGGGGTTTGTAGTTTCCTTAGACCAAAGAGCTCTCTGGCCTCCAGGATTCCATAGGATGTTGAAAGTGGAATAACTATTTTAACTAGACACTGTAACAGTGTAGTGTGGAAATGGCCTAAGACTCTGGAAAGCAGGGTTGAATCCCTGCTCAGCCATGGAAACCCACTGGGTGACCTTGGGCAAGTTACACTTTCTCAGCCTCAGAGGAAGACAAAGGCAAAGCCCGTCTGACCAAATGTTGCCCCCCCAAAAAAAAACCAAGATAGGATTGCCTTAGGGTTGCCATAAGTCAGAAATGACTTGAAGGCACATAACAATGAACAACAATTTCTGATGTTACCACTCAGAGTCATTTCCTTTTTTTACAGACTGAGATAATGAGCATTTTTCTAAGTTAGTCCCTTGTCTGAATAAATAAAAATGAATGAAGACAGATAACCACTGAGCCAGAGATCCTCCCTAGAATTAATGCACATTATTAGATGGGAGGCAGATGCTGGCATGGCATTGCGAGAGATCCTCTTTTGCTGACCTAGTACATTGTCTTCTTTCTTCATATTTTATAGGAGCGCTATTAAAATACAGTGTGGAAGACAGCCATCTTAAACCCAATTAAAACCATTTATTTTAAAAGAATGCTTTCTTCTGAAACTGACAGTAATAACCAGTGGCGGAGCTTGGAGTGTGGGGAGGGGGGGCTATGGTGGGAGGGGCATGGCTGTGGTGTATGGGGCTATGACCAGGGCATGGGGGTTGTGGTGTGACTACAGGCCAGGATGCCGCAAATTGCCGTCCAGGGTGAACTGCCTCCCCCATCCCTATGTGACTGATAGGGAATGCCCTAAAGCTATGATGTGAAGGAAAGAGACCTAGAGATCATGAGAGATTACTTAAAAGTAAACTCTTAGGGGGTCGCGCTGCAAGCTTTAACCACTGTATGAGGAAAGGCAAAAGAGTGTAAGTACCTTTTCGGGCAGGTTTGTTATGTAGCCAATTTAGAACCTGTGTGGGGAAAATAGGTTGCCTTGGCATGAGTGTGGTCAGAACTGGTGTAGTGTGTTTTGCTTATGTTAGGAGGTGGCAGAAAGGAAAAATCACACTGTAATGGAAATGGCAGGGTGCACAATTCTAGATGCAAGATGGCCAGCAAGACTTTGGGGAGAAGTAATTGCAGCAGTGACGTACCTGCAAAATAGACTACTAGCTAAAGCCAAAAGGGCCACATGTTATGACCTATAGAATGGACAGAGACCAAGTGTGGGACACCTAAGAGTGTTCAGGTCAAAGGCTTATGTATATATCCCAAAGGAGAAAAGAAATAAACTTGACTATACAATAGAAATGGGTATATTTGTGGGATATGCCATAGGACATTAAGGTTATTTAGACATGTCTAAATAAGGCAAAAGGTTGTCATAGTCAGAGCTGTATACAGTTGTCCCTCCATATTTGCTAGGCTTAGGGGTGCAGGACCCCCACAAAAAATGGAAGAACCGCAAATATCAAAATGTGTGTGTGTCTATGGGAAGGGGGACAAAACATGGTGGGGAGAGTAGGCACTCAAGATCTAAACCAGGTCTGGGAAAGGAGAGAGAAGGAGTGGGTGGGCATGGCAGCCCTATTCTTCCTCTCTCACACCCATCTCATTTCTTAGCTGTGTGTGGGGGCATCAAGAGAGGGTTTGTGGTGCTGAGAAATTGGGCTGCAATCTGTCATTAGCTGGTCAGGCAGCAGCTGGAGGAGGAGGACCAGAGGCAGGTTTTTAAAGGGCTGTGTGGACTGATTGGAGTGGTTCAGGGAGAAGGTTCACCTGGAAAAGAAGAGCTTGAGGTGTAGGGGACAGGAGTTGGAGAAATTCGCAAATAATCAAATCTATGAAAGTTAAATATGCAAATGTGGAGATCTGATGTAATTGTCAAAATATGATATGATTTAATTGTCAAAATATACCAATTGGCATTGATATCAAATGTATCCTGAAGTGACTGTATGGCCGAGCTGGATGAGAGGAAGACGCTGGCTGAACACACACTCAGCAAGTAGGTTAGAGATCCCCTCTAGGTGTAGCCAGCTCATAGTCAGGAAATCACCAGGTGACTCTAGAGATAATACAATAGGCCCTTCATGATCATGGGGGATAGAGGCAGAGAACCCCTGCGAAAGTGAAATAACCATGAATAACTCCCTCCCCCAGCACTCCTGCTTCCCTACACTCTGCTGCAGGCTGCTGCCCACATCCCCACACTGGCCATTGCTGTCAGCGGGAAGGCAATGGGAAGGGGAGAAAAAAAATCTTTCCCCCTTTTCACCCTCCCCCCCGCCACTGGGTGAGTGTGCTGGAGCTGCAGGCAGGCAGAATGAAAAGAACTTTTCCTTCCCACTTGCTATCTCCCTCCCCACCACCACTGGGGCAGTCACTTCAGGCGGGCAGATAGCAAGCGGGGAGAAAAAGATCTTTTCCTCCCCGCTCACCATCTGCCTCCCGCCGCCACTGGGGTGATCCCTTGGGCGGGCAGATGGTGAACTGGGAGGAAAAGATTGCCATTTCCCTCCCCACTGCCACTGGGGTGCTCACTCCAGGAGCTGCGGGCAGGCAGATGGCAAGCGGGGAGGAAAATACTTTTTCCTTGCGCTTGCCATTCTTCTCCCCCCCACCGCTGGGGTGATAGCTTCAGGAGCTATAGGCGGGCAGATGGTGAGCAGGGAGGAAAAAAATTTTTCCTCCCACTTGCCACCCCCCCCCCACTGCTGGGGCAGTTGCTCCGGGAGCTGCGGGCAGGCCAGATCGCGAGCAGGGAGGAAAAGATCTTCCTTCTCACTCGCCATCTCCTTCCCACACCACCGCTGGGGCGATTGCTCCAGGAGCATATGGAAGGCAGGGAGGAAAAGATTTTTATTCCCCACTCATCATCTCCGTCCCCCAGGTGGGCAGATGGCAAGCAGGTCTCTTGCTATCTCCCCCCTGCTGAGCAATCGCATCTGCAGTGGGGGGTGGGAGATGGCCACCAGGAGGAAAAGATTTGTCCTCCCCTTCACCCTCCCACCCCCACCTGCTGGGCAATCATGCCCACAGCGGCTGGCAGAGATTGCAAAGAGGAGGAAACCATATTTCCTCCCCTTCACTCTCCTGTACCCTCTCCCTGCCAGGGAATGGGAGGGCAAGAATGGGGGGGGGACAAGGCACCACAAATAATCAAAACTGCAAGATTGAAACCCACAAATGTGGAGGGAGAACTGTAGGCTTAAGCTAAGCTATAACAACCCTGCTTTCAGACAATAGTGACGGGAAAGTTCCCACCAAACCACTGATTGTTTCAAATCTTCTTCCCACTGACCTGTGTATTTCCCCACTGTCCGCACGTTTCAAATCTTCTTCCCACTGACCTGTGTATTTCCCCACTGTCCGCACACTTGTGCAGCCATTACATAGCCATCACAACAGCCATTAACTCTTTGTCACCTAACACTAAGATCATTAATACAGTCCAGAGCTCTTTGTCTGCTCTGCAAGCTCCATTGTTTACTCAGCCAGAGAGCCATTCACAGGTTGAAATTGGGTATAAAAACCCCCGGTTCTGAGCAGATAGCTTGCAGTATCTCTCTTGCTGGTGGTCACGCTGCCACTCTGAGTACCAAATGACTACTGTCCTTAGGCACAAGTCTAAGCCACATCACTGTTTCTTTGCTGTTCTCTGGATCATTAAATCTCTCCCTCATTGCCCTTTAACTTCGCTATCAAGAATTTTCCTCCCTTTGTCCTTCAACTAGCCTTGTGTGGTTACATGAGTGCTTGTGTGTGATTGTTAATTCCCTGAATAAAACACATCTTAGTTTGAACTTTGGAATCTCTGGGTGGTTCTTTCCTGCAAAGACCCCATAAACATTGGTGGAAAGATCTCACTAGGTTGACCCCGTCTTACAGGCCTCCTAATTGAGCTAATAATTCCCCACATTTGAATGGAGGCACTTGCATTGCAAGTGGACCCCTGAGTCACCCACGTCTTGGGATAACACAGTTGTTTAGCAAGGGTCATTTAGAATTCTCAGCCAGAGAGCTCTTTGGTCAGAATTCCACAGGATGTTGAAAGTGGAATAATAGCACTATAACAGCGTAATGCGGAAATGGCCCTAAAGAAGTGGCTGCTTCCTATCCTTTGTGTGTTCTAACATATGGTGTTGTACTTTATGGATCATTTTTGATATGACATACCCTTTTGTAATAGACTTGGTTTTTTTCCCTCTCTCAGAAGACTACGTGGCAAGAAATTGTTCCTTTACACTGAAATCTAATCTCAAGTATGAAAATGCCCTCATTACACTACAGACATGATATAATTTGGTTATAGTTTATTGTACCAGAGATGGGATTAAATGCATTGCTTGTAACACATTACTTCCCTGCTCTGGGTCTGAGGGCTATTGTGGTGGCCACCTTAATTCTGTGGTAAAAGAACATGAAGGAATGAAGGCTGTTTACAAATATCTTTCATGAATGGAGTTCACCAATGTGCACTCCCTGTTCCCTGCAGAAAGGATGGGAGACTTAGTCATTGCAGGGGTTCCTCTTGCTGTTCTAGCCCTATCAAGAACTCCCCAGGCAGCATTCCATTCCGTGCCCTACAAGTCCTTGTTGACAGGACAAGCTAGACAGGTGTGGTCAAAACACAGGAAGTGGCTATTCCCCTTTAGGTTCTTGCCTAAAGTAGGGGAAACCACCCAGGAAGTAACACCCTCTGTTTAATCCCATGTTTTCAATATTATGATGACCGCGCTAGACTCTGCTGGCAGTTTTCTATACCTATATCTGTTTTCCTTACTTGCTTTTTTCCTCTTTTTCCCTCTCTAGATCAAGCTCAGTTTTTCATCTTTTTTTTTTCCTCCAGCAAGACATCTTTCACAGGTTCCAATAAAGCCTTCATCAAACTTTGCATTTCTTGAACCGATGAGGTAGAAAATGCATTCTTGTTGCACTTCTTTCTGAGAATGAATGGCTTTGCTCATGTTTTGTAGTTACCTACTGATTCTGTAATTTGAGATGAAACTTTTCATTTTCATTGAGTTTTTGCTCAGTTTCCAGTCTGTCCACTGGATTCTGTAAACTTTGGCCACACATACCTACAGAATTTTCTCTGTTTCATAAGATTAGTATGGAGTCAGGGAGTTACTGTATTAAGACCTTTCTGCCCTACACGGTTATAGTGCTGTTATTCCACTTTCAACAGCCTGTTGAATTCTAGGGTTTGTAGTTTATTGAGGCCAAAGAGCTCTCTGAATGAGAATTCTAAATGCCCCTCCCTAAACTGCAAACTCCAAGATTCCATAGGATGTTGACTGTGGAATAATAGCACTATAACGGTATAGGGTGGAAAGGCCCTCTGTTTCCTGAACCAAAATAATAAAAGGAATTGTGTGGCACTGTAAAGAGAAAAAGACTTATTAAATCATGCACTTTTTTGAACGCTCAGCCCACATCTTCAGAAGTATGTTGGCATTCCAGGATATAGAGAGTGGGTGAGAATTAATATTAATGTAAAATATTTAGCAGTGACAAGTATATTAAGAGAAAACTCCAAGTACTAGGCAGCATGGTAAGAATCTGTTATCTAGTGCTGGGCTGTAATGACCAGGGGACAATACGTTTAGTTTCATTATTGACTCTTGTGAATGTCACTAGAATTACTTATGCCTCCCACCAAGCAAAAGTTACTTGACATATAAGAAGGGCTCCTAATAATGCAGAAGCCACAACCTGACATTGCAATAAGCCAGAACTGCACAGTTTCTGATTGTCTCTGCTTACCAAATGAATCAGTAAGCAAAAGTGTCCCATTATGCCCGAAATCCAGACATAGCTTGTCATCTGGAGTATAGCTACTGGAGGGGGGAGTATTTCCACCCAGTAAGGGCAAATGAGTAACTTAAACCATTAGATCTGGTCCTACCTTCTGAGGCAGCAGAGAACAGCCCTGCTCCCTCATCTCTATGACATCCCTTGAGAAATTTAAAGAGTACAATCATGTTATTCCTTAGTCTTCTCTTCACCAAGCTAAACATACCCAGCTCCTTCAACCTTTCCTCATATGTTTTGTTCTCCATCTACATCTGTAATGGGCTAGACACCTCCTCTGCAATAGGGATCCCTGCAAGGCAGTGTCCCAGCTCATAAGGAGAGCTGTGTATGCTCAGATAAGCACAGGCATGTTTCAGATAAAGCCTGCTATTCTGATGCAACTCTTTTTGCACTATGTGCATTCTGTGGGCACTTGAAGACCCAGCTGCTCCTCTGAAAAGGGCTTTGTTTAAACAAAGGAATATAGGTATATTGTTCAAATATTGTTGAAATCAATTATTTTAAACATTGTTGTTTCACAGACAAGTAAAGACATCTGTTAATTCATTCATGTGCCACAAAAGCACTTTTTTATTTACTTATGAATGAAAAAGTAGGAAAAAAATTAATTTAGCTATGTACTTTAACTGTGCCATATAAGGAATTAGCATAGTCTGTTCTCACACGTTGCATTCACTTACAATCTAGATTCCATTCACCCACACATTTAAAGGTACAACCACATGGACAAACCCAACTCTATGTGTATTTTCCACAAAACTGGTCCTGCCCATGTGGTTGGGTCAATTAAATGTTCCAGCAGTGTGGGAGTTACCCATGGACAAAACCACTTCCATGTTTCTTGTAACATATTCAGCACATCCTCACTGATGATCTGTTGTTGGGTTCTTTTATCCTCAGGATCCCTAAAAATTGTCCTCGCCTCCTGTTTGTAAAATCATATGACTGTTCCCTGTGGATTAGGATGTGGGATCTGTGACCATCTGAATCAGTGACAGGAGCTAACTACTTAAAAACAATCAAGCAAGAAACATTCAAAGCCAAAGGGGCAACTTATTTAAATGTAAAGTGATAGACTTAAAGTGGAACATATCTCCAGATTAACTATCTTGTTAATTGAATGGGAGACAATGCTAAAGAGCCAACAAAGGCTGGTACCCTGTTAGTGAAATGCATCACTATTATACTGACATACATCTTTCTTTGGTTGTTGAGGGAGGAATTCAACACTTCATGTGCACAATAACCCCACTGCCTCCAAAACCATTGTCTCTTCAGACCCCTACTCTGGTCCTGTAGTGGCTGGTGAAGACTGGATGTGGCTGAGAAGCATCTGAGTACATACCCAGATGCTATAGCCCAGCCTTTCTCATCCTTTTTGTAAACTAGAAGAACCCTTGAAATAATTTTCAGGTCTCAGAGAACTTCTGGATACAAATGATTACATCTACATTTTTTTTAATTTCTAGGTAATTTATCTTGCTAGCAACCTCTTGTGCCCCTAGCAACCTCTTGAGGAACCCTATAGTTCCGGGGAATCCTGGTCTAGCCAATTCCACGATAAGGAAGGCATTCTCTAGGATGTCCTGTGTATCCCCTAGAGCAATAGTTCCTAACCTTTTCTTTACCAGGGACCCCCTGTAAATATAATTTGTTGCTGGGAAGCCCCAAGACTTAACTCAAGAGTTAAATATTCAAATTTAGATTGAAATATTCAAATATTTATTTAAAGTTGCTCATCAGTTGCTCACTCTTATCCCTTATTTTTCCAGTAGAGTTCTGTTGGGAGGTGAGAGTTACCTAGGCAATTAGTCCTGGGGGAACTCTTTATTAGCAGAGTTGCAGAGAAAACATTTCTCAGTTCAGTTGTGGCTTCTTAAATATGATGGCTGACTTGAGAGACAAGGCAGACAGCAGACTTCAAAATGTAAAAGAAAATGTTTACTAAAAATTTATAATGATATATTAAACTCACATATTAATTAAAGATATGCTTAGCATATTTGAAAAGTTATAGTTGAGATCAAGATCAGTTGCCAGCAGTAGTTAGATTAGTATGTATAGTCAGAGTCAGAGTATACAATGACTTGCAGTCAAAGGAGAACTGTATTTATTTATTTATTATTTATTATTTATTTGTATCCCGCCTCTCCATATGGATCGAGGCAGCGAACAACTTACAAATAGCATGTATTTCGAAACATTTCTATACATTTCTGTATTCTTAGAGACAGAGTGATAGTCGAAACTGACTGACAGTTGAGAATCCTATGCTAGCCAAAGAGGTGAGGAAGAGAGAATGCTGTAATTTCCAACAAGTTCCAAAAGGATAATGTTATATCCAGACATTTCTCAGCCACCCCTTCTGCCTCCAGTGTCCACCATTCAATACATGGTAATGTTGGATGGGGACAACAAGACACAGCTGGAATCTGAGGAAGGTGGAAGAAGAAATGGGGCACATTTCTGTCCTATTTCCTAATGCAGGATTGCAACCAAATGTTACTATTTACCAGCTCATGCTTTCATCAAAGTCTAATTCTCTCTGTTTATCTCTCTGTCTGTCTGTTTACAAAATTACTTATTATTTTTTGTTATTCATTCAGGATTAAGAAATTAGAGTGCTTAGGTCACAAATCCAAACTACTTTCTCAAGAGTAACTCCAATCTGATGAATTAAGGGCTTTTGAAACTAATTGTCTCAATAGCTGATCCTCTCCTACCACAACCTCCTTTTTTTTAAAAAAATGAATGATCCTTTTTAATGAAACCAGGCACTTGTTTTTATCTATAAAATCCAGAGAACTTGAGAAGATTGTAAAAAGATTTGAAATCCATCTACTTTCTCCTATACTTTACCATACCTTTTTGGATTTAAATCCAGTTGCTAGTCCCAACAAGAACAGACATGGAATCACTTGCTGGATAAATTCAATTGATCTACTAGAATTGGGACCAACAATTGGATTTAGGCCACAGTTTCAAGGACATATTTGTGGCATGGGCAGTAGCAACTGGGAATGGAATAGCTTTGGTATCCTTTACCTACACACAACAAGTATCCAAAAAGACAGATTATGGTAGGGGAAGCAGCTGCAGCTAAGTTAGTCCAGACCAGGTCATGCACAGGTAATCCAAGAAGTTAATGGCCATTTCCACACTACACTCTTATAGTGCGATTATTCCACTTTCAACATCCTATGGAATCCTGCAGTTTGCAGTTTCGGGAGGGGCCGGCTGGCCCCTCCCTAAACTGTAAACCCCAGGATTCCATAGGATGTTGAAAGTGGAATAATCGCACTATAAGAGTGTAGTGTGGAAATGACCAAGGAAGGATGAAGGGAGTCACAGGGGCAAGATCTCAGCCAGTCCGGAAGTTGTTAGACAAAGCCAGTAGTCTAGATAACAAAGGCCAAAAAAGAGGTTGCATATGTTATTAAATGTTGCCAGTCTAGAAGTCAAAAAGCCCCCAAAGCACACATGCACTGAGAGTATTGCCAGTCAAAGAGTCAGAACAGTTGCGAGCAGTAAGGACTCTCAGAGATTTATAGGTGGCTGACTCTGGACATCAGGTGCCTGGTGAGTCAGTGCCTCCTATTTAACAGAGGTTGTCTCCCCACTAAGCTATTCCTTCTCTTCCAGCTGAACTTCAAAGGATGGGGATATCAATTCAGTGTCTATCTAGTCCTGCTGAAGAAAGAATTCCTTAGCTGCTTCAGATCCCAGCTTCTCAGATTTGGGGAGGGAGCCATCATCAAAAGCCATAAACTTTCCACTATCCAACCCCTCTTCATTAGAGTCCTTAGATTCCAGAAGGTGAGTTATAATAGTGGGGGACAGTAAGATAGTGGTGCAGAAGCAGCAATAAGTGGTATTCTATGGAGTGAGGAGGATCTTAGCCATCTCTCCCGATCTGCATGAGCCACATGATGGTTTACAGTACAACCCAGGCCCTCCTCTATAGCACTTTATACTGCCCGCATAGGAGTTATTGATCAGTTATATGTATATCTTGTGTTCCTTCCAAAAGAGGTCAAGGTGGCATACATGGCTTTTCTTTACATTCACAATAATCCTGAGAGGTGCCAAGAGAGCGAGAACGATTAACCCAAAGTCACCCAATGAGTTAAATAGTTTAGTGAGGATTAAGACCTGGATCTTCTGAGTTCCAAGTCTAACCTCTAGCAACTACACTGTGTGAGTTATAAAATGATTTGGCTGTACTTTCAGAGTGGAACAGATGTGAAATAGCCACAAACTAAGCATTCCAAAGTGATTTTGAAAGGTTTTAAGACTAGGTTGATAACAATGTTTTATAGTACATTACCACTGGCATAAAATCACCCTGTGACAACATTCAAATAGTGTTTGTTGATATCATTCTAGTTTAGAACGCACTATCGCAGATATTTTGGACTACAGCTCCATAAGCCTCAGCCAGCATGGCCGGTTAGCATAGGCAATGGGAGTTGTAGCCCCATGCAATTTTAGCTTCTTGCGTTTGTGCCTATTGAAAATTACATGTGCGTTCCATGTTTGATAGAACTTTTAACTGTGCAATTCTAGACATATCTGCTCAGGAGAAAGCTTTATTCAGTTCAGGGGGCTTAATCTCAGGTTGAGCTCTATGGGATTACATCCTCGGGAAGTTATGTCTTCCCACAACTGTAACTGGCTGCCAATATTTATTTTGTTTCTGTAATAAATATGTTTTTTATTTAAAACTTTTATAGCCCAGTCTGTAGCAAGAATAACAACTTAAAGATCAACAAACAGAAGATAAAATAAGCTTGATCCTACCTTGGAAATAAGTGGACTGCACTCCTTAATAAGTGGACATAGGATTCCATGTTTGGTTTTCCACTGCAATAGCAAACCTGTGCTTTGCTTATAGTGCTTGCACTTACTGATAGAATGATCTGCATTCATATGATAAAATGAACTTCCATGGGTAGAAAAGCAAAAGAAAACAAATCATTCGCAGAGAAACCTAGCATGTCAGGGTGAACACTAGGCTTAGACACTTTTCCTTGACATCTTGCTTTTTTATCCATTTTATCTGTGTATGTGTGTAAGAACTTTCAAAGCATCCAGCCGGCAGACTCCTGTATCACCACTGCCACCTTCTGGCTGCATAAATGTTTACACCTGGCAAACTCCCACTCCCATTGTCGGAAAGCAAGTCTGAAAATCAGAGCAATATGTAATGCCTGAGTTACTGTCACCAGTGGGAGGTATGTGGTTGTCCTAGTTCAGATACCTATGTCATCAACCTACAACACAAAGTAAATTCCTCTGCACAGTTTTGCTTGTACAAGCAACAGTACCACGATTCCCTGCTAATAGTAAAGCAAGAGCTTGTATTTGTGATGCTCTCTGTTAGCACATTTGAGGAGTGGGGGAAGAAGAAGCCATATTCAGACACAAAGGAGTCTATTGGGTTTTACAGACACTTAATTCCCTCCAGTTAGGGGTCACATGCCCTATTTGAGAGATGTCATAGAATCTAAGATTTGGAAGGAACCAAAAAGGTTATTTAGTCCAATCCCCTGTCCTGCTGGAATCCACGCACTTTTGATAACTCTGATCACCTTCTTCTGTGTATACCCCATCTAGCTTAGAATTTCTTTCCCCTTTGTGTGCCAAAGCCTTTTCCTTTCTCAACTAAAGCCTCAACTCTTGCTCTTTGTGTTATTTAAATACAAGGCTATAGTATCCGGGTGACCAGATCGTGTGAACCAGGATAGACCCTGGGATCATTGGCCTTACATAAAAGACCTCTCTCTTTGCGATCTTTGCCATTTTTGCTTCAACTTCCTCCTCTCAGACTATGCTTCGCCTCTCCACCAAGAATATGGTGAGTTAAGAATGAAGCTACTATCTTGCCTAATCCTTTTTTAGCTAGTTGGGATCTAGGCTGTCCAATGCATATGTAATTGTAAAATTTATTAGTAAACTTTTCTAAGTTTGGGACCAGAAACTGCCTGCCTTGTTTTGCTTTCCAAGTCCGTCTCAGTTCCAGGAAGCCATACAGAAACTGGGACATATTTTTTCTGCAACTTTGCTAAGGGAAGGTTGATCCCTAACAGTTTTAGTTTTCATAGAATTTCCCCCAAAGGGCTAAAACACTGGGAAACTCTAACTCCCAACACTTTTGGTCTGGACATTATACTTCAGGTGATACAACCTAGAATTGCATTGGGCCTTTGGCCATCAGATCAGAAGGCTGAATCATATTATCTACGGAGCTGCCTAGATCATTTTCACATGTACTGTTGTCAACTAAGGGGTCACCCATCCTATATTTGTGTATTTTGTTCCTCGTACCTGAATGTAATTCTTCATGTTACCCTTGTTGAAATTTATTTTATTAGTTTTGGCCTAGCTCTCAAGGTGTTATCATCATCTTAAATCCTGATTTTGTGTTCATCTGGTGATTTCCATGTCAGTGAATGGTGAATCTAGTACAGGTTTTAGTCCAGAATTTAAAGGAGCTCTCCAAGGTGCTGAACTTGTTTGAGAGTATAGGGTTCAGCATCTTACTTTAAAGTTTGAACAAACACCCAGAGTCGATTCACCATTCCAATGACATAGCAACACTAGCTGCTATCACCCCATTATTGCTCTCTGCTGGTGTGACACCTGCTTTTGGATCTTCTCCCCACTGTCCAGGGGGCCTAGTCTTTGTCTTTAAGATCCTAGATTTTTCTTAAATTTTTGTTAAGGTCTGAGGCCTAAATCCAATTGTGACTCCTATGTAGATCCATTGAAGCAATAGGATTTACATAAGTGTTAACTTATCATTCAGCAGTTGATTCAACAAGTCTATTCTATCTGGGGTTAGTAATTGATATTGGTAATAAATTGCCTATTATGTGTCTCTGGTAGTATTGTATATGATGAGAAAATGACTCAGTGCAGTCTGTAGCCATTCCACAAAAGCAAACATTCATTTAGAAAATACTGCATCAGACCTTTGGTTAGATTTCCACTAGATGGCATGAGCTTTCTGATTTTAATTCCGCTCTGAGACAAGGTACAAGTTATCAGAGGGGACTGGGGGAATGGGATCAGTCTCTTCCAGTGAAAACAAAGAACTCCTGTGCTGCCTTAAAGCATGATATGACACTGGGGCACATGTTTGCATTGAGAAGAAGAGCTGCAACATCAGACGCATGGACTCTGTTACCAGTCGAGAACTATCTACATACTTGCATGTTGCAAGATGGAAGTAGTATAAAAGAGTGAGTGGCAACACCCTGAAGATATCAGATTGTGTCTCATTTTGGAAGCTAAGCAGGGTCATACTTGGTTACTACTTGGATGGGGGACAGCCAAAATGTACCAGAGGCTGTAAGCTATATTTCAGAGGAAGACAAACAACCTCTCAGTAGTCCTTGCCTAAGAAAGATTTGAAAATATGTGTAGGGTTGCTACAAGTTGATGAGCAACTTGGAGGCACATGCACACACAGGGTGATAAATTAAACCATGCTAATACTGGTGGGCAAGTGGGTTGCTGGAGGTTTGTATTTGACTTGTATTTTTAAGTGAATCAATCTGAGTTGCACATACCGAACTAATACATGGCTTAGAAGACAGTTATCGTTTATATTCTGTATGCTTCTGAATTCTGAAACACTTCTCAGTTCAGAAACACAACAAAAATATATATAGTAGGAAAATATATATATTAAGTTATATACAAAAATGTGTACATTTGGGAAAAGATAACTTTCCCAGTGTAAGCATTTTTCTGTTATCTACTAAATGAATACAATGTTTTGTATTTCTTCTAAAAGGAATTGTGGAATGATGAGAAAATTTGATGGAATGGATTTGTGGCTGAATATAACAAAAATGATACGTGATAGATATAAGCTGGAATCCTCGTGGTGATTTATGGCTGTGGAAGCCTCACATTGGTGAACGTCTTTTTACAATTGAAGTGTAGCTGAGGCCAAGGGACAGCAACAAAAACTGTCTTTATCAGGGAGTAAAGCTGCCCAGCCAACTCCTGAGCAGGGCAACTTTATATGCTGATAAAGATGGCTTTCACAGTTGTCTCCCCAGTTGTCACAGTGCCCTTGGGCCCTTTGTCACTGCCTCCTCTCCCCCTCCTCTGCTTCCTCTTCCTCCGGTGCTACATCAGGAAATATGATTTTGGTCATAGACCAATTTGTACATCCCTGGGGAGGCATGTAGACTGTGGGAAAGAAAGACCATATCAGGTTAGAGACCATTATCTCCAGACGAGAAAGAGACTTTTTCAGACCTTTTGAGAATTGGCGAGTAACTCACAACTGCAGATCTGTTGCTGAGCACAATATCCAGCTTGCTTCTGCACTGAACTGCCTCTGATAACATGACACCAAAACTTAATCATGGGTGTGCTCATTTGGAAGGAAATCCCAGTTTGTACAATATATCCCTATTTCAGCATACATGGGGCTTCAGCTGTTTTTTTATTCTTATTAGATCTAAGCATGCAGACTTGATATTTTCATTTGTGAATTTGCATTTTGACAGGTTCAAACACGTTTACAATTAAAGAAAACAAACTTTCATGATATTACAGTACGGAGGGATAGAAAATCATGACTTGGTTGATTTAGATTTAGAAGACATTTTTTCTTTCCACCTTTGAATACAATCATTTATAGCATTTCCAAAGCATTGAGGCATGTCCAAGCTAAAAAGAATGTTCTCTTATATACATAATGTATATAAGAGCATCTACAAGCACCTACAAGAAAATAAAATCCTGGGCAATTTACTATATACACATTTGAATGCTATAGACCTCTGGCTTGTGGTACAAAACACACTTTATTTCACTGTCAGATCAGTGCCCACCATAGCACTTGAGACTGCAGTGTGAGACACAGCCATAGACTGGCAGGTCAGTGGTGTAGCTAGCACAAACAAAGCCTAGGGCAAGCATGGAAGTTGTGCCTCTACCTCCGGACCCACCTCCTCTTCCTCTTCCACAGCACAATTTTTTTGATACCCCTCCTGGCATTGGCACCCAAGGCATGTACCCTACTTGCCCCACCCTAGATACGCCTCAGTGGTAGGTCTCACTGTGGCTGGAATGCCTATTGGTGGCATGTGCTTGCGCAATGTGGGGTTAAGCAAATCTATATCCTTGTAAACATGTATAAGGAGGCATTCAATACCTCCTTGCCCAATGCTTCCCCTCAAGTGCAAGGCAGCTTCAGACTGTTGATGCACATCTTGATGGCTATTTAGTGGCTGGGGAAGGACATGAGCACATAGGGAGTGCCCAGATGCAACTGGGTTTTCTGCAACTGGGAAAAAAGAGTAGCAGTCATCCTTCCGGTTCTACAGTGTAGTTCCTCCATGAGCACTGTGTAGGGTCACAAACAGTGTGAAGAAAAATATCCAGTGACTCAGGTGAAACAAATGTTTCCTTCTCTAGCTCATGAGTTCTGACTGCCAGGTCACAGCAAGTTAATAACATCTTCCAAGACTGCACAGTATCTGCCTATTGATCTTTAACCCAGGGACCTTGGATATTACAACAACTTGTAAGAGCTTATTGTCTAGCTTCCTTCTCTTGATGTGTGTCCTGTAAAATAGAGCAAAGGAGAAAGCTATTCCCAAAGAAGAAATGTCAGTAGGAGGTTGCAGTGCTGTAATGGGCATGTGTGTGAATGTTCCAAGAAGTTCTCCTTCAGAATCATTTGGTACTGCATCCAAAGAAGTGGGTTCATATTCATGGGAAAATAAAAAGTACAATAACTATAAGACGCTGCCACATTTCTTTCCTTTTTTACCCCTTCCCCTTCCTTCCTCCTTTTTATCCTTCAGGATCTTTTCTCATAGCAGGAATTATGATGTCATCTGCTGGTGTGCCAAGTAATTGATAGCCCCTCCTTCTCTGGTAGATTAACAAGGTGACAACAAGGCTTTCAAGTTTTACTATTGTTTGTGACAGATTAGCACCATAGTTAAAGGCAGAGAATGACGAAAATAGCCCATCAGGGCCTAGTTACATAACCTGTAAACTTAATTGTGAGATTTTATTACTTGCTTGGTTGTTTTGGATTTCTGTGTTTTAAGATGGAGTTTTAAGTAGAGTCTTAGCTCCTCTGAGTATAGATATCAATATATAAATATGGATAAAATATAAATAAATATTACATACTCCCTCTCCCCCTAAAATGAGGGCCATGGCTATAGATTCGCCATGGAGGTGAGACTGTGTAAGCTGTCATGCAATGGATAGAAAAGTTAAAAGTAGTCTTTCCAAGCTCTGTACAATAGTTCACATAGCCATACCTACGTGCCTATAACTTCCAGAATCCATAGCCAGTACTTCACATTTTTCTACTACATTACTGGAAGTCTAGATCCAGGTCAGAACTACTTCAAAAGGTCTGTAGAAGAGATAGGTCATATTGACTGCTGTATGACTTGCCATCATTGTATTAATGATAAAAAACACAGGATACAAAGTGGCCTTTAGCTTCTATAGGAAGGGAAGAGAGCCTGTAGCAATTGGCCCAGTTTCAAAAGGGTTTGCAAGAGATCTGTTCAAACCTCTGACAAGAGTAACCCATCTGCTGTTCCCTTGCAGCCTTTTGACCAGGGAGAAGAGAGAGGAAGAGAGAGAGGGAGAAGAGAAATGGCAGAAAAAGAAAAAGAGAAAAAGAATGAGTTTGGAATGTTATTTTTAAAAGCAATTCATTACAGTTACAATTGCATGTCTCAAAGTGCTAAGCTGCATTATAGCTATAGCTTTAAAGGAGATGCTGGTTTACTGTTTCTCAAAAATAGCTACTTATCTAATATATAAAAGTCAAAGGTTGTCTGTTTGTCTGTGGCAGGCGAAGACCTCATATGATTGGCTACCTGTGAACATTCTATGGAATCCTGGGGTGTGCAGTTAGGGAGGGGCCTTTAGAATTTTCAGCCCGAAAGCTCTTGGGCCTGGCTGGTTGCTTTGGAGGTGAGACCTAGCAGCAAGGAGGAGGGCAGTGTATTCCCTCAGGAGCCCAATCTCTGTATGTTAATAACTCTGAATACAGATTGGGTTGGAGAATATGGGGAAAAATTACAGGTACTGGACAAGACAGTTTGGGGAATTAGAGACACAGGATCTCAAATCTTTCTAACAAGTATTACCCACAAGAAAATAAAATCCTGGGCAATTTACTATAAACACATTTGAATGCTACAGACCTCTGGCCTGTGGTACAAAACACACTTTATTTCACTGTCAGATCATCACCCACCATAGCACATGAGAATGCAGCATGAGATGCAGCCTGACTTGATACCTGAACCATGTGATAGTTCTCCTCCACCTTTTAGTGAGGCCACTTGTGACTATAAAAGTAACGATTAGAAAAGAAAAGATTACAGTTACACAATACAAGGAGTGAAATTATACCCTTATTAATTTAGACAGTTATACTAGCATGGACCACCTGAAATAAGGTTGGAATTTAAAAAAAAAAATCCAAAAGTTTTTGAAACTAAAAAGATAATTTCATCATTACCTTTAGATCCCCTGGGTTGTTTCAGTTCTGGTTTACTTCCTGGTTAAAATAAAGCAGTCTCCCAGATCTAAACCAGTCTTCTCTCCTGCCCTTGGGCAAGAGGTCAAAAACCTGATGAAATTGCCCCTCACACTGCTGAAGAGATGTAGGGTGATATTTATTTTTTTTTAAAAAAAATCAGAAATTGGAGAGCAAGCAGAAACTGGTTTTGGAAGCCACATAGGGCTCACATCTGCACTGCTCCCCAGAATTATACACTTGCTAAGTCCAATCATAAACATAATGTAAATGAGTTATACCTTAGTTATTGAAAAAGAGAATTCATTACAAGTATCTCTTTGTGTCTAGTTACCTCCAAGCTATGGAAAAGGGGTGTCCTCAGTTTTGGCTCTGGTCCCATCCACCACTGGTTATGGCCTTGCTCAGCACCAGTATGTGACCCCTACTGATAATTATCCTTGAAGGGATGAGAACCACTATAGAGAACATTTTCCCAGTCCTATTTCATGGTGTTTGATGGTCTGAAATCATCTGATATTCCTTTCACCAGTAGATGGCACTAGAAGGTTATTAAGCAGGTGGGTTTAAGTGGACTCAGGATGACTTGTCAAGTTCCATGTAGTTTCTCTCACCTTTGAACTTTTTTTTCTGTGTCTTTCCCAACTCACCATGATTAATCTGTTTCCCAGGTAAGAATCTGAAAATCTTTGGAGCCACTGGTGTACATGCAGCCTGCTGACTAGGGCACTGATTTCAACACTGGAACTAGAGAAGAAAGAAAACAGAATGTCTCTGAATATTTCCTAAAAGCAAAACAGAAGCTCCTTTCTTCTCAGATTGCATAGAGATAGCCCCATGCTGCAAATCTGAATGTGGTCCATTATACACATCTGTATTCTTGCTGGAGGGGGAAGATAGCATCACTTGGTTTGAGGTCCAATACCTCTCTGGTATTTCATGCTCTCGATCCAGTGGCCTTTTCAGTGGTCCACCATCAAAGTGGCCTTTCCCACAGCTGAAAAGTAAAAATGTTCAGCTCTCCAATTCCACAAAACACTTTCTATACCCCCACAGCAATGCACTTGGTGAGCAAGTAAAAGGGAACTGACAGAGAATGTCACCTTCTTAGCAATGCATATAAAGTTCCCATTGCTTGGTACAGAGATAAAAACACTCTTATCTTTTGGACAATAGCTACTCATAATACTGCTATAAAGTGCATCTTTAAAAAATGCCAGTTTACACCTCAGTGACTTCATGAAGTAGTGGTTAGCTGTTCCAACGTACTAAGTTCAGCATTGGTTAGCTGCTCCAATCTACTAAATCCTAAATCCAATTGTTAGTTTCAACTAGAGTGAACTCGTCGAATGAATGGAATTTATATAAGTGTTGACTTGCCAAATTCTCATTAACACTAACAACTGGATTTATGTCCATGTTTGTAAAACACGCCTGCTTCTTTTATTTGGGGATCACAGGGTGAAGCAGTAAACTTACTGAATGTACAGGCATTAAGAAACATCTTGGTTACCTAAGCATCTTTTAGCATTTGACATTCCTTCCCACCCTGCTGGGAACTATGAGGTTTGTGTAAAGTCATCTAACATTATATTAGATGAGCTGATCATCGGCATTCTCACCAAATGAAGGCTTTGGGTAGAGTCTAGTGGTGGCTGGTAGCTTCCCTTTCAGTTAGGTGGTGCATCCACTCTGGGTTTTCCTCTGAACTTTAAAAAAGTTGTCCAAAGTGAGGGACTCTGTCCCCTAATAGATTTAGCACTTTGGATAAATCATTTAAAGCTCATTCTAAAATCCAGAGTGAGTACACCACTTAAATGATATAGTGCTACCAAATGTGTATGCATAGCATGGGAAGTATCTATGCATGTATGTATGGCTTTTGATGCTCAAGTATCCTTTGTTTGTTCTGTACAATGCAAGTTCACTTATTTTCCACACACAAGCCAGTAACATATAGAAGGATGCTGTTAAGCAGTTTTCCTAAGTTTGGAAAGAGTTAGACATTTCTCCATCTCCACAGGCAACCCTACAACATTCCACTTGGTTAGCTGTTTGCTAGAATGCCCTGAAGATATGTTTCGCTGAATGTAGTATCTGATGCCACCCATGCTGCGGGACACATTCTGGACCTAGCTTTTTGTGTGGGTGGGATGATGGGTGTGGAAAAACATTTTACTGTTCTGCTGTCATGGAACAGATAACTATCTGGTGGCTTTTAGACTCATTGGAGCTCAGAGCTTCTGCAGTGGTGGAGGCTAGTGAAGATGGTCTGCCCCAGGAGGCTTATGGATTTAAATGGGTTCCTGATGGCTCTTCGGGAGTATTCTGTTGCCTAGCCAAGTGATCCTGTTGAAGTCTTGGCTGATCTCTGGAATAGGGAAATGGCCAAGGCAGTGGACACGACTGCTCCTAAGGGTTCCCTCTCATGGGATGGAGCCAAGCGAGCACCTTGGTTCACTAGGGAGCTGGCAGTGATTAAACAAGTGGGATGGAGACTAGAGCAACAATGATGAAAGATCAGAGTGAGTCTCACTGAACACTAGCTAGAACCCATTGGAAAGCCTATGTCATGGCAATGGTGGCAGCAAAGAAGTCTTTCTTCCCTGCCACTATTGCATCCACACAGTGTCGTCCAGTGGAGCGCTTTTGAGTGGTCAGGAGCCTTTTACATTCTGCCCCAAAAGAGCAGTATATAAACCACTTGGCATCCCATTGTGAAATGTTTGCAGAGGACTTTGGGGATAAAATTGTCCAGATCCACTCTGACTTGGATGCTGTACTTGATACAGTTCCAGTCAATATAGCTTAGGCTTCTGCCTGTCCAGTATTACTGGGTATGTTTCAATGTGAGTAACCTGAGGATATGGACAAGATGCTTGGAGAGGAGAGAGCCATCACACATATACTGGGTCCATGCGCTTCCTGGCTGTTGAAAGCAGCCCAAGTGGGACTGGCAGACTGAGTAAAGGAAGTAGCGAACACTTCGCTCCAACAAGGTAGGTTTCTATCTTTTCTAAAAGAGACTGTGGTGAGGCCATTATTGGAAAAAAAATCCTCCCTGGATCCTAGCATACTAGAGAACTATGGACTAGTCTCCAATATTCCTCTTTTGGGCAAGGTATTGGAGCATGTGGTGGTCTCCCATCTCCATTCATTCCTGGATGAAACAGATTATCTAGATCCATTTCAATCTGGCTTCAGGCCTGCCTATGGGACAGAGACAGCTTTGGTTACCTTGGTAGACAACCTACAGAAGGGACTGGACAAGAGGAATGTGCTCCTGTTGGTTCTGCTGCACCTCGCAGTGGCTTTTGATACCATTAACCATGGAATTCTTCTGGGTTGTCTCTCTGGGATGGGACTCAAGGGCACTATTTTACTGTGGTTCTAGCCTTTCTTGGAGGGGCAGAGTCAGAAGATAGTGCTGGTAGATGCCTGTTTGACACCATAGTCACTATCCTCTGGTGTCCCTCAGGGCTTAGTTCTGTCCCCCATGCTGTTTAATTTTTACACGATATCATTGGTAAAGGTCATCTGGAGTTTTGGGTTCAATGCAACCAATATGCTGATGACACACAATTTTATTTCTGCTTTCCATCTAATTTGAAGGAAGCTGTTTCTGCACTAAACCAGTGTCTACTGTCAGTAATGGGCTGGATGAGGGTGAACAAACTGAATCTTAATCCAGGCAAGACAGAAGTGCTCCTGATCAGTTGAGAGGGCTGATCAGGAGATAGGGATTCAACCTGTGCTGGATGGAGTTACACTCACTCAGCAATCTTAGGTTTGCAGCTTGGGTATGCTTCTGAACTCAGATCTGAGCCTGGATGTCCAGGTTTCAGCTGTAGCCAGGAGTGTATTTGCATAGTTACAACTAGTGTGCCAGCTGTGTCTTTTCCTTCAGAAGTCAGATCTCACTATGGTAACACACATCTTGATTACATTCCATTTGGACTATTGTAACACATTCTGCACGAGGCTGCTTTTGGAAACTGGAAACTTCAGAAGGTTCAAACTACTGCAGATAGGCTGTTGTCTGGGGCTGCCTACAGGCATCATGAGACTCCCTTGAGGAAACATCTGCATTGGCTACTGGTCTGTTTCTGGGCAGAATTTGAAGTGCTGGTTTTAACCTTTAAAGACCTAAATGGCCTGGGTCCAGACTACCTGAAAGACCATATCTTCTCACACAAGCCAACATGATTGTTAAAATCTGTGGGGAAGGGCTTTCCTTCAGTCCCACCACCTTCGTAAGCACAATTGGTGGAGACTTGGGAGTGAGTCTTCTCTGTGGCTGCTGAATGGCTGCTTGCAGGTCTTTCCCTGCCCTCCTTCCACCAGCAGGTGAAGATGTTTTTATTTAGGCAGGTATTTCAATAATGAATCTTAATTATCGAGTTGTACTGTCTATGTAAGTGGTGTGTTGTTTTAATCATTTAATCTGTTATGTTTGAAGTATGTTTTAAGTATTTTTTTGGTTTTTAAGTACATTTTAATAATGTGACATTTAATCTCTTTTTTAACCTTTAAAAATGTTTTTAGTAGTATCTCTTAGATTATTGTAAGCTGCCTTGAATACCATTTGGGAGAAAAGTGGGATGAAAATCGAATAAATAAATAGGGTTGGGTTTTTTTGAAAAAAATGTGTGGGTGGCAGATTGAGATCATGTTGATATAAGACTGCCATGTCTCCAGAGGCTTAGTTTGTAAAACAAAAGGGAAAGCCCTGTTCAGTGAAACTCTTCTGCTATGCTAATTCTGGTATGTGTGTGTACACACACAAGATACCTTCTGCCAAATGGTGCATATATTTTGACTTCAGAAATCAGTGCACTATCTCCCAGAATTTCTGTATTTGTGAAAACCAGAAAATAATAATCACATGAGTAATCTCTTCACATGAAGAGAGGGATATTCTGGATGGCAAAAGCTGGTGAGCCAAGCCACAACCTGAAAGCACACTGTATGTATTTTAAAGGTATTTACATAATCTCACTAGGCATTCTAGAATGTATCTATTCCCTTTTACAATTATAGAACATTACAAGGAGAGATAAGCCTCAAGTATACCCAGTGAATGCTTTGTGGAAAATTCCAAAGCATCAACAGCCAAAGACAGTTGGTTAGCTTTGTTCTGAAATGCTCTTAAGTATAAGCTCAGCTGTACCTACTTCCTTACTATGTATTAGTGATCTTTTATAGCTAGACTCTGAAGACGTTGTATCACTTAATTCAGTTAGCAAACCCATGTTGTAAATCTGAAGCATAAATACATTGCAATAGAAGTTAAAAAAAAAAAAAATCTCATCCTTTCCAGGCTGGCTATGAAATCTTCACCAAAAAGGATCTTTTGTGAAACCAGAACTATTAGTTGCCCATGTTCATTTATAGAAGGCATCTATTCCTCACATGGCCAAGAAGAGGAGTGGCCTCTGCCTCCATTGAGATCCCTCAATACCTTCTTATCTGAAAACAAAGTAACATCTGAGACAATATGAGCCTAACATTGTTACCTTTCTGCTTCTGATTTTTAACATCTTCATCTGATGAAGAAGCCAGTGAAGCTTTGGTAGCTTACATGATATATTTTATGCTTTGGAGTTGGCCTGGTAAAGGAATTGCTGCTTTGTCAATTTTGTTGTGTTTCTCCTTACAATGTATTGTTCTTGAGGATACCTGTACACAGTGATGTAGACCCAAGTCGATTGACTCGGATGCAAGTCAGACTTAAGTTACTTCAGACTCAACTCAGACTTGACTGGGCAAAAATTACACACTGATTCGACTTGATTTGAGATTTGCATATTTTTAGTGACTGACTTGTTGCACTTGGTTCAGTAACATAACACATTCATCCAGAAACCTTGCAACTTACTGGTCACATGACAATCTGTCTCATGCCCAAAGTGTGGACACAGTTCTCAGAGGGAACAACAAATAGGTTAGGCAATGGGCTTGACATGAGATTGAGTTCTGCTCAGAAGCCTGTCCCCTTTACATATAGGACTCTTCCTATATATATACATATAAAACTATATATACATCTAAAACTCTTCCTAACAGCAGAAGGCAAGACTGTCAGGGAGCATGAGGTAGCTCCTCAGAGTATGTGCAGAGTGTTGACAGCACAATGACTCCAGCTGCAACCAGATGACTACAGGCAAGCCAAAAACAGTTCCAGAGACTCATAAATAAGGGGAAAATAAAAACTTAACATACCGCTCCAGAGGCTAGGACAAGGAGCAATGGGTTCAAGCTGCAGGAAAGGAGATTCCACTTGAACCTCAGGAAGAACTTCCTGATGGTCAGAGCTGTCCGGCAGTGGAATATGCTGCCTTGGAGTGTGGTTGAGTCTCCTTCTTTGGAGGTTTTTAAGCAGAGGCTGGATAGCCATCTGTTGGGAATACTTTGATGGGTGTTCCTACATAGCAGGGGGTTGGACTCGATGGCCCCTGGGGTCTCTTCCGACTCTATGATTCTATGATAAAAACAAGCTCAGGGCTATTTATTTAGTTAAGCACACTGAGGATAAAGTTAGGGCTTCTGGCAGTATGCCAAGAAGCAATAAGTAAGACAATAAATCAGCGTACAGACCAGCAGCATGTCTAGATGCAGTCCATAAATCAGTCAGCAGAGCAGCATGACTACCAGGGGTTGACCTGAATGGTAAAACACAGTGCCATACCCAAGCCCTTTTAAGGGCTTAATGTCACCCCAGACCCTATGGGGTGAAGCAACCTTCTCATGTTGAAGAGACAAGACCTTCTGAGGCTGGCTAGCCAAAACATTCTTGCTGCTGCAGTCAAGGTCACCTCATTCCTGTCATCCACGTAAAAAAACTTTTTCTGCCACACCACACTCACACTGAATGCCTTGACAAAGACTTGTGCCCAGAGTGCAGGGTGCATATCTCTGAGGGAATAAGAAGGATCTTATTCGCCACTTCTGAAAAAGCCTCCAGCTTTACAAATGAGAAGTAAGAAAGATCATACTCCCTACTTCCAAAGCTACAGATGGCAAAATCACAAAAGTAGAGGGCTGACTCTACTTAAATTGTTAAAACTGACTTTATTCAATTCTGTCCAGAAACTGGGGTATAAAGTTGGCTTCTAGACTTGAGACTTGACTCGAGACTTGACTTGAAAGTATCTTGCAAGGACTTGAGACTCGACTTGAGACTTTAAGGTAGAGACTTGAGACTTGATTTGGGACTTGGAGTAAAAGACTTAAATACATCACTGCCTGTACAAAAGTAAAAAATATTATTCTAAATCTCTATATATTCTGTATTCTATATTCTAAAGCTATATATTAGAGGTTATGAATTTTGGTAGTAAGCACTTTTCTGTTTTTCCTTTTTTCCCACCCATGGTATGTTAAAAAAACCCACACAGATTAGAACGATAAGTGCCATCAAAATATTTTCTGCTTTAATGAATGAAAAACAAAGTAGACAACATTTTTCTTGATTATAAAAATGCAAACAGTAGCATATTTTATGTCTCTTGTTGTAAATCACTTTGGTTTTAAAAATACAACTATAAGGAAGACAAGCAATTTAAAATATGTGAAAGCAAGCCATACAAATATTTTAATATTCTCATTTTTATAAGTAACAAAATCCACTGCCTGGTTTCCATGAATACATGTCTCCTAAGCAATGTTTCAGGTTTCAAGTTGTGATAAGACTCATCTTTTTACTGGTTATGCTTCTGGAGATCATATCTTTTGTAGACAACCTCTCCCTACTAATTTTGTCATGATTATAAAATTGCTTTGGTCTGCTCTGCCTCAGTTAAATGGGACGTAGGTACATGTTCAGCCTTGTAAGTAAGTCCAGAGAAGTTACTAGCAGACCACATCAGTATTTTTCCCTGGTCCACCTGCCTGTGCATGCTGATATAAGTTATTAGTGAGATTTTAACAGCTTGAAAAGGCATATTCCCACTCATCTAATGTATCCTAAAGATCCTTGTCTTCTCACCTAGAGGCATTTCTCACCTGTAACAGCAAGTAGGCAAATGAGTATTTACAATATTGTAATAGGCCAAGCCAGGGAAGGGAATGCTATTTGCATTTCTAGATGAATGGTTCCCATTGCTAATAAATTATCGCTGCTTTGCTGTAGGTGTATTTGCAATTGTCTTCTAGATGCTATTGGAGGTACTTCACTATTTAATCCTATTCACTCTGCTAAGTTCTGGCCACACCAGTGGATATGGGATAGCAGCTGTGGGTAAAATTTACTGAATGTATATATTATGTGTATTGAAAAGCTGTTTGAAACATATATTTTCATTTTTTTAAAAAGCAAATGTATATTTAGCACTAACTGACTATTCATTTAAGCATGATTGCATATTGGAACACATTACTGGCAAAAATACAAATATTTAATGTTTATTTTGAACTGATAATGTAGACTGAAAGCTGTTGTTGGGGGGAAATTGCTGAAATGATTATGATTAGAAATGAGTTTTCTTTTATTTTTGTAAAAACTGGGATGATAGTATGAACAAATAACTTCAGTCCAATAGATTTAATTTAACAATCTTTTAAAATATATACTCAAGATTGCTTTCTTCAGCTTAATTATCCCCTATGTTCTCTTGAACACCTTGTCAAATTTACAGGGTGGATTTTTACCCACTTCTTTTCAACATGTGCTAATAGGTAAAATAAGAACTCTCTGACTTTGTTGATTAAATTGTGATGGTTATTATGTGAATTTTTTTTAAAGGAGAAAAAATCCACAAGTGCTCATAAAAGAAAGAGGATGTAGATTTTTGCAGCTGAACCATGAACCTAGCCAAGAGGAGGCATTTGAAGCTTCTTGTGAATTGTATACTTTCCCCCTGAAATGGTAGCCATCATTTTAAAACCTCTTCACAGACTACAGATACACTTGGAAATAAAAACAAACAAAGAGACCTCTGATGGCACATTTAAGATGAACAAGTATTATTGTGGCATAAGCCATGTGTGGGGCTAGCCCACTTTGTAATGAGACAGTGTTGTTAGCCTCTTACAGTGATGCTGTGATAACTTTAGGACTTTGGGAATTTATAACAACTGTCATAGCCAAAACAGCTTAGGAGAAAAAATAGCTACCTCTCCTCCAGAAGATTATAGTAGGTAGGTAGATAGGTAGATAAACTGGATTATCATCAATACTCTAATGAGCTGAAACAGTAGCAATAAAATCTCTATCCTAAAAAAATGAAACATCTGAAACAAACAAACCACTGCTTAAGTTAAGTGTAAATCTGTTAGTCCCAGGTAGAGGGGGCCCATTGAGTTAAGAGTAATCTATTGAACAACAATTGCATAAGTTCTATTGATTTAATGGGTCTACTTTAGTCAGGATTAGCAGTTAGATTTAATCCATGGACTATAATCCTAGCCATTGAACTCACTGGTCCTTACTTCTGAATGCACAGGTTCAGCTTGTAAAGCATCCTGGAGTTTTGACAAAAGCCCTTTGGCCTACTCAAACACAAACTTTAGCTTTTAGTTAGAAATCGAAGGACTCCTACAGAGCAGCATTGTCATTGCCAGTGTGAAAGAAGGAAATGGAAATATCTATTAAATGAGATGTGAAAGAGTGACAAAATCTCAGGATATGTAAAAGATTTTTTTCAAATAAAGTAACATGTTTCAGCCTGGAATATTTATTCTTCCTCAGGGGCTGTCAAAAGAAGCAGGTGGGAGAGGACAAATAAATAATAATATATAAAACAGATATATATAATATATAAAATAATTGTAGACAAAATGTAAATTGAAGAAATACCAAATCATGTATGAGCATGTATGTCTTATATCAAACTGTATATAAAATACATCCATTAAGAAATGTTATATTAAACACAATCAAATTGTATACATATAAAGCAATCCTTGCAAAGCCATTTGAAAATTGTTCTACAGGAGTTTCAAAACAGTGTCTCCAAAGCTTATGCTTCGCAACTGAAGATTCTCAACGTAGGAGGCAAAGCATTATATTTTCCCGTGTGTGTGTGTGTGTGTTTATTAAGGCCATTCTAATCAAAACAACTTGGCAACAGGGAGTGAGCTTAGAGAGTATGTAAAAACTTGAATTCTAAAGGAGATGCTCCCTGCTTTTTTTAACAGCCCTTGAGGAAGGCTGTACAAATATTTCCAGGCTGAAATACGATTTCTGATCATCATTTGGGAAATCAGATCTTTTAGAAGTCTGGAGACTTGCCTTCTTGTTTACATCAGTGTGAAAGAAGGCTCACATCAAATATATTGAAACTATTTGGTATTCATCTGTATTTGTTTTGTATTCACGGTAGCTTTAGTCATGATTTTGATACTATTGCTGTGATTGTAACTCCCTCTCCCTTATTTGCTTTACCAGGAATCAGTGCATGGAGAGAAGAAGATCCATTCTGCCAGGGAGTGGAGAGCAGGTGTATGATGTTTCCATCAGAGGTTGGGTCAGAAAAGATTCCTCAGTTAAGTATATTTAACCAAGCAGCTGACACAAGATTCCAGCCTTTATTTATTTCAAATATTTTTATACCAACTTTTGAAGGAAAGTCTCTTCTGTGTGGATTACAACATAAGATTTCTTTAAAAATTACAAGGTTTAATTAATTAACATAAAGAGAACTAAGATGAAGAAAACATGACTAGCCTAAGACATTTTTTTTTCTCACACTGGTGGGAATAATGATTCTGTAGTCTTCAATTTGGCAGTTTTAAGAACCACTGATACACAGAAGTCCCAGCAGCCTATACCTGTTTCTGTATAGTGTCTGTACTTGTTTCTAAGAAAAGTGTTACATACCCTCCAACTGTCCTGATCTTGCAGGGACAGTCCTACTTTTTCCACTTCTTTTTATAACTCCGAGTTTTTCTTTCTTCTTCCATGTGAGGGAGTTCCCAGGGTGTGCCTATCTGGAGGCACATTGCCAGGCAACCAGAATGGCACCACAGGAAGAAAACCCAGCCCAGTAATGTGTGGGAGGAGCTTGCAGCTGAGAGCAAAAGTTATATAAAGTCAAATACCTGTGGGCATTTTGATTCCTTCAGTGAGAGCCTAGTCAGGAGCCAAGGAGTAGAGTTCCTTAGTCAGCCAGAGAGTGAGATTAGTTCTCATTGGAAGCCTAGTAAGAGGCAGAAGAGTAATTAAATCCTAGTAGGATTTGGTCAGAGAGTATGACCTAGATTGGGGGTTAAGCCTTTGGTGGGAGTTTAGCCGAAGGGCTGTTATATTATACTTGTGCCTTATATGAAAGACTAAAGATATAATTGAACTATTTCTGGGCACAGAGTTACCTTTTACCTAAAAAGCGCACTGAGGAAATGTATCTACCTTGACCTCATTTGAAGTCAAACTGGAAGATCTAAAACTGACCACATAACACCAGTTCTGAAGTCTTTACATTGGCTGCCTATTAGTTTCCGGGCACAGTACAAGGTGTTGGTTAATACCTTTAAAGACCTTTATGGCTTGGGGCCAGCCTACCTGCGGGATCGCCTTCTCCCATATAATCCACCCCGCACACTAAGGTCCTCTGGGAAGAAGTTACTGCAGCCAGTCAGAACTAGGTTGGCTGCGGTTACCCAGAGGACCTTCTCTTCTATCGCTCCCAAGTTATAGAATGGCCTGCTGGAAGAGACCTGGCATATTACCAGTCTTGACTGCTTTAAAAAAGCAGTCAAGACTGTTCTCTTCCGACAGGCCTTCCCAGACTAGTGCTCCACCACCTCCCACCAAATATCCTCTTGTTCTTAATAGTTAATGTGTTTTAGGGGGTTTTAGATGGGTTGGTGGGTAGGGAGGATGGGTTATGTTTTAATTGTTTTAATGTATTGATGTACTGTTGTAGTACCGCCTCGATCCGTCAGGAGAGGCGGGATATTAATAAATTTTATTATTATTATTAAACATGCTACTTTATTCTTATTCTTATTGTTGTCTTAATAAATGTTATAGTTTATTTTTGTGAACACCGACTCAGCTTGAGTTGTATACAGTATATAAAGCAACACAGAAACCATGCTACTATAAAATTATGAAGTGATTCTAATCTAAACAAATATTGGAAACCTTCATACTTTTACACAAAGGTGGTGTTATAAAGATGGGGAGGGAGGCAGAGTTGTGTGGTAAAGACAGGATGCCTTATCAGACTGCAGAACTGTCACACCATCCTAGAAGAATTAAGGGCTTATCACACTTCCACTTTTCCACCTTCCTTCTCAGTTATTTTATTTGCTGCAAAACAAATTAAAAGCACAAAAGTAGTTGCCTCTCTGTTAACTCAGTAGGAGGAGGAGAAGAAGAGAGGAGAGGCAGAATCTTGCCTTTCCCAGTAGGTGCAGACAAAAGCAAACTGCCACAGACTCTTCTAGCTTGTATGTTCTTCACTAATAATGTTTGCCATCTTGGACATACTTGCATGTTGCTTGGCCGCATTTGTCCCAGTTTTCCACTGTGAAATGTTGTATGGAATGATGTTACGTTCTTGTTTAGATTGTTTCTTTCCTGTAATGGACTGACACATTGTATTTCTGTTTGTTCATGGTACAGAGGTGAGAGAGAAAAATTGCTTCATGACTGAAATAATACAGTATGGCTACCTAGAGAGCCCTATAAGACCATTAAGTCAAGGATATAAAAGTACTTAACTACACAGCTGGGTCCAGGGTACAAGGTATTTTCAGAGAAAAACATGGAGGTTCTTTTTGATGTTAATGCCAGTTAACAAAGTCTCTAATCTTCCCTCCTTTGGTTCTTTCTTCACACAGACTGTAAGAGAGCTGAATATCTCACCTTGGTAAGTAAAGTGAGAGAAATGATGAAGGCAACATTGGATTTTCTTTTTCCAAGTTTCCTTCTTCTTGCTTTGCTTGCCTTTGTTTCCACATATATTTGTAAGACCAGATGAATGCAGTAAAATTTACTTCTGAATAAACATGCACAGGATTGCTTTGCAAGTCTTGAAGTAATTCAGAGCTTAAAGTTACATTTTTGGACTACAGCTCCCAGCCTCCACAGCCAACTTGGACAACCAACATGTTACTTTGGGGATTAGGGAGGGTATAACTGAATTATTTTTAAAAAGTAGTGTGCCAGCTGTTGATGTCACTACTTTTTACAGTAAAACAAATGATGTATATTTTTTTTACTCCCAAAATGTTCTTTTGGTAGATTAGTGACTGATTTGGTAGCATAATTTTTTTAAAAAATGAGAAAATATATTTAAAAGTAACATTTGGAATAATAAATGAGGTTGCTTTTTTAAAATTGGTTAATGAGTAAAATATTCCAAGCTTTAAAAAAAAGCCTGCATAAGCTCAGCAACATCGTGTACTCCCCTCTAGACTTTACATATTCTCATTAGATTGAAGTCTATACATTCTCATTAGATTAGACTCCCAATGCATTTTGTATATTCTGTATTCTTCACAGTCTATTTATTCACAAAACAGGCTGTTAATGAGTTGGATTCCGAATCCATTTGTATTCCATACTTCAGCTTCAGTGGGATGCTGCCTTCTAGTCCATTTAGGAAACAGCTTCAGTCTTGACATTTGAATGAAGATTATCAATGGTCCAAAAATACCATTTATGGAATAAAATCCCAGCTTTGTCCCACAAATTTCATAACTTTGCAATTCTAGGAACAAATGGCTTCCTTCTTTTAGCAATACAATAAACCATTGATGATTCCCCTTTAAACATCACGTCTAAAATTATGCTAAAATGCTTGAAGTCATAGTATCCCATTGGATTACAAGCCTTTCCCATCTGCAGCTGGAGGTCAACACAGTTCAGCTGTAAACAGTAAAGGCCATATGCTGAGAGGATCCTACAGAACTGTGGTGAAGCTCAAGGTAATGGCAGTGCACTTCAGGTAATTATGCATGGCTGATTTAAAAAATGGCTATGCATGAGAGGCTTGTTGGCATAAATGTTTTACCTAGGCTGGTATGCATCATACTCTTTCTTTCTTTTCCTTCCTTCCTTCCTTCCTTCTGCTCAGGCTCGGGAAAGGACTCTTGGGAAGAGGTGATGAAGGGACAAGCAGAATTATCTTAGCAACATTAATGTCTTTGGTGGGAAATAATACCTTCTTCAGCAACTATGCAACTAAGTATAAAGGCTGCTTGCTGATGTAAATTGCTCAAAACCTAAAGTGGAAGGTGCTTCCACAGGGAACCTCAAAACAAAAACACAAGACTCTCACTATGTGGAAAGAAGAATTGCGTGCTCAGGATCAAATTCTGCTTGGAGAAAAACCACACACACACACGAGCTTGGGTGAAAAGTGGCCACAACTTTATTAGCCACAGAAGTTACAGAGTTGGCAGGCACATTGGTCCATATCCAGGCATTGGCCAACCCACCTTTTGACTGATGAGCCCAATCATTGGCCATATGCTGGATCCATTTTGGTATCAGGTACAAAGTCCACCTGTATACCAAGGAGTGCAGTGGATGTGTGCACCTGTATAAAATCTATATTTATTTCATGCCAATTAAACAGCATTTAGTCAATTATACTGTATCACAGATTTGGGGTTACAGCATGGTAGCACATCTGCTGCACATGCCTGCTTCCTCCCCTGCACCCCTTGCAATGCCCATAGTTACCATGGCCCAAAGACCCTGGTAATAGATATCCCAGATCCAAGGACCCATGCCAACTGCCCTCCAAGTGTGGAGGGCAGGTTGGAAGCAGGTTGGACAATACTCTGAAACAAAGTGAGCTCCGGCTGACGAGATGCCCCATGCTCAGACCAGAGAGAAGACTGCAGTCAGCTCTGGCCTGGGCAGAGGCAGCCAATGAGTTCAAACCACCTAAACTCACTGACTGGTGGTAATAGGGGACCTTCCCAACACAGCACACAGACCGCTGGGAAGACAGAAGTGGCTACACAACTGCCTGCCACGGCTGTGGTGCCATGTGCATCCAAGCAGCAAAAACGCCTCCAAGTAAGTCAGGCAGCCTCAGTTACAACCTCTACATGGTTTATAATAGTCAAAACAGTTCAAAATACAGGGATAGAACTGAAATAATGACCACACGTTGCACTCATTAAAATAATATCTAAGTACAGTCGAAGAATATACAACAGTCGCAAGATGCAGATATCAATAATCAATTAACAATAAAGTAACAGAGTGCTTCGAAGCAGAGGTATTCCAGTGTTAACAAAGACATTTTGTTGCTATTTTCATCTTTCCTTCTTTTCTTCTTTATTTTCTGTGGTAAAAGTGAGCAAAGAACAAAATAAACTAATTAAGATAAAAGCAATAAATAGCTAGATTAAAATGTGAGATTCTCCTACATGTTGAACTTCTCCTAAGACCAAAAGTATTATATCAACTGGTGAACAGAAAGGTATAAGTTAGGATGGAAACCATTTGGATATTAGTTCTATAAGAGCTGCACTGTATTTATTAAAGTGCTAGTTTAACACTATCATCTTATAAAAGTATGGCATCAAATATTACACAAATACTCATTGTCTGGTGGAAAGGAAGAAGAAAATGAGTTTCAAAATCCAGATCAATTATGCTGAAGAAGAAAAATGGAAAAGAGGCTTTGAAGTTTTGTACATTGGCCTTTCTTTTTCAGTTTGTGACTAGTACTTCTACCGCCTCCCACCAACTGTCTTGCTGTTCTTTTAATAGTCAGTTGATTGTTGTTAATTGTTAATTGTTGTGTGTTTTTGGGGGTTGGTTTTAGGTGGGTTGGTGGGTGGGGAGGATTGGGTATGTTTTTTAATGTTTTTAATGTAAGTAATGTATTATTGTTGTTCACCGCCTCAATCCATGGGGAGAGGTGGGATAGAATTTTTAATATTTTATATTATTATTATTATTATTATTATTATTATTATTATTATTATTATTATTAGGATCTCAGTCTTTGACCAATTCTGTGTTCTTCCTAGAAGATTCTGCAGGTGAGAAAAAACACACACAATGGATCTTTTTCTCAGAAAGGGTTACATTTTGTTTTTAAAAGGGAAAGGAAAGTTTTCTTTGCATATAAATCTCACCTGTTTATGACTGAAAGGGTGGGCTCCAACTGGGGCACAGGGTATTCTTGCAGAAGCTGGTGGGTATGTACTAAGATAGGGTCAGGCCCTTTTGTTTAAATGTTTTGTGGAACTGCAACAGGGTCCAAAGGCCATTTTGTTTTACAAACTTAAAAGCCAGAGCAAAGTTCAATCAAACATCAGATACACAGTTGGCAGCAACTGGACACAGAAATCTGTCAGTCTGTGACGATTGCCTGAGAATAACATTACAAAGTACTCAGCATTGACCCAAAGAGAAATAGGTTGCTTCTGGTGATCTTCCATTTATTCAGGCAATCTTGGATGACCCTGTTCCCTCTGGCCCAATAAGACTGAATTTTGCTTATCTTTGCCCAAATGCTAAACATTATACAAGTTGCGCTAACAAGTTGGCCTTTGGGCTTTAACTCCCCCACCCCCGGATGACTCTGAGTCCAGGCTAGTGTGTAAGGTATACGACCGACACCAACAGGGCCTGAGATTCTTAATTCCTATCTTAGGAATGTGTGCATAAGTGAGTAAATAGCAAAATAGAAAGAGAACACACAGTAGAGAATATATACTCATGATCCATCAATCTCAGTGGTAAGTATATGGCTGGTATAACTCAAGCATTAAAAAAAAAACCTAAAACAAAACCATTTCAATAGAATATTAATCTTGGATATTCTGAAATGGAATTTTAGACTATGGACTCAGATGGACATCTAGGGTTGAATGGGACATTTTATTTGGGACTGACAGAGGGTATGTATTACCTTCATATTGGCCTAAAGCAAAGGTGGGAAAAGACTGTAGGCCCCACAGTCTGTACCAGCCTACCTCAGCCTGGCATACTCCAGCTGCACAGGATTAGAACAAGAATTTAGAAACAATTCTCTCTGGGAATACAGCCACCTGAATCCCCCTGCAGCATGGCAGCTAAGTGCAGTAATCCCTTTATATTCGCTAGGATGAGAGACACAGGACCCCCACAAAAGTGAAAAAAAAAACCATGAATAACTCTAGGCCCTCCCAAACCATATTTAACACACTAAAAAGTATGATCACCATATTCAAGCCACCATGGATTCCTTTGGGGCAGCAGGGTTCTTTCACAAGGCAAAAGTGGGTGGCTGGTGGGGCTTACTGCCACCTTCATTGCTGCCCCAAGCCATTTTTAATTGAGACTTATGAGCCTCATTCGCCATTTCTCAGTCTCACAAGGCCTGCAGTCCCTGTTAAAAATGGCACAGGGCAGCAGCAGAGCTGACAGCAATTAATCCGTGAGTAATCAAATCCACAAAAGTGAAACCTGCAAATGTGAAGGACTGACTGTAATGTTTCTGAGCTCTGATTACAAAGACCTTCATCTCAGTCAGCAATCTGGGTTGATGAGAGTGGTTCTACTTCACCACATTTATATGACACCAAGTTGTAAAAGGCTGGTTGACACAAAAGACAATGTCTGTACACTTCCACCCTAGAGTTAATTTGTCTTGCCCCCAAACTGTCATTGCATGAGAAGCACACAGATTAGCAAGGGGGTATAGGGAGAAAGAAACCGGCATCGATGGAGCTATCCTCAAGACCAGCTTTCATGCACTAGTTACAGAACCTTTTGGCTCAAAATAGCTGCTTTTTCAGCAGCTGGAACCAATGATTAGAGGGAGAAAGGACTTGCTGCAGTGACTGGCAAGTTTAGGAATCTAATTCCTCATTTTTCTATTAAAAAGAAGGTACTGTTACCCTGTATATTGGGGGTCCCGGGAGGGGCGCCCAAATTGCCAAATAAAATACAAATTAGGGGAATTTAGCTGGAGCACTGTCTTGGCTAAACAAGAGGCAGAGTAACTTTAGCAAGGATCTTTCACCCTATGTATACAGCGGCGGGTCAGAGAGCGGCTAGATAAGGTTTTCAAAGTAACAAACAATATTTTATTAGAGACAAGAAGCATGAAAGACAAGACATAAACTAACTAACTGTGAAGTAGAAATGGAGATTTGTTCGGGAAAGGCAATACGACACCTGGTCTCGTAGTCCTGGAGGAGAGCGGGGTTCCGGGGAAGAAAGCTCAGCATGGGTAGCTGAGGGGAGTTCCTTAGACAACCGGCAGCAAGGCGGGATGGAAGTCCAAAGTAGTCCGAAGACCATTTGGAAGTGAGGGGTTTTTATAGGGGAGTTTGTGCCTACCGGCCATGGCATGCCAGGTGAGAACAAAGGGAGTTTTAGCGCTGGACAAAGGATTTGGCAAAGGTCAGGTTTACATGATTGGATTTGCTCTTGATGACAACAGCGTGGCCGGTACGTTGATGGCCCAACATAAAGGAATGGCTTGGCTGAGAGCTGTGCCACTATTGTGAAGTTTGCAGATGGAAGTTCCCTGAAGCTATGAGTGAGGTCTGAGTTGCTGGCCTCGATGGGGTCTGGAATGTAAAACCATTAGCGGCCGCACTCTGTCAGTGCTTGTCCGGAGAACCTCACAAACACGTGGAGTGGGGTGGCTGGAAAAAGGTCAAGCTAAGGATGAATTGTTTGATATCAAAATGATATCTGGGGGTCCTCACTGACAGTGCCATAGCTGGAGTAACAGTATGGGGAGGGAAAATGGGGGGGGAAGGTAGCAGCACCTTTAAGACTAATTCCTTTTTATTTTAACATGAGTTTTTGTGGATGTAAATCCATTTCTTCAGATGCAGTATGTAGTGAAATGGATTGCATCTGAAGAAGTGGATTTATATTTATGAAAGTTTATGTTAATTTTTTAAAAAAAAGTCTTAAAGGTGGTGCTACATTTTTCCTCTCCCCTCCCCTTTTCATACTGCAAGAGAATAACATAGCTGCTTTGAAATAATCTTCTCCTAGTTAGGTTTGTGGAGATCTTATCACACATACCTTGCGGGATTTGGTGGTAGGGATGGGCTTTCAACACAATTCATCTTTTTCTTATCACTACTTGTACTTTTTCCCAGTCATTGACATCTTTCTGTTGCTTCATTGTTCTATTGCCATAAGTAAAAACTAATTAAAACTAAACCAAGTCTCTGAAATGCACAAGATTGTTGAAGTCAGCATGAGGTCTGATTCTATTTAAACATCAAAGGAAGAGAGGTCTAGTAAAATTGTGACAATCGTAATTTGTGACAGTACATTAGGATGGGCAGGTCTGCATAGAATCACGAAAAAGAAAGAAAAAGAAAGATATTTCTCACCATGAAGAGCACAAAAGAGGAAACAGATATGGGCATGCTAATTCATACACATGGGTACAAATTTAGAACAACTATAATTTAATTACAATGTAACATTTTTAAAAAAATCTTCTGGCGAGGCTGTTTTATCTGTCCTACCACCTTCACATGTGGTGAGACTACAAGAGAGGGCCTTCTCCCAAACTTTTTCCAGACGCTGGAACTCTCTTCCCAGTGAGGTTAGACTGACACCCTCTTTTCACTGGGTAGATGAAGACCTTTTTATTTTGGCTGGCTGTTGGAGGACTGACTGCTTATGGGCAGTGGGACTTGCATAAGGTGTTGGATTGTCTATTGTTTTCATATTAGGAGTTTTATTTTTTTAACTGGTTTTAATTACTGTCTTGGTGTAGCAAGTTATGGTTTCTAGTTGCATTTAAAATTTATTTTTAAAGGGTATTTTAAACTTTTGGATATTGTAGGTACATTTTTGTACGCCGTCAATTTTTAACTATCCTTGTTTTAACTGTTAAGCTGCTTGAGTCTTGAAGTGGGCAAAAGGTTGTGTGTCTGCCTGTCTGTCTATCTATTTAATTGTCCATCTATTAAACAAACAACAACATGTTATATCTTTGCTCAGAAGACTCCAAACAGGTGAATTGTATACCTGCCCAGTTAGTTGCCCAGATGGTTTTGAAATGTGAATTTCAACATACCAACCTCTCCCTGTTCTTACTCTTTATCTTAAAGTCAGACATGCACTGAAAACCTTTAAAATAAAGATTGTCTATTGTAAAGTGTATAGAAAAGGAAACTTTGCTTGAATTGTTTGACACAGGGGTAGGAATCGCAAAACCTTCAATCTGTTGTGGACTACACCATCTTGGATTTCTTACCATTGTCCACATTGACTTGGACTGTTGGGAGTTGTAGTCCAACCACACATGGAAGACCACATGATTCCCACCCTTGTTTTTGCACAACTGTTTAAACAGAGCCCCAAGGTAATGAGTACCTCAGTTACTTGTAACTGGTTACTGGAAGGGGTAAGAAGGATATAACAAGGCCACATTTTAGAAGTAACAAAATAAAAAAGGAACAAAATCAAAAAAGCAAGAGAAGTTAATGAAAAAGCAAAGAGTACTGCAATAAACAAAGTAATGAGTTAATTGTTTTCATCCTTTTAATGAGCAATTGCTAATATGAGTTATATACTGAATTACTTGTTAAAAGTAACTTGAAGCAAATCCATGTAAACTAATGGTCTTGTGATTTTGAGGTTTTAAAGGCAGCTTAAAAAATCGGATGACATAGGATTAATCAGGACTCCATTCCAGATTGGGACAATTGGAGTGTATGTATATGTGGGGGCCATATTCAGTGAAAGCCTCTCTGCTCTGGCTCCTTAAGCCCGGAGGCAACTTTTGAGTGGGGCTCCTGAGGCCATTAGAAAAGAATAAACCTGAAACAATCCAAACAAGTATTTTTCCTAGGAAGGGGGAGAGGAAGGGAAGAGTTGCATTCAGTTTGCATAAGTCATAGACATTTGTTTGGGACAAGGCTGGGTTTGAAAGGCAGAGTGGAGTTCTGAATGATGAACTCAAACCTGAAGACTTCCACAAGAAGCTGTGGATACCCTTATGCCCTGAGATATAGATTAGATTGGTACATTTGAGTGATTGGCTTTGTGGTATCTGAGGACGGTATCCAAGACACACAACAGATCATTCCTTCAGTGCTTCACCCACCTCTATGTGCTTACTTGGAGCTGTGAGTCCATGACACCTTTCAGGGCCTGCCCTGGGATGAACCACAACAAATTAGGCCTGTTGTGCACCCTGTAAGTATGTATGAGAGCATGTGTCTGTGTGTGTGATCTCAAAGGGAACCTTAGTCCAAGACAATATCTTGCGTGGGGCTTTGTGGACCCCATCACTAATAATATCAGGGTGTCCTGCCAAGTTCTCCCCAGTGAACCGGTGACATTATCCAAACTGACAAGGGGGACTGATTTATTCTACCAAAAAGGCAGCATTAAACAAACATGACCTGAGAGAATCCCAGCCCTACAATCCTAGGCCTGTTTGGGCCCACGGAAAGAGATGAAAGCCTTCCCTATAATTCCTCAGTATGACCCGGAATCCCCTCGACTTGATCTGCCAAAGCCTTTGGCTGCTGTAGATCTCTCCGTTTGATTGCCTTGACAGAAGCGGCTTACTAATTGCGCTAATGAGGGGCTCAGCAATAAGGAACAGGCAGAAAGATGGAGAGAGGCCAGTGTGGCTAATAAAACGTTCAAAACCCAGCAGAGCACAAGGTCACCCTGTTGCCAAGCTACTAGCTTAGCTGCGTGTCGCACTAAATTGAGAACCAGTAGGTGATTTTGGAGGGAAAAATACAATTTCCCATAACTTGCATTGTTAATGGGATGAGTGACATTTTATTTTCTTAGAGTAGATGTACAGAAGAGCTCCTCGGGCTGACATGAGCCTGGCTTTCATCTCTAGTCTCTGAGCAGGGATGATCTCCTCACTGGTTGGACTCCAGGAGTTTTATGGTTTTTTTAAAAAAATGATTGAGTGTTCATGACGTTTGACATATTGCCAATCTAATTATGCCAGTCTTCATCCTAAAAGCCTAAAGCTTTGCTAGTAAAAGTAGAGAATAAACCTGCATACAGATTTCCAGGACTGGTCCTACTGTTAGGCCATTTCCACATTATACTGTTATAGTGCCGTTATTGCACTTTCAATATCCTATGGAATCCTGGGGTTTGCAGTTTAGGGAGGAACATTTAGAATTCTCAGCCAGAGAGCTCTTGGGCCTCAGTAAACTACAAACCCCAGAATTCACCAGAATGTTAAAAGTGAAATAATAGCACTATAACAGTGAAGGGTGGAAATAGCCTTAGTTAAAATGGAGCAGCTGGCTGAGGAAGCTGATGTTGCATGTCATGAAAGAGCAGCAAACTGCTAGCTGTTCGATTTATTCTTAGATAAATCAGTGTGAGCTCTTGTTGGCCCCCCTCTTTATTCTCTTTCTACTGCCAGGCAAAAACTTTTATATTTAAGCACGCCCTTGGTCTTTTAAATCAAATGACAGACATCCTGTGTTTTCAGCATGGTTGTGTTCTGTTTTTTACCTTTTACTTTTGTAAAATATGTTTTAAATGCGTGTTAAATTGCTTTAACTATATTTTTTTAAAGCATGGTTTGTTTGTTTAATTGTTTTTTTAAAAACTTATATGAGATTTTAGCTGACTTGGGTTTTAAATTGTTGTAAACACTGCGCTAGGAGAAAGGAGGATTTAAGATAAAATCAATGTCAATCAATCAATCAATAGCAGGAAGAAGGAGGAGTGGAATTTGTGGGATTAGGCGACTCAGATATCAAAGTAATCTGGATGGCCTTGAATACAATTGGCCCTCCATATTCAATAGGGTCAGGCATGTAGGATCTCTACAAAAGTTGAGAAAAATCACAAATATCAAAGTGTGTGTGTGTGGGAAGGGGGCCAAAGCACGGTGGGAGAATGGGCATCCAAGGTCCAAACCAGGTCAGGGAAAGGAGAAGGAAAAGGGCATTGCGGCCCTATACTTTCTCTCTCTTGCCCATCTCCTTTCTTAGATGTGTGGAGGGCAGTGGGAGAGGGTTTATGGTATGGAGAAATCAGGGTGCAAGCTGTCCTTAACTGGCCAGGCATTGACTGATGGAGGAGAGGGAGGACCAGAGGCAGGTTTTTAAAGGGCTGCATAGCCTGATCAGAGCCACTGAGAGAGAATGTTGCCTTGGAAAAGAGGTGCTTGAGATGGAGGGGAAGCAGGGATTGGAGAAACTCACAAATAATCAAATCCGTGAAAGTGAAACCTACAAATGTGGAGGGCCAACTATACTGTTCTATGCCCCTTGGCATGAAGGCAGTGGAACCTCTTGCCACTTTGCTTCAGGCAGCAAAATATCTTGAACTGATCCCACAAATACTCATTGTTCGAGTAGTAAAAGTATACGTTCTGATCAGATGCACAACTTCATGAGTACTTTCCTTCTAAAACAAAACCATGTTCTATAAGATGGTGCTAGGAGAAGCTGTCTGACCCTCTATGCTGATTAGTATGTCTTAATGACTATTTTGATGTGGGGGGCTTGAAAATAAGAGCTACAGCTCCTAGAATCTTGAGAATCTTGGCTGGGAATTCTGGGAGTTATATTTCAAAAGTAACTTGTGCAAGTTTTGTTCCCATTAATCAAATCCAGAGCATTTTTGTAACTTAAAAATAATATGGTGCTTTGTTTCTTTTTTAAAAATAATATGATTGATGAACATTTGATTAAACAAATGCTTTCAAACATGAAGGGAGTGGACAGCCCATATGATGCGTGGGGCAAAAACAAGAATAATGATGTGATGGTATGTAGTTTGCCCATCTGTCTTTTAGGGAGGAGTTGGAAGGAAGCTGGGGTTGGCTCAACTCCCCATAGAGAGTGCCAGTCTTAGTTGTTATTAATTTTTTTAAAAAAGTTACTTAGAGAAGTGGAAAAAATAGATGATGGGAACAAGTGCTACAACATATTAGGAAACATTTAAACATAAATGAGAAAGCCAGCATGGTATAGTGTTAGACTATGACTCTAGAGACCAGGGTTCGATTCCCTGCTCAGCCGTGGAAACCCACTGGGTGACTCTGGGCACATCACACACTCTCAGCCCCAGAAAACCCTGTGATAGATTTGCCTTAGGGTTGCCATAAGTTGGAAACAATTTGAAGGCACACAACAATAACAACTACAACCATAAGTGGAATATAAGAAGAAACACTGCTATTATTATTAGTCCTTATGTAGATGAAACAAAAGCAGGATTTAATGTATCTGCTTTTTAAACTTGTTTTTAAATGTGCGTTATTTGTATAATAGTAATTGAGTAATTTTGTAATAAAAATATTTTAGAAGATAGCTCATTTTTAAGGATATGCTGGTAAACCTAATCTGAAGTGGGTGGTGTTTGAGGCCAGAGCAGGGCTGCTTCATCTGTTAGGCACTTTAGGCACAGTTCCTAGAGCCTACAAAAATTTTAAGGTCTACAAAAACAGAATTAACAAAAAAATTTGTCCGTAGCGGTATGTTGAGATGCGGTGGGAAGTCAAATACAAGAGCATCTAGAGTTTACAAAAACCTTCAGGCCGCTCTGGGTCAGAGCCTTATTGGTAGTAGTATACTGTTTGTAAAATGCTGTCTTTGAAGATGATCACTTGGTACTTATTCCTTTATCTTGTTGGTGTTTGGGAACAATCTTTTATTTCTCTACCTTAACCCTTCCATTTTATCCACATTGTTTTACACTGCTTTCCTCTTGTTATTTTTATTTTTTTACAGTTGTCTTGTGCTGTATTTCTGTGTTTCAATCACAAGTGCCATCTTTTTCATGGTGGCATGTCGCAATAGCAACAACAATAACATTTACATTTTTATACCACTTTATAGCATCAAGCACTCTCTACGCAGTTTACAATGCGTTAGCTAATTGGCCCTAACAAGCTGGGTACTCATTTTACTGATCTATGGAAGGATGGAAGGCTGAGTCAACCTGGAGCCCTGCAGGATCAAACTCTCAACGATATGGCTACAGTACCAGCATTTAACCAGTACATCACCTTAAAACATGAAGCAGAACATGCTTGTTTGTTATAAAATTAATACTCCATCTTCAGGTAATAGTCCCTCAAGTTATGCATAACTTAAAAATAACAATAAAATAAATAAATAGTCACCCACTGTTGCTGCTAACTCAATAGCCTGTTGAGAACAATTTGAATGTCAGTTTGCAGATAAAATTGATCACATCCATTCTGATGCAGACAATAGAATCGCTTCAGACCCAATTTCCTGATTGTCCAGTGATAGTGGATAATAATGGATATCTTTCAGTTTGTAGATCCCAAGCATGGAGAGGATCCTTGAAGAGGTAAGAGCCACCCTTTATGTAACTTTGCCCATCCTGTCCCATGAAAGTTGCCATGGGCAGCTACTGAATGAGTAAGAATAGTGATCAGTGCCTTTTTGTAGCACTGCAAGCTTCCAGCATTTCTAAGAGACGGGTAATGACATCTTTGCTAAGAAAACCCTCCCTGGAGCCCACCTCACTGGAAAATATCCTTTTCTTGCACAGGTTTTTGAGGGTATGGTGGCTTCCTGATTCATTCAACAGGAATTTCGCAGTTTTAAACACACTTCCAGGCTGATTAAAAACATCAGAAAGTCCTAGATTTTGTTCCTGTTCTTTTTTTATTATTATTTTGGAGACCCATAGACATTTTTGTTTATCACAGAATATTTTCCGTTAACTCCTGGTACAATCAGAGGCTTTCTATTCTGGCTTTTCAGGTGGATTTATTTTAACCCAGTATAAAACTGGAAAGAAGAGGAACAGAATCTAGGACTTTTCAAACAGGGAAGGTTTGAGACAAGGGCTGAATATATCATACCCTCCAACATTTCACCGATGAAAACCAGGACACATGTGGCCACACAACTCTAGAGTATGGTTAAGATGGCAAAAATTATTAATGAGGACAAATGCACATTCAAAGAGGCTGCAGCAGTTTGCTTTTGCCTGAGACTACAGGGAAGGAAAAAAAAGTCCACCCTTCCTCTCCCCTCCCCCTTGCTATGTTAATAGAGTACAAACTGCTTTTGTAATATGAACTCAGTTGCAGCAACTGACGTAAGCTAGGATGAAGGAAGAAAGTGGAAGAAGGAGAGAAAGACCAGGCCATTTTAAAAGCAACTGAAAAAGTTGGATGCCAGGGGATTAATTGGGACTGCCAAATCAGGAAAGTTGGAGAGTATGAAATATGATTTTCTGGATACAACATACCTAGTGTAAATTTCCACCAGGTGGGATTATGCCATGTTTCCTCTCTATCTCCTGAAATACATTTTTAGCTGCCACAAATGCCTCTCCTCAACAGGGCCATTTACTGGCCTATGGAGAGTAGGGGGAAGGCAACAGATAAGCACACAGCTATGTTCCTATGGCTGGACATACAGCAAGGAGGCATCTTCTGGACTACTCAAGAGTTCTCATTTTTCCATGGCTCAATTGTTTTCAACGTTTCTCAGGTGTCAGTAGTGAGGAGAGATCCTTATTTTATTTTATTTTTGGAAGCTCCATATCTCTTTAATTTATAATACTATTTCTATATATTTAGGGAATCTCTTGAGAATATAGAACTGAGATCTTATTTTTGAATGGCCAAATCTTGCTTCCAAATGGAAGAACACCAATGACACTGAGGAGAATGGTGACGAGGTTTGTGGCCCTGCTTGATAGCATTTAATCGTATTAAAATTGGCTACTGCCCTCCTAAAATTGGATGTACACCTTTCTATACATTTCCCCAAAATGTTCAACCTTGCAGGGGAGGGAGAGTGTTGTGGTGAATTTGATGGATTTAAGTTTACTTGTGTTGCGCTATCTCTCTTAATGAGTAAAACATAAAGGAAGTGAAAGAAGAAAGAATTTGGAGGCGGAAAAGAAGCAATGAGTCTTTGCATTCCCAAGAAGAAGTGCATATAAAGTGCCATTATCACCATTCAGATATACTTTGGTAAACAAAGTAGATGTGTCCCTGGGCTTTACTTCTGCAGCTGAAACTTTGGTGCCAAAGGTACAAAATAACATGGAAAAAACAGGGGTTGGTTCCTACACCACAAGAAAAGAAAAGCAATTCAATATGTTTCATCAAACTTTTTATTCAAAACTAAAATTATATACACATGAAATGAAACAACCAAGTCAAGTAAGTCTTGTATAAGTGAACAAAAACATTTTAAATCTTCTAGAGACTGCTTGAAAGCTTCTTCCAAAATGCATTTTTTTTCACAGCCTCCTTTTTTTTTTTTTTTTTTTTACAGTTTCCATTTTGGTGGGAAAATTCACAGATCTATGCTTTTAGATGTATGGTTTTTCAACATGCCAGGGGAGCTGGTGAGGCAGACTGATTTGATTTCCCCTTTCTTTTTGTTTTGCTCTTCATAGATGCTCAGTAAGTGGTCCTGGAGGCAGCTGTTTACCTTTCCTGTTGTATGTAAGCACACGTGAATGTATAGGATCATCTATGTAGAATCCCATTCTTCCCCAGTTCAGACTTTATTGTGGCAACCCAACACTGAAAATCTATCTTTCTCCAGTCATTCTTCACCATTTTCCCAGTGCCAATGCTGCAAAAAAACTTTCACTTAGTCAGAAGACAAGAATAGGAGTTGTGGACTGTCAAAAGACTTTGTAAAAAGGAGCTTCTTTGTCAGAGGCTTTATAAATGAGGTATGCCTGTATAAAGTAATCCCTTCATTATCCGGTGATGTTCAGTCTTAGGCTTATCTTTTATATGCATTAATGCATGTTGGAATAACTGTTGACACTAGCCTTCACTCACATTGTGTGGAAAACATATAGAGACAGGGAGGTTTTAACAAAGTCTCGCTGATATTAAATAGGGATGCTGTCCTGTGTAAAACAGGTTTCAGAAAACTGGTACTAGTGTGATCAAAGCAGAGATTAATTCTTAAGGAAAGGAATTATTTGGATTAAAGTTCTGCAGTGTATATATGGGTACAATGCATGGATATGGTGTGGACAAGAGAGAAATAATTATCATTAGCCTTCAGTGAGGAGATGGGTAACAACTGAACTGAGAAATAGTGAGCAAAATTTGACTCCCTGCTCATTTTGTAGTCAAGATTTCTACATCTGAAACAGTGTAAGTTCCACTAAAGGGGAAAAAATGCTAGTGATGTGATGTCAGCTAAGCAGGAGCACGGTCACTCCTTTGATGTGTTTGCTGGCTTTTTGTTTGGCTAGCAAGAGCAGCAGCAGCAGCAGCAAAGAACATGAAAAGTATTTTGGATTACAGTTCCTAGAACCAGTTGGGTGGTTTGGGGAGCTGTTGTCCCAAATAACAACTTTTCCAGAGTTCTGCAACAAGAGTTGAAAAAAGAGTTCTGAACAATAGTGGACAAACACCGTGCTGCCAATGGCTTTTAGAACTACAGGCACACACATTGATTGGCTGCCTAATGAGTGGTCCCACCCTGTGTCTGTCATGGGAAAACAACCTCAAATGACAATTTCCATTCCAATGTAGGCAGCCTTCTGTAACACATGAAGGAACTGACAAGGCACACTTCAACGTCCCAAGCTTTCCCCAGACATACAGGCTCCTCTACATGAGGTGAATATGTCAGGAGATTGTGGTATTTGTTGCTCTAGTTCTTGGAATGTATAAATAAATACCTTTTCTGTTGCTCAGGCCATCTTCCAGCAATTATTGACACAAAATGTCTATAACACTTTGCTGCTACCCTGGAGTGGGTTTCTTTTTAATTCCAAGACATATCAAAGCAAAAAAGTCTCCTCACTTTTAACCCCCCCCTTACAGTTGTAGAGTATCAGTATATCAGTGAAATGGCATCTTGACATAGTACTGGGCAAAAGCCAACAAATTATTATCATAAGAACTCATGCTTCTTTAAACCAGTCTGGGAGACCTATCTTGTCAATATCAGTGGCTTATGGGGATATTATAAAGGAAATAGTGAGAGAGTGGACTGAAAATAAGGGGAACAGTCAAAGGCCATTGAGCCCATGGCAGTTAAATTCTTTCACAAGGTCAGTTGATACCAATCACACTGTAGAAAGAATCTTAATAGGATGCTCTCTTTTACAATGATTTTATTTACAAGACTCCTCAGAAGAACTCTTTTAGGATGAGATATTAACAAATATGAGAAATAAATTGGAGAGGTCAAAGTCTAGCCTTTCAAATGTTGTTGGAGTGCAGTTCCCATCAACTCTAGCAAAAAACCCTATGCTAACGAATGCTGGAAGTTACAATTCAAGAATATCTGGAGGCCAACATTCTGCTTATCCTTGGAATAATTTTTTTTTTTTTAAAAAAAAACCTGCCCATTTGAATCTAACCACAGGACAGAATGGACAAAGTTTGGAAAAGTTATTTTTGGAATTTTGGGATACAAATCCCAGAATCTCCCAGCCAACATTCTGGAATTGTTCCAGAATCTGGAACTGATAAGTGACAGCTTGTGTTCTTCAATACTCTTTTGTAAGGTGGAAGGATTGGATAACATTTTAACACTTGTCTCCTTTGCATAACAAATATTGTAGTTTAAAATGTGTGTGTGTGTGTGTGTGCACGCGCACGCGCGCATTGCCTTCCCTTGTTTTGTTCTTCAAAGCTCTTGCTGCTGTTTCCAGGGCATTGTTCCAGCCTTTTGGTCCCTCTTCAAAAAAACACTTCATGTTTAATATTTACCTTATACAGGCAGATTTTAAATCAAGTGTTAAGAGACACCAGTGTTTGCTTTGTCATTTAGAAGACAGTGAAAAAACTCACTGCATGTTTTCCACACAATGCACATGTAATTCCTTGTCTTACTGTTGGCTCCAGTTGTCTAAGTCTTTTTGCCACTGTCGCCTGTTAATGGTTACCAGCTTAGCTTGTTGATATCCAGGAGATTAAGTTCCACAGTACTCTCCAAGGAAGTACGGTACCTTGAAAGCTCAGACCCATTCTCAGTGCTTTCTCACCTGTCTTTATATTTGTTGCTGAAAGTATCTCTTTTAAAAATTCTATGGCCTTTATTGTTTTCAGCTCTGAAATGAGAATATTCTCTGACAATATAGGGGGACACCATGCAAACAGGGATTCAGACATTTCAATTAGTTTGCAGTTTCATACTAACACAGTAATATAACACTTACAATGAGGAGGAGGGGGATAAAAAAGGCACAATATTGAGCAGAAATTGCTTCAGATCAATCTATTTTGCAATATACTTTGCCCTCCTCCTCTTTTAAAAAGGAACTTGGGGTCCTGTTATGGTTGCTGTTTGAGGTGTTAAATGACATTATGGATATGCCTGCCAACCTTCAGTCCTATGTCTCAGCTTTCGTGGAGATATACATTGCATTGTTTTCAACTTCTAGCCCGGAGTCTTTGAAAGTGGATTCTGAATTACCTCCTTGGGAGATTTTGGAGAGTCCTCACCTCTGTCCTTATTCTTGCATGCTAGATGGTCCACTAGGCAAACTGATTTAGATGGCATTTAATTGTTCTAACTGTACTGAAAAGACATGGCCTAAAATAACCAGAGAATCAATTGCTACCACCATTTAATTAATGGTCGGTAGGACACTTGTATATTAAAGAGAGTTCTATCTTAAGCTAACTTTGCGTCTGAGTTAATTACAACTCTGCCGGTTTCCAGTCTCTGCTCACAAAATTCCCTGGAGTAACTGGCACTCAGGATGAGATGATCAAGGCAGTAGTCTCAAATGAGATAAGGTCTCTCAAAACAATAGATATAAGTCAGGAATCAAAGATTCTTCTCACTGCTCTCTTGGGGAAAAAAATGCTGAATGAAATCCATGAAGTATCACTTTGTCTAACTACAGCTGAAAGCCATTTTCCAAGCAGAAGATACTTTTGGTTTAAAGTGAAAAGTTGTGGTTAAAACTATGCCCTGAATATAATGATATTCAGACCACTGATCAGCCCTCCTAACACTGTTTCAAAATATGGGTACACTGATAAAGCACTCTTTAATTTGAGTCCTTTTGTTGTGGTGGTGGTGTGCCTTCAAGTTGTTTCCAATTTATGGAGACCCTAAGGTGAACCCATCATGAGATTTTCTGGAGATAAAAGTATGTGACATGCACAAAGTCACCTAGTGGTTTTCCATGGCAAAGCAGGGAAGTGAACCCCAGATCCCAGGGTAGTAGTCCAATGCTCAAATTATTACACCACCCTTTCCCACTCCAAAATACAGCAGCATAATTGTGTGAGCTACCCCACCTTCTACACAACACATCATTGGTGGTGTGGAAGAGCTGAGGATAGTGTTGCAACCATAGCGTTGTTTTTGCTTTAAATCAAAGGGTTTTCTTCCTTTCGGGGAGACTTTCCTTCTTTTTGAAATGTAGAGAAAGAGGGAAAGTAGAACAATATAGAAGCTAGAGCTGTAACTAAGTTTGACAGAGCATGTCAAGTTAGACTTACTGAACAAAGCAAACCAGTTTCTTCCAAGTAGTGCTAATTGGATCAGCCAGAGATCCCCCACCCAGAGGGTATTGCTACTGCTTTTTAAGTCTGGATCCTATAAGTTGTTAGTCATAAATGAACATCCCTGGGGGTAACAAGTTGTTAGTCATAAATGAATATCCTTTGAATGATGCCATTCAAAGTTTGCCCTGGGAAATGCATTCCAGGATCAAAAGTGGTCAACAAGAGATAGTCCCATCAAAGAAGGAGAAGTTAGAAAGTCTAAGTTTTAATCGAGTAATTACCTCTCTCTATTGTCTACCATGTAAGGGACACAGGTGTTCAGGTCTTCAGAGGTGACAGAAATGGAAGACAGAATGGCACCCATCATCAGTGAATAATTGTTGTTGCGTGCCTTCAAGTTGTTTCTGAATCACCCTAAGGTGAACCCATCACAGGGTTTTCTAGGAGTGAGAGTGTGTGACATACCCAAGGTCACCCAGTGGGTTTCCATGGCTGAATGTGGAACTGAATCCTGGTCTCAAGGCTTGTAGTTCAAACTACACCACAGTGGTTCTCAGAATATTTCTATCCCACCCTATATCAAAAGATCTCAAGATAGTCTACAAGTAAAATCGACACTGATAGGTTACAACAATAACAATCTAAATAGACTATAATATATTAAACACATTAACAAGTTGAAACAGGTTTAAGAAAGAAAACAGCCTAAAAACAGTGTGGATCCCACTATTACTGTACAGCAGAAACAAAGTGATTCTTTCCTCACATTAAATTACATTAATAAAATGACAGTATATGTTTGGGTGTAACTAGAAGTCAGTCTCCTTGTGGAAGAACTCAGAGCTCCATTTGGTTTTAGAACAAATTCCTATGCTTAGAGCACTTTAATTCTGCCTATACATTTTTGCAACAGGGTCAGTCAGTGGAACTTGGAATTCTAATTAAAAGAGGAAAGCCCACAAACAAAGGCATGAAACAACCCTGAAATCTCTCCACCCTGGTTTGGACAAAAAGGGGGCAAACATTTCCCAGGACTATTGTTCTGAAGGAGGAGGAAAACTTAGCTAAAATTCACTTGAATCAGTGATGCAGCATATAAGTGCAGTTTGCAGCAAAACATTGCTGTGCTAAGTGCTACCTCTTCAGCATTTCAGTCTTTCCACTTCATTTGCCCTGTTCTCTGTTCCCCTTCTCCAACAGTAGTCAGTCCTCATTTCACAGTAGCTGGGTATTTTCAGTCCCCTCTGAGCTGTTTTTGAGCTGCTCCCTCCCATGGCTTCTCCCAATGTTTATAGTTCTGTAAAACCTAGAGTTCCCCAGAGTCTACTGATATCTCCCTTTTGTGGGTCATGTCCTACATAAACAGAACTCACAGCCTGATCTTTGGAGAGTGAATGGTGCTTAGAACTGATGGGGGAGGAGGTGTGCGTTCAAAGAGCAGCAGACCACCATTAAAACTTTGACTTTTTGACCATGCTAATCTTACTATTTTTCTGCTTTGTAGGTACTCTGACCAAATATTGCAAGAATGTTTTGATAGATAGGAAGGGAATTTAAATTGGATTTGACTAGATAAAGGTTTAGTTTTCTCTATAACGTTCAAAGGGTTATTTCAGGTTATTTGGATGGATGAAATAACAAAATAATGATCACAACAGTAATAATCATGATTTTTTTTAAAAAAAATGTGGAATTAATCTGCAGCACAGTTTGAATGCAGGGGAGGGACCACCATAACATTGCCATTGCATTATGACCATCTTCCTACAATTATAAAACATAGGTTGTTATTGCAGCTGAAGGTTCATATTTCAAGACTGTCTATCCTCAGAGAAGTCAGCAAAAGCCTATGGAGCCAAATGGACCACAGAGATCTGAGAACTCACAAAGTATAATTGACCTTAGGCTTTCAGATCTGCACGTTTTCATTCATATTCATTCATATTTGTCTTGTTCCAGTAATCAGTGCTGCTTATTCTCAGCTTATTCATGTCAACCATACTTTGTCTTCTACATTGTCATTTTCCTTCTTCACCTTGCTCTAGTGAGGCCTTGGCCAAGCACAGCAATCGGATTATCATGTCCGGGGATCACTGGAGTCCACTTCCACACCAGCAGACAAGGATCCAAAGAGGCACAAATAGATAACATTGGCAAAGATGGACTAGTGTAGAACTTGCCCTAGCAATAGGCAGAGAGAGGTAACCATCTCAGGTGTCAGATGTAGAAGGAAGGATGAATGAATGCAAGGAAGGATAAATCACCAAGGAAGAGTACAAATGTGTGGCCCAAGCTTGCGAGAATAATATAACAAAAGCTAAAGCTCAGAATGAACTGAGACTGGCTTAACAAGCGAGGAGCAACAAAAAGGAGGTTTTCAGATTTATTCAAAGCAAGAGAATGACCTAGGAGATTGTGGGGGCACTATTCAATAAAGATGGCAAAATGCTAATAAATCACAAAAGGCAGTTTTGTTTCAGTATTCTCCCCAAAAGAGAACTGTGTGCTTCCATGCAGCAGAAACCTTGGCAAAGGATCTGGATTGCAAATCAAGACTGATAAGCATCAATCAGGAATCATCTACAGAACCTAAATAAGTTCACATCTAAAGGGCCAGACAAATTGCATCTCAGAGTACTGAAGGAACATGCTGATGTACTCACTGAACCACCTACCATCTTGAACAGGTGCACTGCCAGAGAACTGGAGAAGAACAAACATGCCAAAAAGAAGATCCAGGAAACTATAAGCTAGTCACCCTGACCTCAATACCAGGAAAAATATTAGAATGCATTATATAGGAGTCTGTCTGCAAGTATCTAGATGACAATTCAGTAATCAGTAGGAGCCAACATGGGTTCATCAAGAAAAAATTCTGACAAACAAATCTTGTACCTTTTTTTTAAAAAAATTGGGTCACAAGTTTAATAGACAGTAGGAATGCTGTAGATGTCATTTATCTAGATTTTAGCAAAGCATTTGATAAGGTCCCTTATGATATTTTGATTAGTAGATTGATTAAATGTGGAATAGTTGGGGACACAGTCAGGTGGATCCAGAATTGGTTAGAATTCGTCCCCCGACGCCCCCACGTGACAATGGGTGGAGGAGGGGGACGGCCTTTGCCGTCCTCCCGCAAGGAGAGAGCACAACATCCGGGTGATTGGGGAGGCGGGACTTGCGAGCTCTTTTAAGGCAGCCCCGCCTCACCCTCAGCCTCTTTTGTTCCGGCCTCTTTATGTTAATTAGGCATATTAATAAATTGCCCTAGTTCAACCCAAGTCCTGTGTGTGGTCTTTTCATTTTGCGGGTTGGGCGGCAAAACTGTGCTCAAAGAATCATCATCAATGGCTGTCCTTCAGACTGGAAGGAGACCTCAAGTGGACTGCCTCAGGGTTATATTCTTGAGCCATTATACTTCAACATTTTAATCAATGGCTTAGAAGGTGGAGTAGAGGGAATTTTTGTCCTGTTTTCTAGTTTATCTAGGTCCTTTTGAACTCTGTTCATATTCACCAATGTTTTAGCCACCCCTCATAGTTTTGTGTCATCTGCAAACTTGATAAGAAGTTTGCAGATGACACAAAACTATGAGGGGTGGCTAAAACATTGGTGAATACAAATAGAGTTCAAAAGGACCTAGATAAACTAGAAAACAGGGCAAAAATTAATAAAATGAAATTCAATAGAGACAAACGCAGAATTCTACATTTAGGCAACAAAAACCAAATGCACACATATAGGAGGGATGATACATGGCCAGTAATACTACATGTGAAAAGGACTTTGATGTTTTTGTTGATCTTAAATTGAACATGAGCCAGCAGTGTGATGCCGCAGCAAAGAAGGCTATTTTAGCTTGCATTAATAGAAGCATAGTTTCTAAGTCAAGGGAGTTAATAGTCTCACTATATTCTTCCAGTGCAGAATAGACCTTGTCTGGGTACTGTATTCAGTTCTGGGCACTTTTAAGGATATAGACAAACTGGAACAAGTTCAGAGAAGGTCAGCAAGGATGATAAGAGGTATGGACAACAAAACATTTGAGTAAAAGTTGAAGAAGCTGGGAATGTTCAGCTTGATAGAGGAAAGACTGAAGTGTGACATGATTATACTCTTTAATTACTTCAGGGGTTGTTACAGAGAGGAGGGGCAGACCTACTTCTATTTTATTATCACAGCATTGTGCACACACCTGCTGAGTAAGTTTCGTCATAAATACTAACTGCCATAACTTGTTTTTCTATGGTAGTACAGAAATCTTTTCATCCTTCTTCCAAGTAGCCACAATTTCCATGTGGACTGCTCACCAGAAGACACTGTAATAGTCCTCTCTAAGATAAATGATAACTGGAGATAGTTTGATTTTTTCCCCCTTTTAGTTGGTTATTTTAGATATTTCATTGAAATGAGCACCCAGATTGACCAGCTGCCTCCACTGAACAGGAAAAGCCTTAAAAAAGGAGCCAGGAGTTGTCCCACGAATTTTAATACATTTAATAATACCATAATACTAATAAAACTGCGGACTCCCTCTACATGTCTAGGGACTACCCTAACCTCTCCGGGGGATCAATTAAAACTGTGTACATATAGGCTTCTGATACAAAGGTAAGAAAGACAGAATGAGGTTGAAAGAAGAGAAAAGTTTAAATATTAGGGAAATCAGAAATTTACTGGCAATTGAAATATGAGATGGGAGGATGGAAAGAAGGAAATAATAGGCATTCCTACTTAGTGTTACTTGATCTACTGGTGTTTCTAAGCATAGGGCCTTTAGTTATTGGTTGCAAAAGAAAAGAAAAGAAAAAGATTCTAAGTTATTTAGCTTTCTTGAGTGAATTACAGCCCACCTTATTCTTTACCTTGCAAAGGGACTGTTCTTATTCTCATATAATCTTTTGGGATTTGCTATCCCTAATAGCAGGGAAAGGTGAGTTTCCTTTTCCAAACTGCAACTCAGACAGCAGAGCAGTTCTCTCCCCTAGTTATCAGAAGTGAAAAGGGGAAGGAAATGGCATTCTCTGGGTTTGAAGAGTTTCTATCACCCCAGGATTTAGCTTGTCAGCCTCAGGGGTTGGACCATAAGAAGAACTAGTTCCTAAGCTATTGTGAAAATATGTGACAAGAACTAAATTCTGAACAAAGCTGAAGTTTGGGAAAGGCGTGAGACCCTGATTACACAGGAAATGGCTATTTGTATTGTTCCACCTACATTCTGGCTTGAGCAAAGACTGTTAGTACTGAGACCAGAACATGGTACTTTGTCTTGACTGAAATTTGCAGAAATGGAACTAGGTTTTCGGCAGTCATGGCAACATGTTACTATATCATTGTAGCAGAAGCACAACATCCAATAATTTCTTTGTTGTCCATGGTTCCATGAACTTTTAGCCTCAGGTGAAAATGTGACTTTTTTGGAAGGGATTTTCAGAGAGAGGACCAGATGTTTTAAAGATTATGGTGCTTATTAATGGTTTATGGTTGCTTCTATGTATTGTTCTTCAGTGTTTTTATTGCACTAATGCTATAAACATCATGCTGTTGAGGGCAGATAACATGGTTTAACATTGCGTCTTCCGCCTTTTCATCTGCACTGAGTGAGAGTTTGTGGAGAACCATTGTCAGGGGTGTGGTGTGGAGAAAACAAAGTGAAAAGAGAACTTTGTTAATCTACTACAACAGTAGGAATCATGCAGCCCTCTGGACATAGTTGGGTTGAGCTTCCAGCATCCATTCCATTAGCTATGTTGACTATGGTTGATGGGATTTGCACTCCATTAATGTCTGGATGGCTACATTATTGCAGTCCCTGATCAATACCAAAATGTCCCACCTACTTGATTTGGAAATACTTTTGCAAAATATTTGCCATCTGTTTGCATCTCACCATCAGGTCTTAATTTCTGCTTCTGTGCACATAGGCACATGGTAGATATATATCTTGAACATGGTATACAGAGAAAGGAGAAAAATCTTCCTCTGCATTGCTGCTCCCACCCTAAACATGTTTGCTGAATACGTGGAGCCCTACTTTTTGAAACAGCTAGGGAGAGGTCAATTCTATCTTTCCAAAAGGTACACCCATATATGACACCAGATGTGGTTCAAGATATAGTACAGCCTGAAGTAAAGAATAAAATGATACTTTTACTTTCCACATCCCATGCAGAGGCTGATCAGAATGGTTCATAATAATAACACTGATGATGGGAAAGAACAGTGGCTCTGTTACTGCCAGACTAAAGGGCAAAGGTCCAGAAGTCCTGGAGCCTGTCTTTCACAAACAATCCCAAGGCAATGTACTGTTTGCAAAGCAAGGGGATGAGCCAGCCAGATGGAGGCTATGGCTACATACCATTTTAACACAAAACATTTTTGCAGTCTGAGAGAGGAAGCAAATGGAGCCAATCAGATGCTGCTGTTGGGGTGTTCATCCAATGACTGCACTGGAACAGTGAGAAGGTGGACTAAATCTGTACACCAGTGCTACCCCCACTGCTTCACAGTGCCTAATGGTAGGGCTGGTTCTGGCACCTTCTTATAGACCTACCTGGCTTTTTCATCCCTTTGACCCTCATCATTCAATGCAGCATGCAGCTTCAATCTATGATTCTATGACAAGTACAGAAAAAGGCTTGGTTTTAGTTCTGACAATTCAATCTAGATCAGAAAAGCAGTATTTAACTTAGAGCTGTTGGTAGTGCTGGTGGTGTTGCCCTACAAATATAAGAATTTCCTAGCCAGCATAACCATGGTCCTGGATGGCAGAGGTTCTGGGAATTGTAGTCCAAAAAGATTAGTTTTTCAAAGCTCTAGTCAGCCATGGTGGTCACTGGATATAGTTAAAGTTTCCCGTCTTTTCTAGTTTATGGTCCGCCAGATTGGTTGGTTTACAGTTTGTGGGAGATCAAGGCCATTTCTGCACTGCACTGTTATAGTGCTATTATTTTACTTCCAACATCTTGCAGAATCCTGGGTTTGTAGTTTAGGGAGGGGCATTTAGAATTCTCAGCCAGAGAGTTTTTTGGCCTCAAGAAACTACAAACCCCAGAATTCCACAGGATGTTGAAAGGGGAGTGCTTTGATGTGCGCTCCTGCATACCAGAGGGTTGGATTGGGTGGCCCCTGTGGTCTCTTCCAACTCTATTATTCTATGATTCTATGAATAATAACACTGTAACAGTGTAGTGTGAAAATTGCCCTAGTCCAATACACACAGAGGGCACCAAACTGGAAAAAGCTGCCGTAACATCAATGTACATGCAACACACATATCACACTCAATATGTGTGTGGAACCTGGTAGGAGAGAAGGCATGAAGAGTTACAGTGTGTCAAGGAACAGTTACCAGAAAGTTGCTCTAACACAACAGTACAGAGAGAAAGCAGAAGATACGATAAGCATTAGAAATTGAAAGCAAGCTTGGAAAAATAAAGGACTTTTATGACTTCTGTCTGCTGTTCTAGATTTCCCAATTAATACTGAAGTTTAAATAGGCTTTAGAGGATTGAGTTATTAGATTTTATTTATTTATTTATTTGTATCCCACCTCTCCATATGGATCGAGGCGGTGAACAACTTACAAATAGCATGTATTTCAAAACATTTCTATATGTGCCCCCAACAAGCTGGGTACTCATTTTACCAACCTGCGAAAGGATGGAAGGCTGAGTCAGCCTTGGAGCCCAGCAGGATCAAACTCACAACCTTGTGGTTTGTGGCTTGCAGTACTGGCATTTAACCACTGCGCCACCAGATCTGAATTTGTTAGGGCAGGTGCATCTCCCTCTGTCATGTAGACCATTCTTCTTGTTTGCGGTTAGAAAGACAGAAATACCACAGTTTGTAGAGAAATGCTCATGTGCATATTCTCAGAGACTCTCACACCATTTTTGATTAAGAATACTCCAACCGTGGCCAATCTTAGTAGCTACCCACTTACTCTGTACTTGTGTTGTATTATAACAGTATCAGTGTCCTCTGATTGAAATAAATCATTCTTTATTAACAAATAAGACATTTGAAGAATGAATGAAGTGTATGGGTGGATGGAAGTAGAAAGAAAAGAGTGATGTAGATGAATGGCAAATTGAATTGAACAGTTTGTAAGATTAGATTCCATGCTTCAGGACAGTCTCCAAACCTGATAGCTGCCAGACATATCAAACTTCCACTGTTCCCAGACAACAATGCTATAATGGGCTTTCCAGGTGAGAAAAAAAATATCCAGGTTGTAGGCAAACACCCTTAAAAGGACTCAAAGGGCCCTTTTGAAAAAGCAATAACAAAATGTGTTCCCCTAAACCTAAGGGGACATTTCCATGCCATTCTCTGTAAATCTAATGGGCTGATCCCACATTAATGGCTCAGTCAACAAGTTAAGTAACAATCATTCAGCTAGTTTGCTGTTGTTGTGTGCCTGTAAGTCATTTCTGACTTATGACAACACTAAGACTATCATGGGGTTTTTTAGGCTGAGAGTGTGTGATGTGCCCAAACTGGGTTTCCATAGCCAAGTGGGGAAATTGAACCCTGGTCTCCAAGGTTGTAGTCCAGTGCCCAAGTCACTATATCATGCTGGCTCTAATTCAGCTAGTAGTAAATTAATTTTCCAGTTTTTAACATTATTGAAATAACTTTGAAACCTAATTATTGAAGCTCCAGGGTTGGGAGTTTGCAAACATAGATTGCAGAAGGATTGTTTATGCTGTGCTTAAAGCTAGCAGGAGACAGTTGCAGAAAGCATCAACTGTTTTGCACCATATGGTGTAACAGAAACTTGGTGTGGACAGCCTGTTTAATAGAAAGATCATTGGATGGGGACAAAGCTGCTTTAGGCATTGTCTCTAAGTAGCATCAAGGTTTTATGAGGATTAACATTTGTTTCCAGTGTTCATATGCAGATTATTTGCTCTAGTGGATCAATATAAGAGCTATACTCAATTAAAATTAGTTTATTTCTATGAATTAAAGGAGAATATTACTTTTTGGATGGGGAATGGCCAAGGAATATTGGGCACCACAGACTATATTTCAGAGGAATATAGTGGCAAAGCAATTCTCAATATTATTTGCCTAAGGAAACTATATGAAATTCATAGGGTCACCATAAGCTCACAAGTGAATTGAAGGAATGTACACACATGCATCAATGGAATAATGACAGTATATACAGAAGAGTATGATTCAAATGAGAAAGCCAGGGTGGTGTAGTGGTTCGAGCGCTGGACTACAACCTTGAGTGACTTTGGGCACATCATACACACTCAGTCCCAGAAAACTCAAGTGACAAGTTCACCTTAGAGTCGCCATAAGTCAGAAATGACTTGAAGGCACACTGCAGCTAAACAACATGATTCACATGATTCTCCCCGTTGGAAGCAGGGAACATTCTGACTGACTGTGGTTCCTTGGTTCTGAGTGAGTGCTTAGGAGGAGAGGGTGTGTTGGAACTCAGCAAGACCTACAAAAGAAGTTGCAACCGCCCGGTAACACTCTTGACCTTGCAGTTCCAGAGTATTGCCAGAGGAATGTCTCACTTCGACTGGTTTGAGAAAAAGACAGCATTTCTGCTGGAATCTAGTTCTCTCTTGCAAATCTGGCTGAGTTTTATGTGATGAATTGCTGACAGGTGCTGGCATACTTTTTGTTAGTGGAATTTTGTTCATATTTCATATTTGCCGGATATTAAAAGGAAAACAGAATTTTGGCATGGTCTAGTGATAGAGCTCAGAAGGCTGTGTTCTGCATTCCCTATCTGGAGTAAAAATGCTGCTGAACAGGTTAGAACCATAATGATAAGATGGGAGGGTGAGTGATAAATGAATCCATCTTTTCTTTTTTGGGCTGACCCCTACTATGAACTCATTCTGTCTTTATGAACTAGCTGGGATGGGTAACTATTTGATATGATTTTATTAAATCCTGTACCTTCATGAAGATAATAATTGTCTACTAAATAGCCATTCTAAATCTTGTGATGCTTCCAGTGAGCCTTTTATCGTACAATAACCCTGTCTCATGCATTGAATTTTTCAGGGGTTCAAGTCATTATTGGCTTCCATTTTTACCTCCAGTATTTTGCTACTAGTTTTTGTTAGGAAATTCCATTAAAGAAAGTAAGATGGAATAGCAACCAATGCATTTTGACTAGGAGATGTCAGTCTGGAATTGTTACCAGTAAATGAGACAGAAATATTGTGCAAGAATGGAAACAATTGGTTCTAAGGCCAGTGTTGCTAAGAGAGTTTAAACATTTCAAAAGCAATTATTTAAAGAAGAGACAGAATAACAGGATGGAATCAGTATGACTACAAGCCCAGTAGCACAATCCCACACATGGCTACTGGGAAGTAGGGTCCACTGCATGTAATGGACTGTATTCCCAGGTAAATGTGTGTAGTATTTCTGACTCATGAGATTATATTTAGCCCAACACACAGAGCCATTTTCAGGAGCTAACACTCTAGTGAGAAGAGGCACCCCCCTGTGATAATGGGGCTTCCGATTATCTAGACTTAGCTAAAAGGGGGACACTTCCCTCTTCAGGTAAACCAAGGGTTAATAAGGTGTTGGGATTAGATTACATTTTAGTATGTAGTCAGCATCATAGGTCATGTGGGTCAGCATCATAGGTCATGTGGGTCAGCATCATAGGTCATAGGGTGAGACTTGACCAATCAAAAAGGAAAGAGGTGAGCATCTTCAGGATGCTTCCAGATGCTTCCAAGGAGAAGTTATAAAACTTCTTGCGAGGCCATGTGGCTGAGAGATAACAAAGGGATAACAAAGAGACAACAACCTAGGAACCTCCTGGAGGGGGGTTCTGTGCCAGTAGCAGGCTGCAGGCCTAGCCTCGCCTCCTGGCGTCTTCCTCATAGAACATCTAAGCTATGAACATCTGTGAGTACTAGAACTAGTTATCTAGTCGCGTTAGGGACTTTTCTGTTATTTTGGAGCTGGCTGATCTACAGAATGTATCTGTGCTTTTATATCTGTTCTTTTGTAACTACTTGTAACTAAGCGTGCCTGGGAGGAGGGGGCTTCCCATGTGTGGTAATTTGCCTTGTTTATTTGCATATCTTTAATAAATACTTTCTGTAAAAGACCCTGTTTCTCTCCTTCCCACGCCAAGCTAGGTAGACTGGGGGAAAAGGAAGATCCTTAAGCTTAGGGATGTACATGGTTGGACAGGGTCCCACTGTACTGTCCAAGTGTCCAGATAATTCATAATTCAGTGGGTGGTGGCAGCGGTGGGATGTGACATTTCCAGCCTCACACCCCCATCATCGGCCATATGTTTTTATGGCCACCGAAACATCAATTGCTGCCTCTTTCCAGCATGTTTGTTAGGAAGGGACTGTGAGAATATAACACTACTTACATCCAATTAGCTATTTTATATATATATCTTCAGAAGTAAATACATTACATTACATTACAATTTTACCATGCATAACCACTATACAATGGCCCCTCCACTTTTGTGAGGGTTTGGGGCACAGATGTTACTGCAGTTCAGGCCTACCCGGTGATAGCACTAGATATCTCTTTTGATATCAAATCATTCAGCCTTCCTCTGCTACCCCTCTCCACGTGTTTGCAAGGCCTCCGGACAAGCACGTACACAGGCATGGCTGGTAAGTGTTGGACATTCCATTCTCCACCTAGGCAGGCAGAACAAAGCCACTCCGTTGCTTCAGGGACCTCCCTGCAAACACTTCTTGCTTAAGCGCGACTCTATACAAAGACGCCCGGCCTCGAGCCGATAGTCTGACAATGCCAAGCTATTTGCATACTGGCTATACTATTGTTAAACCTGTGCTAAGCACATCATTTTAAACTTGACCTTTGCCAAAGCTTTTGTCCCGCTCCCAACTTGCATTGTTCTCACCGAGTATGGCATGGCCTGTAGGCACAATTCATCCTATAAAAACTCCCTGATTCCGAGAGCACCTCGGATCGCTCCGGACTTCTATACCGCCTTGCTGCCGCTCTGTCTGGTGAGCTCCCCTCGGCCTCCACGCTGAGTTTCTTCCCTACCATCTTCCAGCTTCTTCAGGACTACGAGAAAAGGTGTCGTATCACCCATTTCCCCCGAAACTCCTTCTTTCTAATTCTTACATCAGCTGCGTGATTGTGGTGTCTTTACTGTTTGTCTGTCCTTTTAATAAAAACATCATTTGGCTATTTTAAACCCTATCTGACTGCTTGACTGACCTGGCCCCGTAGACATTGGGTTACAAGATCCCTGCTAAGTTACCCTGCCTCTTGCTAGCTTTAGTGAGTGCTCCAGCTAACTTCTCCAACTTTGTGTTTGTGTTTGGTTATTTGGGTGCCCCTCCCGGGACCCCCAGAGAACAGGGTAACACAGAACCCTCATGAAAGTAGAAAAACTGTGAATAACTCTCCTCCCTGTGATCCCCCTCCTACTCCCTTCTGGGGATCCCCCTCCCATTGCCTTGCCTTTCGCATGCTGGGACCTGAGGCAAAGGAATAGGAGGGGGGAGCTCCAGAGGGGAGAAGGAAGATTTGCATGAGCCTCTCTCTTCCCATTCTCTTGCCTCAGCACAGGTTCTCAGAGCTGGGGCCAGAGGCGAGGGAGTGGAAAGATGAGAATGGCGGGGGGAGGCACACTTGCACCTTAATAATCAAATTCACAAAGATCAAGCTGCAAATGCAGAACGAGGACAGTATAAGCGCCCACAGTTAGTTCATCATGAACAGTAGTGTTTCTTTTCTTGGTGGACAAAAACATCTCAGAGGAAGACCCAGAGGAGGCAGAGGAAAGGACAGAACTTGGGGGAACACTTTTTGGACTACAGCTTCCATAACCCACCAGGCCAGTGGCCATGCCAGTGTTGATTCTGGGAGTTGTCATCCAGAAAAGTAAACTCCAAACTTTTAGAAAGCTGGCAGCAGTGGCAATTTTCATGGCTTCCTCCTCTTGCTGCAACTCCAGCACCATATCATGCGCTGTTTTTCTACAGCAGTTTTTCTGGGGACCCTGGTAGAGGAGAATCAGCAAAAATAACCTTCTGCTTCTCACAGGATAATCCAGTTCACAGAATAATGCTCCACACATCTCCAGATCTATCCCAAAGTCTTTTTCCTGAGGGGAAAAAAAATCTAACTTCCACATTTTGCTGCCTTAATGCACATTCCCAAAAGAAACTACTCTTTCAAGTACAATTTAGGATCCATATGCCTATTTCTTTAGCAAAACATTGAATAAACTTTGCGGCCAATACATAGCATATACCCAAACAAGAACAGCAGTGTAATAAGAGCAAAGTATCATCTTTTGTTGTTGTTATTGGATTAAAATCTTTATGGTTTAATGGTCGACTGATCTAACTGAGAGAATATTTGGACTGGCATAAAGTAGGCAAGGTTACGCTGGGAGCTGAATGTTGTTAGTGCCATGTTTTATTTGTTTTACTCATTACGTTGTATATTTTGGTTGTTAACCCATTCAGAGCATAGTGTAACACAAAATTTTGTTTAGTAAATAATTGTCATGACCCTGTCCTGAAAACACCCTAGACAACTAAGTAAATTCATCTGCTTTGGATGCCCCTTTTCCCTCAGGACACAGTCCTAGAGAGAACGATGTGCAATCACAAGGAGAATGATGTGAAGAATGCTAAAGTTATGACTACTCCACAATCAAAACTTTGTGCTTCTCAAGTCAGTAGTCTTCCATGAAACCATCCCATTGGTACCCCAGCCTCAGCCACAACCCCCCCCTTTCTTAAGACATTAGGCACCCTGAAAGGCCACCCCAAAGAATCAAAGCTCAAGACTTCAAGCTAGAGTTCTTCCTCTTATAATTATAACAACTTTAACAGCCAACAAATAGGATCTGGATCTCATCTCAGAAAGGACTTCTGCTATTCTTCATGTTCTCACCCATGCATCTTTCTTTCCAAAACGTTTTCACCCGTACTGATAATCCAAGCACATTGAGCAAGGAGAAAAGTCCACTGTAGCAAAAAATAAAAAATAAAAAAATAAAAAAATCCTTTGTGTTTTGTATAAAGACCCCAGATTAAGTTCCCAGCATCTCTAGGAGGGGCTTTGGAAAGACTTTTGTTTGAAGTTCTCAAGAGATACTGACAGTCATTATAGATGATACTGTGATGAATGGACCAGTGGTTCGACTCAGTACAGGACAACATGTACTGTGAGTTTAGTTCAGGCATGAGAATCACACAGCCCCCCAGATGTTTTTGGACTGTAAATCTTAGCTATCCTAGCCAGCATAGCCAATGATGAGGAATGCTGGGAGTTTCAGTCCAATGTCATCTGGAGGTTCACATGTTTCTTATCTCTTCTCTGATGTTTAGAACATTCTCCATGCACTGTTCCAATCTCTTGTGGTATTAGCATGTCATCTCTACGGGTCTCTGGAAATGAATTGCTGTTGACCAGCAAGATGATACCTTAAATTTGTGGATGGCCTCTGACAGTTCCAGCATCTGTGGGCCCCTGCCTGTGAAGTCTTAAGGAATGCAGTGGCAGATTTGGGCTTCCTGACAGGAGGCGGAATAAGACTTTTTCCTGAAAGTACCCTGAAGAAGACACTAAGAAGTACCGGTAAGATATAATTTCAGATAGCAGACAAAGCATTTATTTACCATGAGTAAGCTGTTTGATTCAGAGAGAGCCAGTGTGGTGTGTGTGTTTGACTACAACTCTGAAGACCAGGGTTGAAATCTCTGCTCAGCCATGGAAACCATGGGTGGCCTTTGGCAAGGGGAAACCCCCTCTGGAAGGCAAGGGCAAACCCCCTCTGAACAAATCTTGTCAAGAAAATCTTGTGATAGGTTTGCTTTGGGTTGCTGTAAGTCACAATTGACTTGAAGGCACACAACAACAAAAATATACCTGATCAAAAACAAACTCCACAGTGACTAAAGACTATTGCAATGACTGGAAGAGATTAGAAACACAAGATGGTGTCAGAGGAACACAAAATAACATAGGAGCCAGTATAAAATGATTAGTGCATCAAAGATATTTTACATTATTTTCTGCCAGGACTGATATGGCTCTTCCTGCTTTTGAAGTCTTGAGGAATAGCATATGCAACATAATTTTTTTTCTGGAGAAAACCAGAAATTTTCAGAAATAATGAAATGCAGTGTTAGTACGAGTTGGAAGTTACTTTGTTACTCTAGGTAGATAAAATGCATTATAGACAAATTAGTTTCATAACTATCAAGTTGGGTATATTAAAAGTACAGTTTACTCGGAATATAATCAAAAACTGAATCTCCTTTTTTTTTTAAATTTCTTACAAATGTAGCTAGAATATCCTAACTTGTAAAAAACACCTGAAGTATAAGAAACCTCTCTGGTTTTGCCAGTTGGAGGAGCAGGCAATAACATAAAATAAAATAACCCAATAGAAAATGATATTAGTAAAACAGAAAAAATTATTTTGTCTCCACTAGTTCATTGTAGTGCCAAGCAGATATAATGCATTCATTCCTGTACAAAGAACTGAGAAAAGGAAACCCAAGACCAGCAGTTATAATGTCCTGATACCATATATATATCACAGAAAAGTCTTCCTCTTACATAGTTTTTAGAAATAATTTTTGAGCAGTAAATGTGTGGCTGTCTTGTGTTAAACATTTTAGTCATCATTCTAAAAGAAAATATTTCATAATCCAATTTTTTTTAAAAAATCAAGAAAAAGTTTTCAGAAAAAAACCATATTTCCCCCAAATTTTTCCAGTTTTTTCCCCCAGGTCTTCACATCATTAGTGTTGACTGTCACAGGCCAACCTGATGAAGACTGGAATTGCTCAGATTTTCTAGTGGTATTCCACAGCTATAAGAGCCAGCGTGATGTAGTGGTTTGAGTGGACTACAATTCTGGACATCAGGGTTTGACTTGGTCATGGTGATCTCAGTGGCAGAGATTAGAGTGTGTAGAGGGAGGGTGGGAGGGGGTCAGGCTACGGCGTGTGGGGGCGTGGCTGCAGTGCATAGGGCATGACAGGGCATGCGGGGGCATGGCTATGAGCTGGGATGCCCCCAAAACATTGCCACCGGGGGCAAAGCGCCCCCCCTGCCCTCCCATTCTTACGCCACTGGGTGATTTTGGGTACGTCACACTCACTCAGTCTCAGAGGAAGGCAAAGATAGCCACCCTCTGAACAAGCAAAACCTGTGATAGGTTCACCTTAGGGTCTTCATAAGTTGGAAACAATTTGAAGGCACACAACAGCATTTCACAGCTATGGCTGGTCTCTCACTATTCATCTGGGGAGTGGTTTAGGCAGATTGCTATCAAGTGTTCATACTACAAGGGGAAGGTATCTAGAGGTGAAGAGAGGCTCATAAGTCTCTCTCTTTTTTTTTTCCAACATAAGCCCTGACATATTCATGTTGTCTCTGGAGCCTGAGGCTGTGCATTAGTAAGAAGATGGCCTGATGTCTGTATTCCCACCACACATAACACTTCTGTAATCCTTATTCATGCCATGCTTCTGGGAATCAGGATTTCCCAAAATGAGCAAGAAAGATCAGCTTTCTCCTGGCTTCAGCAGGCCACTGAGCTCATGTCAGGAAATCCCAAGTCTCTGTTGCACAAAACACCAGCTGTTAAGCGTACTTTGAAAAGACTGTCCAACTGCAACCCGGCAAATAAACAAATGTCTCTATTTTAGGGCAAAGTATCTGCTCCGTTTGTTTAATTCTGTTTAAGAGTCAGTAAATTTGATACTAGAAACTCATGGAAAATATTTTTTTCATACTGGTAAAGCAGGAATGTTTATTATCTGTTTCTATCCAACAGCTTGCTTGTGTAGTTATGAAATGGAGACTCTCTCTCTCTCTCTTTTTTTTGTTAGAGTGAGGTAGCTCAAGTGTTTAAAAGGTCCAAAAGGAATACAAAATTTGAATTCTTGTATATGTATGGTTTTGGGCAATTTGCTCCATCCATTCGTTTCCTCCCATAAAGCTTTTCTCATATGGCATAATTCTTTGATTTCTATTGAAGAAAACCAGTATGTTTTATCTTGTTGTCTTTACCTCATTTTTCTGTTTCCAAATACAGTAACTATGATTAGCTCCTCATAGTGTGATCAAGATAGCAAAAGTAGCTAATGCTGAAGAATATACAAGCTGGGAGAGACTGCAGCAGTTTGTTTTTGCCTGAGCTTTCCGGAAGAGCAAAATTCCACTCCACTCTTCTTATCTCTCCCTGTTGCATTAATTGACTACAAGCTACATTTGCACTTTGAACTCAGTTTGCAATAACTGAAGTCAGCTGAGAACAAAATGGGAGGAAGAGAGAAAAGGTGGAACATTTTAAAAGCAGCTGCAGACGTGGGAGAGCAGAAATTGTCCCTACCAGACCAGAACAGTTTGAGAGTATGTTTTCCGTAGGTTTCAAATAATATGTGCCATGACAGCAATGTTTCAGAGACAGCTAGCACTCTACACAAATTTCTTCACACATGAAAAAAAAAGTTTATGTATTTGTTATGTGAAATGCAAAAGATATGCACTTTTACCATTTTCAGGTACCCCTTCAATTTAACTGCCAACCATTTTAAGAACCAATGGTTTAAAATGTTTTACTTTATCAATTTTTACTTAGGAGCATGAATGTCATTGACATCTCACTAAGATCATTAGAGCAAAACAGAAATATAAATAATTGGCAAGTTTGTGTATTTCTTATTTTGTTATTCATAATTTGAAAACAATAATATTTACAAAGCTGCAAAATATTAGTTTTCAGACAAACAGCAATTGTCTTCTATAAACCTATGAGTGCTTGTGGTTTTAACAGCCATGAGTTCTAGGATCAGTGAGCTTTGGGCTCATGTGCTTTCTTAACCCCAATCCTTCTCCAGTGTAACTGCAAGGAGTCTGAAAGTCTTTGCTGCCCATTTAAAACTCAGAGCAATGTTTTCTTACACTCTCAGTGGGGTGAATTCTGATGATTGGTTCAGATGAGACAAGAAGAGGTTATGATCTAATGTAACAGTTCTATCCTGTTAACAAAGCATATGTTGAATAACAAAGTAGGCAACTTCTTAGAGCCAGAGGATGACTTTTGGCTCTCCACTATAGAGCCCTGTGATACTTCAGGGCAGAATGGTAAGAAGGGAAGTCCTTAGGGTGGTGATTGCGATTTTATACAGGGCATGGTGCTCATTCTCTGGCTGTGTGCATACCATTGGCAGCCACAAAGCAGGTGTTTTAATCATTCAGTTTATTCCTGGTAAGCATTAAGTAATTGTACAGTAAATGTAGTTGGAGAAATTCTCTAAATTGCTGTTTGTTATAATGGCCTTTGATCTTTGGTAAACAATTCCCCAGCAAATTGCCAAAAAGAAATCCTCAGAAGAATAGCATATCATTGCAATGATTTATTACTGTTCTTGATGAAACAGGTGTACCAGAACCATTTCAGACTCATTGTTCTCATCCTACCTGCTCTTCTTCTTTGAAGAAAAAAAAAGAGGTGTGGTTGTGGGGGGAGAGGTGTGCTACAAAGCCTCTCCTGGATCTACTACATTACTCTTTTGCCCTCAGGTGCAGTGAAGCATATAGTCCCACCAGATATGTCAAATCAAACTTCAGTTGTCAGTCCAGTTCAATTCTCTGCATGTAATGAAGGCAAGGGCCATCTTGTATTTTACCCGAGGCAACAAAACATTTAGGCTAGCTCTGATTTTACTGCCTTCAGAAAGTTCTTGCTTTAAATTCCTGAATTTTCCTACCCAGCCCTAACTTTTGGGGTCACAGACACTCTTTTGTAACTTGCCTATCTTCTAATTCTGAGTTGATGCAAAAACAACAATGTCTGTTTTAATATTAGTTCTAGAAAATCTGTTTCAGTTAGCTTTAATTTCATGTAGGAAAACTTGACTATTTATCAAATTTCCTATCTGAAAATAGAAGTTAGTCACCCTTATTACTGATTTTATTGCTGTCTCAAAAGTAAACTCAGCAGTTTTATGATAAAATTCTAAACACTCTCCCTAGCCAACAGCGATGCAGTCATTTCATATGTTAAGTTGCTCCTAGATTCACTTAACTTTTTAAAAAAAGATCTGCTAGTTTTTCATACATGTACATTTACCACTGAAGCACTTTCTGGCTTAAATTATTTATATTTTAAATCATAGATACAGAATACAGGTTGAAAAATGCATAAAATGATATGTATCATCTGTAGAATTATAGTAAAGTTTTATTCAACAAGTTAATTGGCAATAAAAAAGGAGTGCAAAATGGAACTAATGAGAGAGCTCCTCATGCCAGTGCTAAAAGTTGGCCTTTATATACTCTCTGAGAAAGGTCAGAATAAGCTAGGTTTTTTTTATTCTTTTAAGGATTCTTTGGGATCCTGTTGAAGATTTCCATGGATGTCTTCAGTCATTTCTTAAAGATATGCCCAAGTTTGGCTACATTTTTTGTCAAAGCCTTGATATACCAATTGAATCTGAGTGCCATTTCAGAACCTGGAAGATGTTATGAATCCACTCCTGATTATCTATAATCTTCTCTTTATGTCGCCCCCCCTCCCAAACTAGGATGTTTGTTTTCACCCCCAGCGATTGTCAGTCCTTTGCAGTGTGGAAACCGGTGACCCCATTATCCATTTCTCAACTCTGTCCTCTAACTGCACAGGTTATAATTCATTAATTTCATTCTGGATGAAGAAACCAACTGGTATGTCTCGCTGTGACCTATCTTGGTGTGTATCTGTTGATCCGAGCCAGCTGACCTGACTGAGTGCATCACAGTCACTGAGTGAAGCAGGGTATTCTGTTATGAAACTGTTTAGGCCTCCTAAGAGGTCTGTTTGGTGCTGATACATGACACATGACATGAATGAATGCATGAATGCTGTTATAAGATAAGCTTTATAGGTGGTAAATGATGCATCAGATTAGTATACAGCAAAGAAACATTCCAGCATTTTTGCTAACAGAGTCCAACATCTCCTTCCAGTGAATGTAGAACTGGGTTCCCAAACAACTAATTCTATCCAGACTAATTCTACCCCAATCCCAAATCACTACAAGTGAAAGTTTGGCCATGACAATGCTGTTGCTCAAACTTGCCCTCTCCTTGGACCATCCCTCTTATTCACAGGGATAGAATTTATGCCTGCATATGTCCTGCCATGCAGGCTTGTGTAGTGTAGTGGTTTGAGCACTGGATTATGAGTCCCCACTCAGCTATGAAAACCCAGTGGGTGACACACAGTCTTAATCCAGTAATTTTACTCCACTTCCCAATCCACCTACATAATTTTTGCATCTTGGGCTATGTCTATGATAGGAACACATCTGTCTTGCTTAAGTCTCTATTCAGTTAGCACAGCAAAGCTAAGAAGACTGTGTTATCTGCACTTACCATTGCTTTGAATGGTCAGTGTGGTTATCTTGTATGCGTTAGAGTTTAACACAACGATTCTATTGATTCTGTCTCTTGAATTTTCATGGTCTTTTGGCTCTCCTGTTTACAGAGCTCTATTTCTTGCTCTCTCTGTGCATGTGTGCGTGCATGTGTATGTGTGTATGACATAGACACAATCTACCTGCTAAGAATGAGGTTTAAGGCACCTGTAGATTTAGGCTTTCCTCCAATACAATTTATCCACAGTCTTTATACCAGAGCCTTTTTGTGGGTATTTACTGTATTTCAAAGAAGATTTGTCCTTTCTTGATTCTCAATTAATGGTATATGGAACACCCTCAGACTAGTTCAGATTGGCCCAGTTTGGCACTACTACAACCAGGGCTATTGTTGCTCCAGTATGCAAGAGAGCAAGCCAGACATAAAGGAGGAACCTATGAGGTGCTTTGAAGTGTACAGCTAAGTGTTTCAAAATAGGTAATTATGGCAAAAAGAGAGAGAGGGAGAGATATGTGATGTATATAAATACCAACGTACAGTAGTCTGAAATTGGTTGTTTGTGTATGTGAAACAATTAAATTTAATAGATTGTTTGCCAAATTAGAAAGGATCACGGTGCTGGGGTCAGACTCAGAGCAGCCACTATCTAGACAGGTCATCAAGATCTTTTATGACAATGAAAGAAAAATGCAGGTCTCTTGAATGTCTGCCTTTAATCCAGTACTTAAAGTATGGGACAAATGGTTTAGGGTCAGGGAAATTCTCACACACCAGTTCCCCTGGTTATCATCTAATGGAGCCCTGGTAGCACAGTGGTTAAATGCCAGTACTGCAAGCCACAAGGTTGTGAGTTTGATCCTGCCTGGCTCCAAGGTTGACTCAGCCTTCCATCCTTTCGCAGGTCGGTAAAATGAGTACCCAGCTTGTTGGGGGCATGTATAGAAATGTTTCAAAATACATGCTATTTGTAAGTTGTTCGCCGCCTCGATCCATATGGAGAGGCGGGATACAAATAAATAATTAAATAAAAAATGCTTCCATGGCCTTCTAAATCAGTTCCTGAGAAGGCCGTCACAAACAAGCAAAGAAGGCATCGCTTTAATCCTGAACAGAGTGCTTAGATAATTCCTACAATCAGAAGACAGGACTTCAAGAGTCATTTTGGCCTTAAATTCCTGGTTTCCTGGGCAGTGTATGGAAGGCAGCTTTTCAGGGATTTGGGGTGCTGTACTATGGAAATATCATTGCTTTTGGTACACATTATTGTTTTAAGGTTTTTTTACACCTTGCCAACAAAAAGTTGTTCTACCACAATCTCTCATCAAGCCAATTCATTTCAACAGGTTTCTATAGCTCATTAGGCAATACTCTAGAAAAACATTGCTTTAACTGGTGAGATCAGCATGACTGCAATACATGTAGATACAATTACTAGAGGCACTTGTTCAAGGAATGCTAGCGATATTATTAGTGCCAAGTAATACATGCCTGTATGTCTAGACATAGTCATAGCCACATACACCATGGGGCTAGTTTTGAAGTTGTTGTTTTTTTTTAATTATGATTTAGGGCAGAGCTTTCCAAACTTTTCACACTTTGGTGACACACTTTTTTAGGCATGCATCTTTTGTGACACAGTAATTCAATAAGTAATTCAATAAGTAATTCAATAAGTGGAGGCAGCCTCTCCACCCAAGCCTGGCCCACTGCCGCCACTGCCCTTGCTGGGATCTTCCTCAGACCGTGGCAGCAATGGTGGGAGATGCAGCCCCTCTACTGGGCCTGGCCCGCCACCACCCTCCCTGAGGTCTTCCTTGGTTTGGGGCAGCAGCGGTGGGAGAGGCAGCCCCTCCATCCATTATGTTGGTGTGCCACACCTATGCACTGCAGCTGACACACTAACATGTCGCAACACACAGTTTGGAAAGCTCTGGTTTAGGGTAGAGGCATAAATACCTAGAGATTAAAAGCGCTGGGAAAGAAAAGTGAAGTGGCTGGACAAGCAGGACCTCATGCTGTATAGGAGCTGGGAATCTCTTAAAAGATGACAGTCAGCGTGATATAGTGGTTTTAGCACCGAACTATGTCTCTGGAGACCAGGGTTTGAATCCCACTCAGCCATGGAAACCCACTGGGTAACCTTGGGCAAGTCACACTTCCTCTGCTTCAGGGGAAGGCAAAAGCACACACACACACGCACACACACTTCTGAACAAATTTTACTGAGACAACCCAATGTTAGGTTCACCTTAGGGTTGCCATAAGTCTGAAATGACTTGAAGGCACACAACAACAACAAATCTTGGGAAAAGTTTATCCTTCCATTCAAAATATCTAATAATTCAGAATAAACACTGTAAAGTTTGAGCAACACAGCTGTAATGGAAAGCAGGCTGCTCTTTAACAAGACATGACGTGTTGGGAGATGCTTAGCAAGCTCGTTAGCATTTCTCTGCAGTCTGTAGTTTGCCATGGATCATCTTATTCAGCCAACAAAATATTTTCCTGAATGCCTGCAAATCATGTACACTGAAATTAATGGGAGTTGTACCTTTTTAAGACCAAAGGGAAAGCAGCCCCAAGTTATTACATGCTGAGCTTCCAAAACATTTAGCAGTAATTGTTCCTAATGATACGGAGCAACAAGGTAAGAGAATTAGCAATTTAAGCAATGCTGCTGATCAGCTTTGAATCTACAATATCAAAACTTTATTCTTTCACTAAGAGGGTACAGATGGATACGGTTGTTTGCTCTTAGGTTGGTATACTGTTCAGAACAGATTGGAAATCTTTGAGCAGGATGCTGAGCTGTATGTTTTTATTTTGGTTTGCAAATAAATATTTTTTGATCCTTCATCAGAATCCCTGTGAGTGTGCTCTCATTTTTTTCTTTGTATAAATAATTTAGGGCCTAAATACCCTAAAGGTGCCAGATCCTGTCTGATCTTGGAAGTTAAGTAGGGTTAGCCAAGGGTTAGTACTTGGATGGGAGACTGCCAATGAATACCAGCTGTTCTAGGCTCTGTTTCAGAGGAAGGCATAGGCAAAACCACCTCTGAGTATTCCTAACCTAAGCAAACCCTATGAAATTCACCAGGTTGCCACAAGTTGACAGGCAACTTGAATATCCATTAATAATTTAGTGCTTCCTATTTGGTTATTTAACCTGGAATCCTGGTCATTCATTTGGTTTTATCAGAAATGTGAAGCAACTAATTAAACAAATGCAGCTACCTGCAAGAATTTTTTTTAAGTAAGGAGAAGAATGGAGGTAACATTTCAAAAGTAGCAGTATGAATGGTAGCAACAATACCTGAAATAAGAAACACATTATACTTATTTTAAAAAATATATTAAAAAGATATTTTGAAAAGTCATTTTCAGAGGCAGATATTTTTCAAGTATTATGCTGTTTTCTCTCAAATAATCCTTGTTTTTTGAAGAGTGAATCAAAAAGCATGTTTGTTCACAGAAAGAAAAGAAGCACTCTTTTGCTGCAGATGAGTAATACAACTTATTTGCACTGGCTGTTAAAGACTGTTCATTAAGGACACCTTTTCCAACATCAATCTCCCTTTCCACACTTTTTGGAATACATATGCTATCACCCGCAGCCAGCAGTTGGATTATAGGACCTAAAAAGTGCCAAGCTAAGGCTGACATCTTAAATCCTGCAAAAGACAATTTTGAGAAAGCCAGCAACAAAATGTGCCACTTGGAGCAATGTCAACTGAAACATTATAGATGCCATTTTTACCATCAGGCCTTTGGTTTCTAATTAGGTTTAGCCCCGAGACCTAGGGATAAACCCTTGTGAGTTACAAGGGACAGCCTCATACACATACAGAGAGTGGTTTTCAAGACAGCACTCTTACTCTGAGATTCTTCCTCCTGAGGACTTGAAGAATAGAGACCAGGCCCAGAGATCTGGCAACCCTGTTTCTAATGTTAATGTTATTAACATAATGACAACTGAACTTATTAAACATCTTCCCCTCATGTTAATTTACATGGGTAAGATATGTAAACTCACTAATGGCTAACAAAACATGTTAAGCTCTTTCTGCTGCTGATCTGGATTTTATGCAATATGGCCTTAGCACTTTGACCTCTGGGGCGGCATGTTTGATGCTGACCTGAGCATCCTTGACTCTCTTCTGGCCCTAGTAAAGCTGTTTGAATTCTTCACATCCAAGCACACAAGCACAGGATTGATAGGCAAGGCTGAGTAAATCCAAACACACTGTGCTGCACGTAATAACCCAAAGCAGTAGCTGCTTTTTGCATGCCTACAAAAAGAAGAATTAATCAATAGCCAGAAGAGGACCCTGGCTTTGTGTTTTATCCACCAGGATGAGTCTGAGTTATGAATATCTCCATGGCTGGTCTAATGGGATCAAAAGAAGAAAACTAAAACAGGCCCTAAAACAGCTTTCCTGTAGCAAAAGGATAAGACAGAAAATGTGTTGACTATTTCAAGCAGCAAGGAGAAAACCCTGCCTGCTGAAGAGTACTTCCTTCACAGCAGGGAGGTAGCAATATTTGAAAACATTCTGAAAGAAAAACAAACACTTAAGTAACAGTAGCAGTAAAATGCCAGGCAAAACATAGCTCTTGGAAGGCATAGCACACAATGGGGACCTGGTTCAGCGCAGGTAGGGAAAGATTAATAAATATTGGGCAAGAGAACTAGAGAATTTTTAATTGAATATCAAAAGGTATTTCAAAATGGCTCATGTCTGTAACTGAATTTGCCTTTTCTATTACGTTGAGAAACACTGCTTTCCTTCATTGGTACAGTGTTACTGTCCCTTTGAGAAAACTTGAACAGAACTCTGGTAAAGGGTGGGAAAAGACTGAATTCACGGTTGTTGTGCTGGGTTTCTCTCAAACCTGTGGCAAGTCTCTTAGGCCTCTGCTGACCTGTATCTCAATAAAGCTGAGTTTCCTTGAATGTCTTTGGACTGGAGTGCAACATTAATGTGTTTGGTGCAAAATAAGGACTAGAACAGAGACAATAATACTACCAAGACTGAGATTGATTAAGGAATTTCAGGATGTTTTAATCAGATCAGATGATGGTGATATTTATTAATATTCTGCCTTTTCTCTAAACTGAGGTGCAAAGAGGCTTGTGCCATGCTATGCTCATACCTTCCAACTGTTCTGATTTTGCAGGGATGGTTCCTAATCAGCCTATACTCTGCTATCCAACTTTCTCAGCTGCTTTAAAACTATCACAAGTTCTGTCTTCACCTCCCACTTTCTCCCCTTGTTCTTTGCTTTCTTCAGTTGCTGTAAACTGAGTTCAAAGTGTAAAAGACATCCACTCTGGTTAACTCAGCAGGGGGAGAGGAGAGATGGTGATGGAATCCTATGCTTCCTAGTAGGTTTATTCAGATCCCAGGATTCCGTAGGATGTTGGCATGGTAGTTAAAGTGGGAGTGTACAGCTGTAACTGTGAAATTTCAAATGGTCCCTAATAAATATACCGTGGTCCTTCCACATTCATAAGAGTTCAGGGTACAGAACCCTTGTGAAAGTGGAAAAATCACAAATAACTCTCCCACTACAATCCCCCTTCCATTTTCTTCCAGGGCTCTGGTGCAAGAGCTGTTCTTCTCTGTGCCCAGAGCAAAGGAAAGGGAGTGAGATGGGGAGCTCCAGAGGAGAGATGGAAGGACAGTGTCTCTGCCCCCATTGCATTACCTTTTGCCTTGGCATAAGTTCTCAGCACTGCGGCAGAGGCAAGGGAATGGGAGAGCTCCAGAGTGCACAAGAAAAGCATGCACACATGCATCTCCCCCCTCCATTGCCTTACCTTTTGTCTCAGCACACTTGCCTTTTTTCTCCATGTCAGCAAAAACACAAGAGAATGGGAGGAGGAGAATGTAGGGGAGCCACAGGTGCCTCATAAATAATAAAATTTGCAAGAGTCAAACCCACAAATGTGGAGGGAGAACTGTGTTTCCACAAGATCAATTTTCCATTTGAACTGTTATTTCTCACAGAGAAAAACCTGAAGGCTGTTGAACTTACCTATGGCTTATTTCCACCTTGCACTTCACTGAGGATAACAACAAGTCCTGTGGGCCTGACTATACTAAATACTGAAAAATACTGAAGAAGAAATACTTTGGTTGGGGGAAATTATACCTTCCTCTGGGCACTGCTCCAGATCTGGGTCAAATCTGTAAGTAAGACTACTCCCCCTCCCACCCAAAAAAGAAGCAGAAACTCTGATGACTCATGCCATTGCTTTCTTAGCTTATCTGGTAAGCTTATTGTGAAAGATCTATTCTACAGTAAGATTTTGGAAACAAATGAATTATAGAATTCATTAGTCTAACAATGAATGTGATGTATGAATCTTAGTTCAGTTTTTCTAGTGCACAGAAAGAAGAACTGTGAGTTTTAACTTGGGTTGTATAAAAACTCTTCGTCATTATATATATGCTAATCTGCTTTACCTGTACCAATGGCTTTTAATTTTTAGTTGTTGTTGTTGTGTGCCTTCAAGTCATTTCCAACTTATGGCAATCCTAAGGTGGAACCTATTATGGGGTTTTCTGGAGCTGAGAGTATGTGATGAGCACAAGGTCATACAATAGCTTTCCATGGCTGAGCAGAGAATCAAACTCTGGTCGCCAGGGTCATAGTCCAGTGCTCAAACTACCATACCCTGCTGGCTCTCTTCTTCACCATGGGCCCCTTTAAAGATCTTTTGTTGTCATGAACAACCAAGAAACATTTCAATAATCCACACTTGTTAATCTGAAGTTTATCCAAATACTTGCTCACACTGAGTGATTCCAACTCTCTCTTCCTGTGTACACAGTCTTCTTTTTACACTTGAATTTCTTTGAAAACACTCTTAACACAGTTACAGAATTCTGAGAAGTGACAGACTTTCCAAGAATGTAGTGGCACAATGTGAACAACACTAGAATTTGGTGCAGCTAAGTAGGTGGCTTCTGGCTATATGCACATAGCAAGTCACATGCTTTCTCTCAGTATCATTCACTTGCATCTTCCCACTGCATTAAGAAGTAGCAAATGCAAGTACATGTTTTGCTATCAGTTATTTTCATAACTTTTGAACAGTTTGAGATATTGTAATGAAACTTTACACAAATGACATCTATCACTGAGATCAGTGTATGACCATCTTTCCTTTCCTTTCCTCCTTCTTTTCCTGTAAAAGCTCAAACCATTTCTTGAAGTCTTTGTGGACTTCCTGTGAGAAAATCACACGGCCTTGGGGGTCCATGGACCACAGGTTAAGAACTGTTAATTTATACCTTGATGTCCTTTCCATCTCCTAGTGACTAATTAAAAAAACACAATGAAGATTATTGCTTCGCAGGTATTTTTGCATTTCTATCTTCTCTCTCCCCTGCTTCCTGAATGTGCACAAGTATCTGCCAAGTGAGGCTTCACATTTTGCAACTGATGAGGGAGGCTAGAATCCACAAAAGCTTATGTCAAATAGGTCTTAGTCTTCCCCACTAGACTCTTTGTGACTTTTGTTGCAACAGACTAATAAAGCCAACTTCCCAGCCCCCCATCCTCTCCCTCCCTCTGGAAATGTCTGTTTGTAACCTTTTGGCTTTGGACCAAAAGGACAAATTCATGACTAAATGTGGAAGAAGCACCTCTTTGTCTCTTCTCAGTCATCTGGCCTCAGGAGTGAATAATAGCCAGCTGCTAGCTGTAGTGGGGAGGAGTTGAGAGACAGTAAGAGACCACTGGCCTACTCTGAAATGAAGAGGACCTGTAACGTAGGAGCCGCAAGACAGCAAAAGGGATGCTGAGGCTGCAGGCTTCTTTTTTGAAGCTGAGCTCCGAGGAAATGATGGGCTGTTACCCAAGATTTGTGTTGCAGTCTGTCTCAGGTGTTTCCCAGTTACCAAATTTGGGAGGAGAGCTGTAAGCAGAAAGAGACTTAAGGGGAAGATAACCCCCACTAAAAAAGGAAAAGCCAGGCAAGTTGTTAAGATAAAGAGATGTTGAAGGATGGCTAATATGAAGCATCCTTTTTCCATCTTCTCAGATGCCTACTCTTGACTGATTTATTTGTGTTTTGCTTGCAGCATGGGACCTTCTCCCAGTCTATCCCTTCCTGGATTACATATCTTTAAGTTACCTACCAGTGTTCTACCAATGTCCTTATTATGAGACCATTTACCTGTGTATCACAGAAACTCAGCCGGCAGCTATTTTCAGTGATGCATTGTCCAACTGGCTTCCTTAGGAAATTCTGAACTTAAAATACTTGCTGTGTTAGTGACACTGGGCCTGACTGAATGGGCATGAAATCTGGTGGGTTTGATGTATTTCCTTCTCAGCACGTATGTAACTGTAGTAAGTGCCTATGATGTTTTTATGGACATACACTACATTTTGTTGCCAGGAGTAGTTTCTGGGTACCAGCATGGTATACATTAGAGTTGTACAGGAAGTTGGAAGGATAAATATGGAAGATTGAGGAAGATGTACTTATCTGGT